>JASBWV010000027.1:0-365197 GCA_030039215.1 Naganishia onofrii | reverse complement strand
CCTAACCCTAACCCTAACCCTAACCCTAACCCTAACCCCTAACCCCTAACCCTAACCCTAACCCTAACCCTAACCCTAACCCTAACCCTAACCCTAACCCTAACCCTTAATGTAGAACCCTATGGCCTAACCCTACCCTAACCCCTAACCCTAACCCTAACCCTAAGGGATGTACGCCCAGCGAGTTGTCAACAGGTGAGTAATCTTGGCTGTTTGTGTTTTATTATACTCGCTATACAGGTTCTGATTGTAATCCCATTGCAGTCGATTTGAGGATAGGGAGCCGTCGGCATTCGTGAGTTCCAGTGCCATTTTGACGGCACCTCAGACGATTGTCCGGACAGCGGTGAGATGCTCTTCAGAAACGGCCGTCGAGTTTGTCATATACAAACCTTTTGCTTCCATTGTAGCCTGAAGCTCCTGCACCAGCTGCTTCTCGGATGCGACATCAAATGTAAGCTCGGAATTTGCTTGCTCAAGCGCTGATATCATTTGGCCATCTGATTCATACTAGCTTTAACCGTCGCCAATTGTCTTTTCAGATCCTCAAAATTGCGTTGCACCGTCGAAATCGTGGCCGATAGTTCACCCAAGCGGGTGCTTTCATGTCTTTGAGTAAGTCCGGCTATGTCTCCGGCTGGAGTGACCCGTGGTGCGTTTGTGGCAGGACTGCTGGCAGCTGACACTGGTAGGCGATTCCTCACAGTACGGGATGCTGGGGTGGGGGTAGGCTGCGTGGTCTGTTTGAGTTCCGCGAAATATATCAAGTAAGTCAAAAGTTTCCTTAAAAGGGTATTCTTTCACTGTATTCACCATTTCGATATTTCTGTTGCAGTTTATCAGTTTTGTGTTCAAGTGAGTGTAACGCGGAAGACCTGTGCGGTATGTCTAACCACCGATTCGCGCTTATAGTCGATAGGTATAGTTGCTGTGTTTGGTGGGAAAGTGGTGGGTCAGAACGTGGGGATCCGTTAGACGAGGCGCGTTTTTATTTGTGAGTTGCATCTTTCGAGCAATGCATATCTCGTTTGGATTTTTGCTTGAAAACATGCTCAGTATCCCCTATATATAATCCTGATACTCATCGGTAGATTCACCATATCCGGTCGTCATCTTGGAAAATGTGGTAGCCCGGGCGAAGTCAAGTAACAATGGTGTTCTGAGATGTGGTTGAAAAAGTGAGTTGAAACCGGAACTCATAAACAGAATCATTGTTTTGATGTTTTTGTTCATAGTCTCCTTCGTTTTTGATCGCCGCCGCCGATGCCGAAGAGCTGTGTGCAGTATCCACAGCTGATGTGGTTCCGAGGGTATGTGATCAAGCGCTGTCGAACGAGACGTCCTTGTTCTGACATTAGCCTAATGATGCTGAAACAATCGCCTTTCATCAAGCTTCCCGACATCAACTCCCGGCTACTGTATGTTGTTACACAAGCGTCATTCGACCGATGGCGGTCGTACAGATAGCTGATTGTTCCGTTTACCTACGTTTGGAACATAGTTCTGTGTTCTGTGTGAAATAGAGCATGTTGACAGCTTGATGTGATGGATCAGTACCAAGATAGCCAGAAATGGCAGGCGAAGCGTAAGTAGTGTGGCGTATGTGCTACTTGACAATCTTGACATTGTGCTGTTTAGAGCTGATACGCAATAAACAATAGAATTATAGGTCAAGACGCTCGGACAATGCTACAGAGGAATGGCTGAAACCTAGTATAAAACCGGTTGATTCCCTAAAGGTACGCCGCACTTGCACATGGATGTCTATTGTTCTGTCTAGGTGATATATGTTGCTTGCGCCTGCAGTGCCTGGACGGAAAACGCCGCTTTGGATACATATACCATCCTCAAGTCGACCGGTAGGGATGGTACATGGATGGCTTTGACGTCAGTTGAAAGGGAACAGAGGGACGGTGCGCTATGTCGCGGGTTGGTGAGGTAGCAGAAGATTGTAAATTGTAAAGCACGAGATATGATATACTAGACAATAGAGAACGAATGCACGATAGGAAAGCCAATTCCGTGAAAGCGGACGAGCTGCAGAGCTATGCTAGGCCGGAGCGGCGGACAGTCGAGACCCAGGCGGCGAGAGTTTTGCCCGTGTTTGCTTCGAGTTCGAATCGTCCCTTTACCCGCGTTAGACTTTACAAAACAACGCGTGTTTTTTCCCTGCAAACAGAGGGTAACCGGTAAACAGCACTGTTTTCCCCCAGTTTGTACTGCTCCAAACCCGACTGCTTCACGCGGTGACCTGCGCGAATTAAAAAGCTCGGAACACCCGGTATTCCTGCTGGCGGGAGTTTCTCCTTTCAGAACCCAAAGACATCTCGAAAGCTCCTCGAGGCTATCATCGCGGAATCCAAAGAGATTGCATACAGCCGCGGTATCACCAATGTAGGATACGACGGTTGTCGATTTTATGCAATGCATGCGGCCTTTTACAGACACTGCCGGCTCGGTGTGTCAAGGTCACCGATATTTCAACAAAGATATCGTTTACAAAATCGAGACTACTTGCGGGCTCTTTTTGGCCGTCGGTAACATCGAATTTTTGAACGTAATGTACCAAGACATTCCGTTCGCTATCGCTCAATAGTGGTCTCGAAGGAGCCCCCTTCAGATTAGCGATTACTGTATTCGTCGATATATGTCCTTCCACAACGCCATTGCACCTTTCCGAGACTTCCTCTACCCATTTATTACGGAGCACGACCGACGACTTGTGGCCTTTTACGAGGCTATTTACGAACCCAATATGGCCAATGCCTTCATCGCTTCCTCCTGGATGGAACAAGAGTGGTTGCCCGGATGGGTTGGAGAATTGGAAGACATGGAGGTCGTCGAGGAGGAGGATCAAGTCGTGGGCGACTTGTAAGGCCGGGGGGGGGAGTATTGTAACAGTCCCAGAAATTCACCTTTGTAAAAGTCTCTAAATTGTCTTTAAAGTACTTGATTGTTTCGGAAGCACCTTGTACCGTTTTCGACTCCGTCTTCTACTCCGTCTCAAGACCGTCTCTATACCGTCTTCTACTCCGTCTCGACTCTATCTAGGTGCTACAACACCGATAGCTAGCTGCCCTAGGGGACTTGACGAGTATATATAGAGAGCTCTCGAGCAGCTGTAAATGCCCTTTCATAGTTTATGATTCACCCTTTTCTTGACTTCAATTTTCACCTTATCATTTTGCTCGCTTGCTGGCCAAGCTCCCAACCCTCGACCTAACCCAAGGATTAGCTACCCTTGAGTACTTGTCCTGGCGTATCCTATAAAGCTAACCGACATTCAATACCAACGTAGACACTGATCCCATATTATTACACGTGATCATAGAATTTACGTCCGCGTATAGTCCTATCTGATCCCAGCTGTAACATCTACACGCTAGCCTGATATGATCGACTGAGTACGCGGCCCCCGTGAGCGGGGACTATGAGCTGAAGACTCATAACGCGTAGCTAGTCTGATACCAAAACGCGTTTCTTGGCTGAGCGAGAAAAAGTGTCAGATTTCGCGGCCAGCTCCCTAGGGCGCCCTTGGGAGCCCTTGGGAGGTTGGGAGCCCTAGGGAACGCGTTAGGTAGCCTAGTGATATGACCAATAGTATTACAACAGCTAACAGCTATCATCGCTAACCAAGCTCGAACGAAGCTCGTTCTGCCTAAGTCCAGAGTTCTTCTAGGGAAACGGACTCTCCCTAGGAAAACGGATTCTCCCTAGAGCAACGGATTCTCCCTAACTCGCGCTCCCTAGGGGACGCCGCGAAGCCAAGGGAGGGACTTGCGTCTCGAATTAGTAGTTGGTCTGGTGCGTCCGAGGCTATGCCGCGCTTTATAGTACTCGGTCGCTATCCTTACGTAAACATTTTAAGCGATCGGGTATGCTGCCGGCCGGCTCATTCAGCTTGTTCGCTTCTTTCGAATGTATTACCCCGGTAGTGTAAGCTCTTCCTATTATTTGGTTCGAGCTGTTGCTGTCGTGTGATCGTCGTAAGGAAGATAACTCTCAGAACGCATCATGGCAGAAAGCAACTCGTTGCGTCCCGTCGTGACGAGGAATCGCACCCGGTCCGCTAGTATCACTCAGGCATTAAAGTAGGTCATCTTCCAAGGAATTCTTCAGCTCGTGTCATCTAAGCTCATCTCTCTCCTCTCCCCTCCTCTATAGCGCTATTCCGCTCAACGAACAACATGGTGATGGGGAACTATCCTCTGTCCCGGCATCTCCTCTCACTCCTGTCCCCGCCACGGCATTTAGTGACGCTGTAGATGCATCGGGCTTGCGAGCACGGAAAACGACTGCAACAACGTCACAGCAAGCTGTCACAAGGACGGAAACGCAAAAGGTGTCGAAAAAGTCCAAGAGAGTGAAGATGAGCAAAGAGGATGAGAATCGGTACAAGAGCGAGGGATTCTGGAGGGATTTGCAAACCGGGAAATGGATGTTGATTCCTAGTAAGTTTTCCCCGCCTGTACCTCTTATGACGGACCGCAATTCAACGCATTCGCACTATAGCATCATCTCTGCCGCTTCTCATCCTGCCATGGCTCGTGTACTTCAATCACCGGTATATCCTCACCAACCCGGCTCTCCCTTCCTACCTCCCTGCTTTCCTTCGAAACATACTTGCACAGGTCCTCGGTCGAGCAACGGGTCCAGACAATGCCTCGTTCAGCTGGAGCATCCTACCTCCCTCGACGCCGAACCCAATGCAGCCATTCCTTTTCTTGAGCGGAGCCGTACAGAAAAGTGCAGCGGGTGGAATGGGAAAGATGGGCGACGGGTCGGCACTTACTGGTGAAACGCTGTATAAACGGGACCTGAAGGTAGGGTGGCTTTCTGCTTCTCTTCATGTCCGGCTCACATCAATCAAATCTTATGCGCAGGATCTACTGTTCATGTCGTACTACGTCATTTTCTTCTCCTTGTACGCATCTCTCTAGCTTGCACTGCGCGACAGCACCGCTCATTCCTGCATATTGCATTTACAGCGTTCGTCAATCTATCACCATGTACATCCTCGCACCACTATCGCGTGCCCTCGGTATCCCGCGAGGAAAGACCGAAAGATTTACAGAACAAGGTTACGCTGTCGCCTACTTTGGCTTCTTTGGCGCTCTCGGGATCTACGTCATGTCCGGTCTTCCTATATGGTGGTACAATACTGCAGCCATGTGGGACACTTTCCCGGTGTTGGAGATGCCAGCGCTACTCAAGGCGTACTACTTGTTACAGTTCTCATATTGGTTGCAGCAAACAATCATCCTGGCTGCGAGGGTGGAGAAGCCGAGGAAGGATTTCAAGGAGCTTGTTGCGCACGTACGTATCTGGCGGTTCGGCAGGTCGACGGGAGGCCTGACCGTTCATTCTTCACATAGCATGTCGTTACCCTCTGGTTAATTGGATGGTCATATCTCACGACAGTGAGTAAATAGTCGCATCCTCCATTACACTATAATTAGCTGATTGCGTCTCTCGTCTTGCAGCTCACTTATATCGGTGTTGCCATTTTCGTCACAATGGACGTTTCTGACATTTTCCTGGCGGTGAGTGTCATCGCTTTCGTATTGACTCTAACGAAACTGACCTGTGCGCATTTCACTAGCTGGCCAAATGCGTAAACTACGTTTCAGAATCCGCCTCAGTCCCCGTATTTGCCTTCTTTGTTTGCGTATGGACGTAAGTTGAGCACATGCATAGCAGTTTCGTATAACTGACCATTTGCTCAACGTAGATATATGAGGCACTACCTGAATCTCAAGATTCTGTGGTCCGTATGGTACGAATTTGAATTAATTCCGTAAGTTTGTTGTTCCGTATTTGCACATCACATCTACAGCGTTCTCGTTGACTTCGACACATACAGCGAATCGGCTCGAACATCGTTCCGACCATGGTGGAATGAAAATGAGCTCATGAACGGATGGTCAGTTATTCCCTAATCCCGGTGTCAAACCAGCTGAGGTGGCTTATCTGATTGTATTCTGGACGATGTAGGATCCAGAACCACATCTTTTTACCCATCTTCTTGTTACAGCTTATCAACCTCTTCTGGTACTTTTTGATTCTTCGAATCCTCTACCGGTAAGCTCTATAATTTTGAAAGTTGGAGATCCGGCTGACGATACATCTGGTTGCAATATTGTCTTAGGGCTGTCTTTGGCAACCCACTTGCGGATGAGCGGTCTGATGATGAGAATGAACGCGAAGTTGCCGAAGATGTTCAGGAAATCGAAGACGAAAAGGCAGATCTTCATGCCAAAACGCAGTAGGAGCTTCAGAGAGAACGAGGCGCGTGAAGGCTCAGGGGGCGTGGTGCATGTTCAGGATCCACGGACTTTGAGCCCAAGATCGCGTATATCTTGAAGATATATCCTGGACAGCGATGTGCATCGGCTTAATTCATTGTGGTATGACAACAGATATATTAATGACGACTTATTGGTGTTTCGGCGTGGCGGACTTAGATCCGTTAATCTTGAAATCAGTCATGAGACCCTGGCAGAAGCTCTTGCGCTGGCTTGTTGAACTTGAAGACATGATGGGCACATCCAAAAGTCCAGTGTCAATCGCACGTGTGTGGGCAATGAAATTGGTTAGTAGCGGATCGGGACGCACCTTATGTTTCGCCTGAGCAGCTCCCCGAGCAACTCAGCGGCAGCTCTCTTGAATCATCTTATTCCTAAACTCAGTTATAGCTATCCACTCGTTGCAACAGGACGATTCACCAATATAAGACAAGGGCAAGCAAATACACAACAAATCATCCGCACTTTACTTGGAGAGCAACAGTCTCGCGTTATCATACACCTGAGAGAAGAATGTGAGTTCAGCTCAAACTCTTATGACGTATTGTGGAAACCTCCCTGATTGTGACCTATGTACGCTTCTCGCAAATCACCACTCCCATGACTACAGACGTCCAGCGAGCATCGTGCATATACACGCAATCAATCAGTTCACAATGTCCGAGGGTTTATCAACAGGAGGTGCAAGCGGCAGGAAGTCACCGTCGATGTTGAAGAAGACGATTGACCAGGTATCGGACATTTTTTATCACCCGTAAGTTGGTCAGTGCAGAGCTTGGCCAGTCGAATCCCCTTAAGGGAGATACCCGTGGACGCGAATGGTTGGCCTTTTTCAGGCGGCGGAGATGTCGATCTCATGTTCATTTGATGGCAACAAGCGTTTGCCCCCTGCCTCTTTGCCTGTACTCCCACGCTCTCGTGTGCCGATCTAAATACCTGATTTTACTTTTTCGATCATAGCTTCTCTGCCGGTGCACTTCAATCCCTGCCACGTAGGGAGTCCACTACTCAGCGGGTGAAAGCAAAACGTGCGGATCGAATTCCTGAAGTTCCGTAAGTGCCGGTAAAAGAACGAAGAATCCACCGGGTGCTGAGTATCTTTTACAATGACATCTCGTCCTTCTTCAAAACAGAAATGACAGCGCTATTCAACCTTTAGTGAGAGACTATCACGCGATCAACAATGGTGAACAGGTAAACGTTAGGGTCCCCAGTGAGTCAGCTTATCAGCGCCTTCACCCCGGACCTCATTATGCTCAATGTCTTTCTTGATTCTACTACTTACAGAGAAAGTGGCCACACCTGTCAAAGTCGAGGCCAAAGTTTGGTTCGCCAATGAACGAACCTGGATTTCGTACCTTTCCACATCTATTCTCATGTCGACTATGAGTCTGGCATTATACAACGCTTCGCACGACAAGATTACAACCTACTTTGCCTATGTCTACGCTCTGATGTGAGTTTCCTCGCTCCGTCTTCCATTGCAGGCGGGCCGACTCCTTACCGTTGTTCGATTTTCAACCCTACAGCTCCATCGCCATCTTGATTTACGGATATGTCATCTTCCAGAAACGACTCACCATGATATCGGCAAGAGATGCCGCTCAGTTCGGTATGTCACTTCTAGCGCTACCAATACTGTAGAAGAGACCGAACAGTAATCATCTTTGCTGTCCTCGCTTATCCGCACGTAGATCAACTCTGGGGTCCACTGTTAATCTGCGCCGCCATGTTTATCGCTATTCTGACCAACTTTATCGTTCGTCTACGCGAGATGTACGTATGCTCTGCCTCTGCTCGGAATTTCGTGAAAGAGCCATCTTTGACTAAAGCCCTTCCCATCTCTGCAGGCGTCGAATTGATAAAGCGGCTGGACCTCATCACCATCATAATGGCACTATATATTAAACAGTCCGCAGTTCGGCCAGGTGTACCTATGAGGAGAGAGTATGCCCATCGAATCGGGCGAGCGTGAGGCCTTGGATCTGTAAACAGCTTATCCAGCACACTATTTCGAGATCTCGTTGGAAGCGCGTCTTACCATTACCCATCTGTCTTTTTTAAGCCTGTCGTCTTGACTCGTACTCATCCTTTCATGTATCGGCAGTCGATCAATCTCGCTGCGAACCATGTCAAACACGGTACTGTACTCCCCGATCTGATCGCATTTCGCGTTGACAGGACTAGGTTCGGGGCACTTGCTAGACGATAGCCGGTTCCGACCTGATCAAGTCAGGTTTGGATATCAGCCTTCATTCTTGCATCCTTACTCGATTGCCCAAGACCTCGTTGAGCAAGGATACAATGCAGTGACAAAGTCGAAAGCATTAGTGAAACATTAGTTCATAACTCCATGATTCGCAACATATACAACTGGTTCAACTCTGGTTTAACAACTCTCAAAAGTAGTTCGTAAAGAGATCTCTATAGTCGGCTGCGTCCTCGTCAACTAGCCGTCGTGTCCATCAATCATGACCCGCCAATCGGCATCCGCCTCACCATACTCGCTCTCATATCGCCTAAGCATATCCCCATCGACCTTGCTTCCGCCGCATACAACGACGACGATCGTCTGCCTCTCTGGAGCGATGCAAGTCGCAGGTTCGTTTGAGAGGGTTTGAGTAGCGAGTACCCTATTAAGGATTCGCTTGTTGAGGTAAATGGGCGACAGTGCTGCACCACACGCCATTTCGACCTCGATATGATGGTCTCGTTTAAATTGCCAGCAGGCAGAAGCGGAAATGGCGTCGTCCACGATGACTGTCGACAGGTGTGGTGCGGGTTCAGATTTGCTGATTATATCTGATTGCGAGTAGGCGACGGCAGCTGACAGTGCCGCTGCGGAGCAGGTCTTGGCTCCAAGTGATGTGGCCTGTGATGTGATTGCAGCCAGTGAAACAACAGTGTTTCCGTCTATCGTCGTTGCTGCATCCGGGTCGAGCAGCCAACGATTGAAGGAAGCGCCGAATGAATGCGCGCCAAAGTCTTGGCATGCTATCAGTTTGGGTTTCGGACTGCCGAACGTGGGGTGTTGCGATATCATGGTGTTGATTCCGTGAATGATGCCTCGAATGAGTCCCCCTCCTCCTACGGAACATGTCACCACGTCTGGTTTGCCATTCGGTACGCCCGCGGCAAGAAGCTGGTCCCGGATCTCTTCAACAATCGACGAATGACCGAGTGCCGTTTCCCAGCTATCGAACGGATGGATGTAAACGCCCTTTGGATCGAGCGCTGCCATTGTCCGCGCAAGCATGTCCGCATCATCCAGTACGTCGACCGTCTTATTCTCCACCTGCGCACCGAGTTCTTGCAGCTTGCGAACGACCTTGTCCTCCGTTTTCTTCGGTACCACAACGGTACATCGTACTCCGAGTCGCTTGGCAGCGGTTGCAGCTGCCAATCCTGCGTTACCACCACTTGCGGCAATCAGGTGTGTTTGCGGACCATGCTGAGCGTAGCCCAGTTCAGCGGATTTGAATATTCCTCGATCTTTGAAGCTTCCCGAGAGGTTGGCTGTCTCGAGTTTGAGCCATACGTCGTGTCCTGTACGGTCCGATAGGGTGGTCGAGTAGACCAGCGGCGTGATGAGGGGTCCGGACGCGGTAGTGGCAACAGGAAGGCTGGTGTCGCAACTAATAGATGGGTCAATTGATGCTATTCCCCTGCGAGAACGTAATGAGAATACTTACCTGATATCAGGCTGTTTGAGTGACACTCCTTCTTCAGACGTGTTGTAACGAGGCAGTAGACTGTTAGATAGCAGGCGCATGGCTAATGATGCAGGCGGTTCGGAATGCCAAGATTATGTCGAGGTGGATGATGGCTCAACCAGAGGCGATCATATCCCCCTTCTCCCTCCTATTCCCCATATATCATTCTGTCAGTGCCCAAGTGCCCATCATCTCGCCCAGCTCACATGAGCAATCCGCTTCTATCCTTCGACCTATTTCCATTCATAAGGGTCAGTAATGGAAATCGCGACGTACAGAAAGAAAATGGAAAAACATCAGCAAAGGCACTTTCATTCAAGCTGATAAGGATGAGATCAGTTGTCAGGTGTCAGTCAAGTAATGACCTGGATAGTGCTTGAACTTTATTTTCCAACATCGGGACTGACCGAAACGATAAGGCACACTCAGCCGCGGTATGGCCAATTTCCACTATTCTCGTGCCGTGGACCGTGGATGACATTGGAATTTGGGCGGATATGGATGGGGTGACAGATACGGGGGCAGTGAAGCAGGTAGACTATGGCTTACGGCAGACAACGATTGCTGTGAGTCGGAGGAAGATAACGGTTCGTTGAATCCGTCATCCACGATCAGGTGATATCTACGCCCTGACTTCTGCGCGGCCGTTATGGCCGATCGTAAGCCTAGCATGTATCATGAAGCGACATCTGTGAACGGACAGAAGATTGGAAGATCATACATGCGGATACTTGTCAAACTACAACTTTACAATCAAACTACGATACTTTCGATAATGGATGTCCGGTGCGTCGTAAAGACGGATCTGATTTTGAGCTGCGTTAAACAACTCGCAAACCTGCCTGAATTAAGCACCGCCCTTTCATCGTCTCTCTTACCTCCGAAGAGCATAGAGTAGACAGACAAAAGAGTTGGGTTCCTTCTTCCTCTTTTGTATAGATGCCTTCTCCCATAGAAACCAAAAGGTGGAGAGAGGGCATTTGTTGCCGAGGGATAATCACGAGCGACGCTTGTTCGAAGACGTTTGTTGATGAGCACTTTTGAGACGGCGATTGGACCAGCCGACTCGATAGAGCTGAACCATTAACGGGCCAGGTAGAGCGGTATCGAGACGACCAATCTTTGCCAAGTAACGATGAAGACGGGACGGCAACCTACAACGACTCTTCAAGGCTCGCAAAATGCAAGATGTTATGTTATATACTTGACCTGTTCAGCCCAACCCAAGAAAAGCAAAGACTGCCGGTAAGAACATGGTCAAGCGCGGGCGGGATGTAATGCGCTTCTTTATAGGCGATCCCATCCGGAACATGTGGTCCGGCCTGAACGGAAGCGAATACTGTATTGAACAACTCGAACGTCCTCATCATGGCACATCTTCACCTTTGTTCCCTTTAGACCTTCAACCCAAAAGCCGTTCATATATCTTTATCATGCAAGCGATCGCAGCTGGTCTGTCGACCGAACATCAGGACGCCATCCCCAACCCGAATCTCAATCCGGCCGCTGTCGGGTCCCATCACGCAGCGGACAATGTCAACTCGGTCGTCTCGGCCACAGCGCACTATGCAGGTCCCAAGTCCTCAGCTCTCCATGCTGTCACTCCACTGCTCTACTCCAAAGTGCTCTCAGAGCGTACAGGACATGACGTCTACCTCAAACTCGACTGCTGGCAGCCTTCCGGTTCCTTCAAAATCCGAGGTATCGGTGCCGAAATTATGAGCGCGTATGTCAAGTACGGCGATAAGACACACATCGTCACATCGTCTGGTGGAAACGCGGGCCTCGCTGCAGCAGTCGCCTCCAAAACCCTCGGCGTCAAATGCACTGTCATTGTTCCCCGACGAACAGAGGCGTCGATCGTACGAACGCTAAAGGAGCTCGGTGCAGAGGTGGACAACGACAAGGCAGAGGCATGGGATGATGCAGATAAAATGGCGCGACAGATCCTCGAGCGGGAACCGGAAGCGACATACGTTCATCCTTTCGAAGGAGAAGCATTGACTAAAGGTCACGCCACACTTGTGGACGAGATTCACGTCCAGCTCGGCGAAGCGGGTGTCAAGGATTCGCGACCAGACATGATCGTTTGCTCAGTCGGCGGCGGAGGTTTGATTAGAGGAATCATTCACGGTATCGAAGCGACCGCATCTGCCCATCCAGAATTCGGAAAACCACAACTCGTCGGCGTGCAGGACTTTGGCGCGGATTCGTTCAGTCTTTCATACAACCAGTGGTTGCGCGACGGACACCAGGGAGAACCAAGCGTGATATCCATCCCGGCAATCGTTTCAAAAGCAACATCAATGGGTGCAAAAACAAGTTCCGCTACCGCTCTTCTCGCTGCTTGTCGGTACTCGGGCTTGACCACCAACCCGCACGCAAACGACTCAACCACTAAAAGCCTCCTATCAACTCTAGTCGTGGACGATGCCATCTCTGGTGCGGCGGCTGCGCAATTCTACAAGGATCACGATATCATGGTCGAAATGGCATGTGGTGCAGCGCTTGTACCTGTTTACCAAAAACGGATTCTTGACCGACTCCTCAGTGAATCGGGAGAGGGACCAGGTACTGAGGCGACCAAGAAGACTATCGCGATTGTCGTTTGTGGCGGTAGTAAGATTGACAAGGAGACGTTGCAGCAGTATGAAGCCGAGTACGGAACAGCGGATGATGGGAACTCCAGGGTGTTACTCAATGGACAGTCGTTATAGATTGCATTGTGCATGAGGACCGGCGGATAACGGGAATTCGAGGGTGATAATCAATGGACAGTCGCGATAGATTGCATCTCAATATACATGGACAATGACTGTTACTTCAGGTGAAGCCAAAGTGCAGCAAGTGATGGCTCAACGGCATTCAAACGAGGCATGTGAATTCTCGTCGCCGCCTAGAAAAATCGCTTTTTGTGGCCACTGCGGATAAGGCAACATTATTCAACAACTGCAAGACGAGAAACGAGTGTGAGAGTCACTCACAGGACATAACTTCCGAGTATAGTCGGCTCTGACTGAAAGCTGGTCCTTCGAGGCTTCGTATTTGGTTGCAATGAGGTAGTCGACGGGTACGCCGCTCTCCACCCATTCAACCAATGCCGCTTGAGCTAGCGACGGATCATGCGGGATGTTAGGCGCAAATGCATACGCCAACCTTGGTGAAAGACGTACCATCGACTGGACCTTTCTGCCCTTTGTCGTAATTGCGCAGAAGATACTGGCCGCGCTTCCTGTGAGGGCCTCTCAGCGGAACAGTACCGTGCCAGTAATCTGACAAGAATACTTTGCTCCGCTGGTCGTATCCTCCAAACATCCACGCGCCTGAGCCTCTCGTCGGAGCAAAGGACTATTCTATACTGAGCTCATCGAGCAAGCAGCTTTGCCTACGGTAAAATGACTTACCATGCAGCAGTCTTTCATTGCCGGAACCATGAATAGGCGAAAATGCTCATCGATATTCAGATCAGAGTTTGCGCGAGTATACTCAAACACGTCTTGGTACCACTTGATCTGTAAGAGGGATGTCAAGTTTCAGCTGGTCTAAGGAGACCAGGGGCAAAAGCTACCTACGCTATTCCCAGGAGCAACTTCGTCATCATACCAGCCGGCATACTGGATAACTTTTCCACCTCGCTTGAAGAATGCCGTCAGATCCGGTATGTGAGTCTATTTTTGAAGCGGATGAGAGAGAAACAAGACTAGATGAGTCGAGGTTGAAGAAGGCATATAACTTTGAACAGGAGCGCACATCTATCTCTGCTGGATTGAAATTCCTGTCGATCTCCGCAACCGTGCCGTTCGGCATTGCGGTTGACTCCTCGTACCAGCCGGTTTTGCTGACGAATTGTAGATAATACTCGATAGGCCAATGCCATCCACTCAGCAAAATTTCATATGACGGGTCATCAAGCCAATATCCCGCCCCTGGCATCAGCGGTGATGAGATGTACTTCTGCTCGGCATCGAGCAAAGGCGTGGATAGCTTGTTGAGCAATTGGACTTCAAGAGGAGTTAAACACAGTGAATTGTTCGATGAATCTGATGAGCAGGCAAGGGGTTCTGGACGAAAGCTAAAAGAGGCAACTCTGCAATCAATATGTAATAGAAAAAAGGAGTGGGGGGCGGAATGGGTCGCTTGTAGGGCACCATAGAGCCAGAGCACTTACTGGCAATCTTCGGGAGATGATATGACTCCGTCGAGGACCTGAATCATAAACATACCTAGCTGTCAGCCATTGGAAAATTGGCAGGCAGAAAAAAATTACCCCATCAAGACCATCACACTGTTTGAGTACTTCAGCTTGCAAGGCAATCCGCTTTTGGTACGCCGTGAGTTTTCTCTCGGGAACCCAGTCCAAATACGGGACGGACCATCCAAGATTCTCCGAGAGCACGGCTACGTGAAGCTTCCAGGGTATAACGGCGCTTAAGGGATGCTGCGGTGAGCCCAAGCTGGCACAGCATTCCACACACAAACATCAGACTTCTGTACGCGCCGGATCAAAGAAACGGCGGGAAAAAGATGTGATCCAATCTAACTCACAGCAAACCATCGTAATCTTCCGGAAACGTGGCCATCGCTTTAATACCTTGACGACCGCCACTCCCGCACCCGGAAAAGTAACTCTTGGTCCAATTAAGTTCATAATATTTGTCGACCAGAGACTTGACTTGCACTGTGGTGCTGTGAAGCGCTCGCCAGGAATAGTCAAGTATTTCGTCGTCCTTTTCGGGATTCTCGCCAACAGCCTCGAGGTCCTCGTCAAACACAAACCCAGACATTCCTGTGAACAATGTACACATACCAAGGCAAGACCTACGTGAGCGATAGCAGTCAAGAGAGAGGCCACGAAGGGGACTTGCCGTTGAGGTCCCCATTGATTGAACCATGATGCGAGATGTAACTCGCGTAGCCTTGCTGTATACCATCAAAAGTCATAGCGCTATGTGAACCTAGAGAATCGGCTTCTGTCAGATTCTTACGGGCAAATCTCCCGTCGCAAATTGAGCTTACCGGTAGCCAACAAACGGCCATTCCAGTCCCATTCATCGGGCAGCCACAACTCTGCGCTCGCTGGTCTCTCGGTTTCCGGATTTGTTGTGATGCTCAGCTTCAGCTTACAGAAGCCAGGGAAAATAGAATTATTTAAGCCGTCCCTGAGCTCATCAAAAAAAGCTTGTGGCGGGATATACGTTGCTTCGTCGATAAATTCCGGCGGATAGCTTTGACCGGTAGCGAGCGAGAGGCACCGACGTTCCGCGGACAAGATTGCAAGATCGAGGGTAGCAACGTTTGCAGCGCGCAGCTGACCATGACTTGAGGTAACGAGGTGTACAAGTGCAATCAGTTCAATCAAACGCTTCATGATTAAAGATGCGTAACACTTCCGATGATGCGGGGACGATTCAGAATGGCCCCTTTACTGAATGCATTTATATGGATTAAACGAAAGGATCTCTACTTTGTTGACCACAGCACGGAACACCTTTCCTTGGCGCCTTCGTCATCTGTGGCTCCTTTGCCCTCCCTTTGACGAAGAAAGGCAATATAAGATGGGATTACCACCTGTCAACGGTTCCGACGCAATGCGAATCAGACGTGATGCTTTGCGGACGGGCGCATAGCCTTATTTGCTCGACTTCCATCCCACACATCCTGGGTGTATGCTCACCCTGATATTACAAACATCATCAAGTACCGGCGAATTCCATGCCGAATATTCATGACTACCAACATACGAACGACGTTTCCGTATCTTGATCGTCCCCCACGTACCGTGCCTGTTGAGGGTACTACGCACACCGCAGGTCAGTCAAGCATACCACTGAAAGTGTCA
This sequence comes from Naganishia onofrii, assembly GCA_030039215.1. Taxonomy (NCBI): domain Eukaryota; kingdom Fungi; phylum Basidiomycota; class Tremellomycetes; order Filobasidiales; family Filobasidiaceae; genus Naganishia; species Naganishia onofrii. The sequence continues at coordinate 349,340 of JASBWV010000027.1, read as the reverse complement.
AAGCGGAGGAAGAGAGTTACCAGACAGATTTTGCGAGTAAAGGCAATCCCTTTGCTGGTCGAATCATCGTCTCGATACTTGGCCGCTATCAGATGTGTAACTTCACGACCGAATTCTAGCCAATCTACCATGGTTGCTTGGACTATAGAGCCCCTATAATAGTCAGGTACGATACTAGCATGAAGGAACAGAGAAGGATGTGTACATACTGTCATACGGAGACTCGTCTGTCGCGGGGGGTCCAGTGTAGTGGCGACCTAACACACCACCGAAAGCCCATGCACCGCTCCCAAGCTTTGTCGAATTGACGAGGGGGATGATCAGCTTGCATGCTGATGTGGCAGGCTGAAGTCTTGGCAACTCACCACACAATGCATCATTCCCGGCACTAAGAATAGACGGAAGTGATTGTCCGGGTTCACATCCGTGTGTGCAAGCGTGTGCGCAACAACATCTTCGTACCATTTGATCCACAATGCATTTGGTTTCAGCCCCGCTAACCAGCACGGAAGTCCAATCAAAGCGTCTGATCAGGAACTTACACTGTGCCCCGTGCTGACCAGCTCGTCGTCCCACCCCGCGTACTGAAGGACTTTTCCGCCTCTGGCGAAGAATGCGGTAAGGTTTGGGCTGTAAGTCTGAGTTCGTACAAGCAAAGCGTTCCTAAGCTGATGGTTACGACGCTGATAAAGTAGAATCTTACTTACATCCATTTGCCCAGGATTTGTATCGATACCCATAGCAACGACAGCTTCATCCAGCATTGAGACTTGCCACGTCGTATCGTTCAGCACAAAGTAACGATAATAATCCTCCGGCATACGAAAAAGCTTTTCACCGACCAAGCCTTGCGGGTATGCATACTCGCCACCGGGAACGAATGGCGAGAATACGTAGGTTTGATTATTGGGCCCGACGTAATAGGGGGCATATAGATGTCGAAGGGCGCTTAGACGTTCTGAGGTGAGGCACGTAGACGCATCAGCGTTTGATTGGCATTGAAGAGTTTCCGGGTGGAAGCTAAAAGAAAGGAGGCACAGATATACTGTAATCAGACGTGATGAATGTGCAAGAACCAGTCAGCAGTTTCACGTACTCGCATGCTAGAGGGTCAAGGATTATTCCATCTTGTACCTACAATCAAAACAGTATAAGTGTGGTTGAAATCCGTCGCGAAAATAAGATACTCACTCCATCGAGCATGTCGCATTGCTTTACCGCCTCTGCGTGTATCAAGTTCCAAGTTTTCTCCGGAATCCACGGTGGTGAACCGACAGGATGAACAAGCTGTCCTTGTCTCGCTTGCCAGGGCATCAGCTGGCCGAACGGATTCGCAGGCGAGCCCAATCTACAGACAGATCGGTGGTGGGAACATATCAGCGAAGAAGCCATTTTGAAGGATGACAAAGGCAACTTACACTAGCCCATCATAATCTTCCGGAAAGATGGACATGGCTTTAATACCCTGCCTTCCGCCCGTCGAGCATCCCATAAAATAGCTCTTCGTATACGGCCGGTAGTAGAATTCGGTCGTGAGTGATTTGACGACTACGGTGGTCATATGCAGCGCTCGCCACGCAAAATCGATGATAGCATCGTCGTTCCCGGGACCAGCAAATGAGCCATCCCACATGCTTCCGGTATGGTCTGTTTGAATGGTAGGTTCAGTTACAGGCCGATAGGGAAAAAGGACCGACTGCCAATGACGGACCGGTGTCTGTTCCATAGCTTGCATATCCTTGCGCAACGCCATCCAGCGATATTCCTCGGTAGTCAACTAAGGGTGTGCAGTCGAGTCAGTGACGGTCACGGTAAGTTAAACAGGGTATGAGCTGAAACTCGAGTCTGCGAAACCTGGGTCCTCGTGTAAACTATACTATACTGCCTTCCGGTAGCTAGCCAGAGTGACCGAGTCTCCGACACTGTACGGTGTCTTCGAAAACGCCAAAATGAAAGCCCATTCGTACTCACCTCCGCCTCCCCATCCTCCATTCCCGAACCCTAACAGCCTCTCATTCCACTCATCAGGCAACCATAGTTCTGCACCTGCATCTTTCCCATTACCCGGGTTTGTGACAATCCTTAACACGAGCCGACAAAATGCGGGTAGTGCAGTGGTGTTCACTGTCGCTTGTCCGTTGGTGAGGTCGACCGGAGCATACGCTGGGTAGTAGATTGCGTCGAGGATAGTGAACGCCTTTGAGCGGAAGGAGCTCGAAAAGGTAGAACAGCGGGAATTCTGCGCCAGGGAGAAGAAGGGACTGTGCTGTTGGCCGAGTTGAGCAGCAATTACGGGAATCAAGATGAGAAACGGGATCAGGGATGTCATCGCGGACTGTACCTCAGTGAAAGGCGAGGGAAAAGGGCGGCAGACAGGAGAGCTGAAGCGTACCTCTAGGTTATATAAACAGATAGCAGATGCCTCCTTTCATCTCAGACTCAGTGGCATTATTCCATTCTTTGATCAAGACAGGAGGTCTGGCCATCGATCATTCATTTGTGAAGCCCTGTTTTACTTCTTTGAAGCTTGCTATGATGACCTCTACGCTAATAGTGCGACGATGTTGTGTTGCTATTGAGGAGCCACCTCCCCGCTGCATCAGGAGTGGATCGTTCAACGATGAAAATCTGCATTCGCAGGCTATTTTTTTGGAGTAATCACCGAATTCGAGTCGTCATCGATTGGGTTGACATATTGAACCGATCTAACACCTTCAACCGTACTTCACCTTCAGCCGTACTTGATAAACAGAAAAGTATCACATGCAGCGCAGCCAGATGGATACTTACGTATATGAGTAATAAGCTCTGGAATCACGTCTTTCTGCCTGAGTCGTCCCCCAATATTCCTTACAAAGGGTCCAGTGGCTCGGTGTGCGATTTCGCTGAATGTGGGTCAAGCTGCAACATGGCGAGTCTGAGGAGAACAGAGGCGCTTGGAGGATGAGAGACGATAGGTGGATGCCTTTCAAAGTATAGGAAGGAAGATAGTGAAGGGATTTCGATCACTCGAACGGATATATTGGGCCGAGACATGAGCAGCCATTATACCGACCGCATTGACTTTATCGCTCGTTCATCTCGACTGCGCCACATTCAAACACGGCAACATGATACAATTTGGCTGAACGCTACTATGCATGATCATGATTATCCAATACGCACATAACCGGAGGGCCCACTACAGTCGAGCCTACCGGTGAAATATCATTATCTTGCTGCTCAACGGCACTCAAACGAAGCATGAGTATTTTCGTCTCCGCCTAAGAAGATCGCTCGTTGCGGGTACTTCCCACATGCAAAACAATCAGCAGCTGTCTGAAGATAAACAGGTTGTAGTGACACTAACTGGGCATAGTTTCCGGGTATAGTTGACTTTGACTGATAGTCGGTCGTCTTCCACGTGATACTTTGTCGCTATTAGATGATCCACAGGGACGCCCCTCTCAACCCAATTTACCAATGCTGCTTGAGCTGTGCGAGTAGTTGTTATAGAAAAGACGTCACAAAGGCGTACATATTAGGTGCACGTCTCGGGAGACTTACCATCCACCGGGCCTTTCTGTTGCCCAGCGTAATCCCGCAGAAGGTGCAGGTAACGATAATTCCTTTTGTATGGCATGAAGCAGGTACCGTCCCAGGGCTCGTCATCAGGGAAGTATGTCTTGGATCGTTGACCGTACCCTCCGAACAGCCAAGCCCCTTTACCTCCCTGTTGGGTCGAACAGAACTCCGCCATTAGCCCACTCGCTACCAAGCTATATTCAATGCTCAAAGAACTCGCCGAGCAATGCTTCATTCCTGGCACCATGAACAGGCGAAAATGTTCATCGGGGTCGAGATCGGACTCTGCGAGAGTATACGCAAACACATCACGGTACCACTTGACCTGCGTGTCACCAGATCAGTCATAGAGGAACTCGCGAATACAGTGGCAAGGCTACTTACGCTGTTCCCAGGACTAACTTGCACATCCTCCCAACCAGCATATTGAATCACCTTTCCGCCCCGCTTGAAAAATGCTGTCAAATCCGGTGTGAATGTCTTTGTGAGCAAGTAGGATATCAGAGAAATCACGTATCACCACGACGATGGTAGCAAGTACAGACATCGATTTCCGCTGGGTTGAACGTCCTGTCGATGCTGTTTAGCGTTCCGCTGGATTTTAGAAAGGGTTTGCCCATCCATTCAGTGTCGCTTAGAAAGCCTCGATAACCGTCGTGAGGCCATCTCCAGTCAGTTAACAAATCGTCTGTGCGATCGTAAAACCAGTGCTCCGCTCCGGGTGTCAGCGCCGAAAAGACATGGTTCTGTTCGGCATCGGCTAAAGGCGTGTAGAGCTTTTTCAACAGGTCGAGGCAGGGTAATGTTAGACATAGCGAGTCTTTTGACTTTGGTCGGCAAGTAAGGACCTCTGGGCGAAAGCTGCGAATGGCACATCCGAAAAGCATCATGCTACGACGTCAGGTAGGGATTCAATTCATTAAGGTATCGAGTCTACGTACTGGCAATCTTCCGGAAAGGATATCACTCCATCCAGGACCTATCTTTATGCGTGTCAATAAAAGGTCCTTGGCTAGAAGCGAAGGAAAGACTCAATTACGCCATCAAGACCATCGCACTGCTTCAAAATTTCCTCGTGGACCATCATCCGTCTTTTATAGGCCGGTTGTTCCTCCCAAGGGAAGAAGAAGCCGAAGGAAGGAAACCAGTTGAGCTTCTCGACTAATCTTTCGAGCTGAATCTTCCAGGGAATAAGGTCACTGAGCGGATGCTCTGGAGAACCGAGGCTACTCATCGTGTTTCAAACCAAAATCAGATTATCGTCGATGGGAGATGAAAAGCAGAAGTGGGAGTGAGCAAGGACCAGGACTCACAGTAAACCATCATAATCTTCAGGAAATGCGGCCATTGCTTTAATACCTTGGCGACCACCAGGACCGCATCCGGCAAAATAACTCTTGGTCCACTTGCGTTCGTAGTAGCTTTCCACCAGAGCCTTGACTTGCACCGTAGTCTGATGAAGCGCTCTCCAGGAATAGTCAATCAGTTCTTCCTCCTTTTCGGAGTTCTGGACAACGGTTTCGAGCGTCTTGTCAGATTGAAGCGTGCCACTCCCTGTGAACGTTATGCGCAGACGTGAACATCAGCTGCATGAGTCAGGACAAAGACGTAGAACCCTGCAAAGGAAACTCACCATGGAGTCCTCCGTTGATGGTAATCTCACGCAAGGTGTAACTGCTATAGCCTTGCTGTATGCCGTCAAAAGCCAAAGCGCTAAATGAACCTGAAAACCCTTGATCCATCAGGCCTTTTCGCAACCGCTTTCTCCACAGAAAGCGTGCTTACCCGTAGCTAAGAGCCGCCCATTCCAGTCCCATTCGTCAGGCAACCACAATTCTGCACCAACTAGTCTACCAGTCTCTGGATTTGTCGTAATACTGAGCTCCAACTGACAGAACCCGGGTAGCGTAGTGGTATTCACCCAAGCTTGAGGCACATCGAAGAGAGTTTGTGCTGGACGATAGGTGACTTTATTGATGAACGCATGTGGATCGAGAAGACAGGTGGGGAATGCGATGCATCGACGTTCCGGAGATCTGGCTGACAGGTCGAGGGAAGTCACTTCGCTGATATCTAGCCAAGCGTAGCTTCGCTTGGCGAGCTGCGTGAAGAGGAGCAGGTGAGACAGACGTCGCATATCGGAGATCCATTGACTTTTCGAAAGATAGAAACGAAGCAACGGTGGGTTTGCCGACAGACGTTATATCGACAGACAAAAGGATGCTTAATAGTTATATTGATACCGGGATCACCTTTCCCCAACTTCCCTATCCTTTCTGGCTCCTTTAATTTCGTTCATACCAAGCAGTTACCAAGCGACATAGGTCCTGACGATAATGATGATATGCTTCTATGATATCTTTAGTCGGCGACGTTCTCTTGCCCTCGATATGTTCACAGCTTTCTCGGGATATAGGGAAGCTAGGGGATAGGGATCCAACGATCTGAACTTGTACTTCTGCCGAGCTGGTTGATTGTTGATTTTGTGGTTGTGGTTGTTGATTTTGTCGACCGAATCGCGTGCTCTTGCCCAATTATCACGAATCCCTTCAACATCGGCGAGCATGTCCGGTGTATGGGGTCTCCCCGGGGTATGCGAGCGAGATACGCCATATGGCGTGTTTGTATTTGATGATTCCATCAAAGGCGTGGGCCAATCCCGATTCGACGTATGCTGTGTAATCATGTGGGCTTCAGATAGGGGTAGGTGTAGTCCCAGGGGTAGAGGTATATAGAGACGAGAAGAGGCAAATATCAAGGTCTTTGCTTGATTCGGAATTGTTCAATCGAATACTACCCTACACAATATGACGACTACACCACCTCCTACCTACTCGGTCTCGACCTTGGACGGTGCCGCTACCGATCTCAAGCATGCGCTCACCGAAGCTACCACTCCTGTCGCCACAGCGGAAAAGCCACTGCATACAAAGCATTTGAACGTTGAGAACCCGGTTCCGGTCAACGTCTTTGTGAGTTTGTCATATACTTTTTCTTATGTCAGTCGTGTGATGTTACTAATCATGTGTGATAGAACTACACTGGTGCCGTGTTCGACACTGATGAGGAATACGAGTTCGCAGATTTCTTGGTACGTTCTCGCGTGCATATCTGGTACCTTGCCTTTTGCTAACGCGCTCTATCCCCTTACAGCCGTCGTTCCCGGAAATCACCCTTTCTGCACTCACCCCTACGCCATTCACGGATCGAGGTTTATTCGCCTCTCCTGGCAAAGCAACCCTGTATGCCGAAATCGCTCAACAAGGCGGCAAGGCAGTACATCAGACGCCTGCGTTGGGTGTCGAGATTCGTGGTGTAAAGTTGCAGGAGCTTAGCAAGGCGGCACTGGATGATTTGGCATTGTTGGTTGCGGAAAGGGGTATCGTTGGTATGTTGCGACTTTTTACTCCTTGCACTTACTCTGGTTAAGCGGCTAACGTGAATGCGATTCCACAGTCTTCAGGAAGCAGACAGACTTGACGATTGAAGAGCAGCTTGCTGTCGGCGCTCATTGGGGTCCTCGTAAGTCCGCATTCCTCTTCCTGTTTGGTTTCCTCGGCTCACACGACCTCCTTGGCCATTCAGTTCATCTGCACGCGACCACCGGTGTGCCTCGTCGGGAAGGCTTGGAACACGTCCATGGTATGTAATTCTGCCTGCTCGATGCCGATACCATCCCTAAATCTCGCTCTTCCTGTCACAGTTGTGTACGCAGACAAGGGCGCCCGACCGGATCCCACGGCATTTGCGAAAGTAGAACTCTTCCATTCTGATGTGACATACGAGGTACGTTCCTAGTGATTGCGGAAACAAGCTTGAAACTGACCTGCACATATGTACAATGAATAGCTACAACCTCCTGGCCCTACTCTCTTGCGCAACCTCGTCACTCCCGACCTCGGTGGTGACACCCTCTTCTCCTCCGGTGCCGCCGTCTTCTCCTCATTCTCGCCACACTACCAACGATACCTCGAAAGCCTATCCGCCGTACATTCCGGACACGAGCAAGCACGCGGTGCGCGAGGAGCAGGACAACATGTTCGTCGTGAACCCATCGAAACGGTACACCCTGTCGTTCGTGTCTGCCCAAGTACCGGTATCAAGAGTGTGTTCGTCAACGCTGGGTTCACCAGGCGTATTGTCGGAGTGCCAAAGGCAGAGAGCGATCATGTGTTGCGGTTCTTGCACGAGCAGTTTGCGGTGAATCACGATTTCGCGTGGAGGGTCAAGTGGGAAAAGGATGATGTTGCGATTTGGGATGTGAGTTCGTTGTCCAATGGTATTGGAATAACATTTGCTGACTATCGTTGGTTTTGTTTTTGCAGAACCGAACCGTGAACCACTCAGCGTAAGTTTACTTCATCTTGCCGTACATAATATCCGCCCTTACCTGTTGGCTAATTATTTCTCTTTCCTTTCCCCTCAGGTTATTCGACTTCTGGCCGGCACGAAGGCACGCTGTCCGTGTAACACCTTCAGCAGAACAGCCTGAATCGGTCGCGGCATACGAAGCGCGGACTGGGACCAAGGCTAAGGACTGGCTTGAAGAGAGGTACAGTGCCCTCGGTGTTGCCAAGCCAGCGCTCGATAGTGGAGTCGGAAAGAAGGAGCGGGGGTTCAAAGATTAGACGACTTGCGATGATGCGGAGTAAACGGGAGATACACGCTGTTCAACTAGGCGTGGGTCGGTAAAGACCCGACGACGATATGGACCTTCCCCCTTTTGTATGTAAAAGATGCCTGATGTGAAGAGGCAAAAAGAACCATCTTGTTCAACACGTTGTAGCTATACGTTGCAGTTGTATCCATATCGAATTACAAAGAGTTGCAGTTTCTGCTATGTCTGGGCGCCGACCGTTCACTGAGTCCATTGGCGTGGAAAATACGCACGCCGTAAACTGTCCTTCGTAATACTCCTTCCCGTTCCCACTCGCTTCGCTCGATCCTTTGCCGCACAGCATGCGTGCCTTGCACTCTCGAACATTTCGCACTGCTCGCTCAGAGCCAAACCCGGTTTATGTCAGGTTGATACAAACGAGATCTTTATGCAAGATATGCGCCAACGCTCTTTTCTTCGAGTCCACATTGACGGCAGCCGTAACCGAGCGCAAACACTTCCTAGGGCGTCTGTAATTCAGCGATGGGCGTGAAATTGTACGGTCCCTGCATGTACAATTCTTGTATACGAGTCATTGCGTCTATGGCTGCGGCAAATTGCATTGTTTCACCATCCCTTCTCATACAAGGTTCGGCGCTTTCTATACTTTACCTAGCAAGATCCCAACATTCCAGTGTAAATTACGCCGTCTAGAAGTCAGTGCAATGGCCTTGCCGCATAGGAGCTGTTGCTCGATAGTTTTGACCAAACAGGATCGTGGTTACTTCGTGTCCTTGACTTAGAATGGCTTGACATAGCTCACCAGTGGCGTATCTAGCGTTCCGTGTTAACGATTCACGATCCATCATCTCAGAGACAAAGACGGAATGACCCCTTCGACAACATAATCTTCCTTTCCGTTGTCGTCATTCCCTAGCCACTCGTCGTATTTTCCAAGCCGCTGAGCCGTTGTAGGTGCCATGATCTTATTGACAATATTAACAATATCACCCGTTTGAGCCGCAATCCATGATGCATGAGCTTTTACGCAAAAGCACAGTGTTGTCCCTGGCCAGCAATTTCTGTCGGAAAGACGTACTGTTTCGCCAAGTTGCGACGTGGTCCTTCAGCAGGATGTTATCGACAACAGAAAGTTCCTTCCGATGTCTCGAAGCTGTCTAAACAGTGGCAAAACGATGCGATGTCAGCGTCTGTCACCTATCCCTACGGTAACAATAAACCTACCCATAAGATTGAAGAGGAAACGGTTTTGATTGGAAGCATATGTGAGTGCGCTACTGCTCCGATGTCGTACTAAAGTCTTCTTCAGGATGCGCATACTCTCCTTTATTGAAACAGGTGGCTAACGTTTGTGAGTGGTAAGCCAGTCGGGATGAACGCAGCCATGGGTTATGCACTGAACGAGTATGATTCAGTTGACTGTTTACGTACTAAGTTTACGTTTACTAACCCCTGGACATGTCTCCTCTACGCATATCGTCGTTATTTACTCGCATATGCTTCACTGAGACCTTAGTATTCGGGGAGCAGGTGGTAGCTAGGGTAAGTAGATTGTTCGCTTAACCGGGCCCACAAGGTCTTTCTTCGCACCTACGCTTGACAGCTCATTATGAATCGCATCTTACATAGCGGCCGTCCGGTACAGTCGCATAGTCCCGTCAATATCCTACTAATAATACAGTCAAGACGTCAGGATCGACAACTTGATCGACCGCACAATTCGACATACCAGCGCTTCACTACCCTGGTCCACCATCTTGACCTCTTTGCACACCCTCATCCCTTATACCAGACTTGCAGCAAACGGTACGCTGATCATCGAATACCAAGGAGAAAGCCCTGGTCAACCAGCGCCCTTGAGGATTGACCCTGAGTCGGGGTGGATGAACTGTTATAAATGTCATCTTGGTGTTATCTTGCAGGTCAATATGAGCGATATTTGTCTGAATGGCTGACGGCCGATCGCCGACGCCGAGCCCGAGGGGAGACGGCATGTCGGCCTCGAGGCCGCAAGCGAGAGGCCGGAGGATAAGATGATCGCTCGGAAACAAAAACAGTTGCTCCCTTATTTCCCGTTTCTTCCTGTGCTTGCTCATCATCAGTCATTCAGCCCACCTGTTCTTATAAATCGAGTTCCAGCCTTTACACCTGTGTCAGGAGAGCCAATGTTCCAGATATAAGAACGCGACCCCTACATCTCAGCGACGCCAGCAATACCTTGGGAGCAGGATATATATTCGTGCGACCGACTCCACACCATGCTCTCCGATACACCAGAAATAACGACGAAACACTCGATATCTTCGGCCGGGGACTTGCATGACGCCACGCCCGTCTTGGCATCTACTTTGGGAAGGCAACGTAGAGCGAGCAGCGATGGTACGGCTGCCGATAGTAGTGAGGAGGGTGGAGCAGGACGACAAAATAGGCCGGGCGAGAAGCAGGTTGTGCGGGATGAAGTAGCGCCTGCACCGCCGGGACCTCCGGCAGGAGGGCCGCCGTTCAAGAAATTTGGACACAAGTGTGAGTCACAAGCTTTGTGCATGTGGGAAGGGCCTTGCGACAGAGCTGATACTATGAACGATACGATGCAGTCCACGATCCGGCACTTGTGAGTCGTGATGCCATAATGAGCAGCGCAACCTAGATCTGATAATAGGCCTGTAAATGTAATGCAGGCGCCAATCCGAAAAGTGGTATACAAAATCATCTTTCCTTTCGTTGCTCTGCTCACGATTGGTAAGTCGGGTCTCACATCTTGGCTGTCATCACTAATTGACAAAGTCACGTTTCCAGTAATGTGGCTTGCACTTCCGATGTACTGGGGAAGCTTTGTAAGTTCTACAAACCCAAGCAACTTTCGTCAGCAACTCTGGCACATACTTACTTCGATCATCTTCTCAGTGGAAAGCAAATACCCATTCGGTAAACCTGAGTGTCATGATTCTGAATCGGGACAGTTCGTCCTCGACGTCACTCGGTAGTGCGGTCGTCACAGCCGGCATAAACAACAGAAACGGCAACTCGCTGAATGGTAGTTCGATTGGTCGGCTAGGGTTCTTCGAGGGTGATGTAGCAGACTATCCGGATGAGGCGAGTGTCATCCATGCAGTAGTTGAGAACGAACTTTGGGGTGTCGTAGTCGGTAAGCCGTTTCTTGCCTTTTTGCATATACCCTAGACAGCTTCTGACGTTTTCGTCTGCACTCTCAGTCAACGCAGACGCCACAGTACAGCTTCAAGCAGCGCGGCAGAGTGGGAACTCTATGTACGATCCGCGGTCCGCGATTGGGTTTTACTATGCCCAAGCACGAATGGAGAACGCGATCAATGGTTACCTGGTCCCGATAACCAGCTCACTCCTAACGCAAACGACGGAGAGATGGGCCAGTCAGAGTATAGCGGAATAGTGAGTCACGATCTGTCCTTGGTGCAAGCTGTGGCGCTGATGAAAGAATGTCAAACTTTGCAGTCTGGCGAGCAACTCAGGGAACGCCACAGCCATTCAGGCGCTCGTTGCTGCGCCTAGGACGGTGACGCCGGCCGTGTCGTACACCTTGCACAATCTTCGGCCTTTTAGTACCCCAACAGCCACTGCAGTTACCCTTGTGGGGCAGATCTACATGCTTATAATACGTATCCATTCTTTACCCCTTGCGCTTTAATCACTCTTGCTTATTCCTGCTCTTTCTCCTTTCTCGTGCATCCGTGTTCGTCCTCTGACTAACTGGATAGCTACTTCACCTTTGTCTTTGCGATGGCATTTAACGTCGTGCGAGAAATCATTGGCCCAAAGCTCACGCTCAGATCCTACCTCGCCTTCCGCCTCATCGTCCCCGTAGTGGTATACGCCTGGCTTGCGCTGAATCTGGCAATGGTACGTGCTTGGTTGGGACCGACGAAAGGAGATTCAAACGCTAAAAACGAGAACCTGACGGGACCTCGCTTGTTGTAGATTAATCTCCCATTCAAGCTCCCGTTCGATGCAAAGTTCACATATGCGGGAGGGTAAGCTGGCTTATGACTAAACGGGTAACGATGCGACACTCATACGACGTCTGTTCTTGTTACAGCTTTTTCCTATGGTGGATGGTGCTGTACGCAGGAATGCTGGCCGTCGGATTTGCGCTCGAATTCTGCATCGTTCTCTTGACTCCCCGATTTGTCGCTTTCGCGCTTCTCCCGATTATTATCGTTCAGGTATGCTTGCTTTCCTTATACCGGTCATGCTCGGAAACGCGCAATTGACACATACTATGAATTTTGCTTCAGGTCAGCGTCGTCAGTCTACCACACGAGCTGCAACCGCGACTGTATCGCTACGGAGTTGCCACACCCTTCTACCGCGTCAGTAATGCTGTCCGAACCATCATTTTCAATACCAAGAACGATATCGGAGTCGATTTTGGGATTCTTTTGGGGTGGACGGTGCTCTCCATGATTACGGTATCTGCCCTCACTACGCTGTTCCGTCGGAAGGAGGAGAAGAAGGAACAAGCAGAGCGGGAGAAGGCGGCAGTGGGTAATGCATGACCAGATCATATTGTATGACGTTGTATATTACTGTATAGAGGTAATTGATCTATAGTAAATAGAGGGACAATACAACTCCAACGCATATCAGCCGCTACTGGCCATCTGCATGTTCGACTTTTCTCCGGTAAAACAGCCATTTCGGGAGTGCGTATGTTTATACTTCTTACGACCCGGCGAGGCCAGGTCGGTAGCGGCTAAAAAATTGCATCGGTGTCTCACACGACGCACAGCTTGGCGGAGGCCTGCATCGTCGGATCTGACACATACCTTCTTGCAGATACTGTATGCTAATCGGTAGCACATCGCTGTAAAGAGCCTGCCGATAGTAAGTGGAGGAAAATGGACGGAGGCGATCCTCGAGAGATGTACTGTAAGAGCGCTGGACTGCTCACTGAAGACTTCAGCGGCTCATCGATGTCTTCACTCTTCACTATGTCCCAATATGATCATCAAACACGATAAATGGATATGTGCCTAGCACGGTAGTGCACCTGAGAGATACACCAGACTTGAGCTAAAAGGCTATGCATTTACGATGTTTCCTCCTTGGCCTGCTCCAACTTTTCGTCTAGCACATGGACGGGCTCCTCAGCAACTTCCGGTGTGGTGGGAAGCTATAGCAGATCGCCCGAAGTCGGCGAAGGTCAGCAATGTCCATGGAGCGAGAGTGACAAAAGGACGGGACATACTTGTTCACCTTGTTCGACGGGATCCTTGTTCGCTGACGGTGCAGCAGCTATTCAAAGGGACAAGTCAGACCCCCAGCGGACATGATCAGAAGGGGTAACGCAACATACTGTGGAATGGCTCCTTTCGCCCATCAACCTCCTTGGCCCCCTCGACCTCTGTTGCCTCTGCAACTTCACCATCGGACGTGGCCTTACCGTCGGCCTTTTTCTGCATCTTCTTGATTACCGCTTCAACCCTCTGCACCTCTTCCTCGGTCTTTTTCTTCTGGTTGGCCTCGAACCATGCCTTTTTGTGCTCCAAGTCGGCAATGCATCGATGCACGTCCGCCGCGTTGGCAGGAGGCGGGATAGAGAGGTTCAAAATGGCGGTGAGGAGGGCAAAGGGCAAGTTGATCGGTGCGCTCGGGTTGGCAGAGGAGGTTGGTGGCGCCGAAGTTTCACCGTTGGTTGCGGAACCATTGACGGCCGCAGCGACAGGAGCAGCCTTTTTTCCGCCCTTCTTTCCCTTTTTACCGCCAGTACCGGCAAGCGATGCCCAAGGATCCTCTTCGTCTACATTCTTCTTCAACACGGACCCAACAGGCGCATCCTCCACCTTTCGCAAGTTCAACTCCTTGACACCCTCCAACACCCTTGCTTCATCAGCTGCAGAAGCAGCACGCCCAGCGTGTGTCTCGGGGACCTTGTTCCCAAACTTGCCGTTGAACCATCCGATAAGGACACCACAGTCCTCGATTTCCCGCTCAAATGCAGGAATCTTGGCTTCCTCACGCATGCGCGTGATTTCTTCTTCCCGTCGGACGGATTCCTCGGCGGCTTTCTGGGCTCGGAAACGGTCTTGTTTTGCCTTTTGGTCTTCCCGGACCTTGGCGTAGTATCTGTGAGTGAGAAAGACGTTAGCAAAGGGACGAAGTGCGAGACGTGAGTCCAAGACTTACGCGTCCTGTGCGTCCCGGTTCTTTTGGTTGGCCTCCTTTTTCTTGGTGTAGAGGTCGTCCTGCAAAAGTATGCCTGTTAGCAACATCCCAAGACTATTTGACCCCAGTTCATCATGATGAGCGCAAGGTAAAGCGGAATACGTCCGTCGCGCCGGGAGTCAGAGGCACCACAGTGCCGTGAGATCTACGCCACACTTGAAGGATCGAGCATCGGCACCTCGTCCCCGACACCGTACATAGTGACTCCCACGCGGATGTTGAATAGCTCACACCGCCCCCGCCGAAGCAAGTAAGCCCTGAGTCTCTCTCCCGACGACGGCCTCGGAGAACAAGCCCTTGCGTCGCTGAAGCAGACGCATACCGTCCCGACTGTCCCTCGACGACCTTGAAACCCAAAAGGCATCAAATCCTCGCGCACAGCACTCGTCAGCCCCAGCACTACGCCCGACCGCCATTTTTTCAACAACCTCGTTCGAAAAGCCAAAATAGGACAGACCCTCGCACGATCGCACGCACATCTAGAACGGCCCCAGGCTCGACCCGACGACATTTGCCGGAGTAGGATTAGTTTCCACTATCGGTACCATACGACGAACTCGGTAAAAGGGCAAAAGCGGTGCTCGATAAGGCGACTACTCTCGACTGGCATAGGACCGCCACAAAAGATCAAGCAGGGACGATCATGCTTTCGTGCTGCATAACGGCCATCGCGCGCTCCCTCCATCGTACAGCGTCGACCAAGTCTCTCTCCGCTCAGGTAAACCTTCACTGTCGCCGTCACCCGCTCACTCACCATCTGCTTCTGCAACTCATTCCTCTTTTCAAACAACCCGTTCCTCTCATCCCACGCCTTCCTCCCCTCCTCCCTCAACCCATCCATCTCACTCTTCAACTCATCCCACCGCGCTTGCACTCGCTTCGACTCGGGATCATCAAGCGTCTTTTTCAGCTCGTCCACTTGTGATCGGTCCGAAGCGATGGATT
This sequence comes from Naganishia onofrii, assembly GCA_030039215.1. Classification (NCBI taxonomy): domain Eukaryota; kingdom Fungi; phylum Basidiomycota; class Tremellomycetes; order Filobasidiales; family Filobasidiaceae; genus Naganishia; species Naganishia onofrii. The sequence continues at coordinate 334,012 of JASBWV010000027.1, read as the reverse complement.
CTTCGAGGGTTGTTAGTTTTGTGAGTGAGGTGAGGGAACGTCGGAGGAGGGAGATTTCGTTGAGGGATTTTTTTTCGTCGATTAGTTTGAGGGTGCCTGATTCGATCTTTTTGTCGAGTTGGCTACACCGCATCCGAGAGGACCAAGAATCAGCCCACAACGCACCGCACGCACGAAAGCGCTCCCTATGCCAAACCGGACTCACGCAATCCTCTGCTCGGCCTCGTCCCGGTTCTTGACCGGCAGTTTGCTCTTTTGTGAATTCACATCCTTGACCTTGTTCGCAATCCCTTCCTGCAACCTCTTCATCTGATCAAACAACTTGTTTCGATCGCCCTTTGCATCCCTCTGCTGGGCCTGCAACTGATCAAGCTCTGCCTTGATCACGCTCCTCCTATCAGTCTCGGATTGAGGAGCATGCAAGAGCGACAACTTGGCTCGAACATCGTTCAACTGGGCTTTCACGTTGTCGATTTCCTTGTTCAGGTCGTCTTGCTCTTGGTGGTACGCCGACTGATCCGGTTTACCCAGCTTGTTGTTGGACGATGCCGATGACTTTTCGGCCTTGGTAGTCGCGGCACCGACAGCAGGGGAAGGTTTGAGGGATGCAGTAGGAGGAGGCATTGTAGTTGGTTTTTGTAATGGGTGGGTTAGGCTTCCTGCTTGTCAAGTCAAGACATATACATGGTCAAGAAGATATTGTTGTGCTGGAGGGAGGTCCGCGCGGCCAATCACTGCTTGCAGCCAAACAGGGATTACCGTAAGCATCAAGTCGGATCCGAGGGAGAGATTGTTTACAATGTCAAGGCAGTCAATCACCCAACTGCTTGCACTTCTTCATCTACGCTTCCTTCCTTCCTCCCTCCCTTCCTCCCTTCCTTCCCCTCTCCTCTTCCCCTCCCCCTTTACCACCTCCTCACCACCAATGGACCTCCGCATCACCTCCGAGCGTGGTCACGACACAATCACCACCACAGTAGACGGTGTTTCTTTTGAACGGCGGGAAGAATGGTCAATCCACGTTATCGAAGGGTTGCCCGATGCTGCTCCCGCCAGTGTCCGTGACCATGCTGCAGAAAAGGATACGCAGGATGAGGGTTGGACAACGCTAGAGTGCACAGCAGGGGTTATTGCACTTGCTGCTCTGTTGGTGTATGGATGGTAAGTGACTTTCGTGACAGAAGGGAAGCTAAACAGGCTAAAACCTTCTTCCATTTTCTCTCAGGTGCGGCTGATGAGCTCAAGGCATATACACAACAAAGAGACCCAGCCAAAAGCACATCGCCTCCGACAACACAATTCAACCGAGACGTGGACAATCACCAGTCTTCTCCTCTCAAAATCGTCAAATCGGTCAAGAGAAGCTGGCAGGCGAATCCCTGACGCGATGAGATCATCGAATCATGCAACCCGTCGAACATCACGGTGAACACCAGGCGCTCTAGCAAGGCAGTGCTGACATCACAGTGATCGCAATTCCCTTCAGTAGCAACTTTCCGATACCACGGACGAGTCGGTATGTAACGCATCCATCTGTTCTCCCTCGAAACATACCCACTGCGGCTAACCGTTCATTTTGATCCTTGTAGCCATGTCGTGAACCTGCACACGCAGCACTTCATGCATGCACAGGGAATTACCGTATCGGCAAGGACTACCGGTACTCCCAGATCGCCAATCCAAAGCATTTCACAACCGGCGGACGTATGACAAGCGCCATTCGTTATGGACCATCTCGTCAACGCCCCGTGGAGCCGAATTCCCCTTGGTCTTTCGTGCGCTGGAGGAATCACACATAATATCGCCTTTGTCGCAAACTTTTTATCAACTGATTCCAATACCCACGATCTACGTCACTCGGAAAACTGTTGATGTTGCTTAGCCATCACGCATGGTTGGAAAGACACCTCGAGCTCGCTCGCTTTTCCGGCTTGGCACCCTCATTCCTTCGCTTTCCAATACGGTCGGGCGTAGCGCTTCGTATTCACGTCTTGCGGCGCCATACAGTGCCGGGTCTGGTTCACACGCTCGGACAATTGATGTCTGCCTGGACGCCTCCTGCGTTCGCCATTTCGTTATGATGCATCATCGAATTGAACAACTGGTTTCGAGTTTCGAGGTGGTGGTGATGGTGGTGGTGGTAGGACAGGTCTCGGCCATCGTTGCGCATCCGGACAGTCGAATCGTGCGGCAGTGCGGCAGCCGGTGTTCAATGACGTTCACACGCGCGCTATAGACGATACATGCCGAACCGGGTTCGAACCGAAGGATGCAACACTTGTTATAATCGTTCGGCGCAGAACGAAAGAGCTGTATCTGTTGATATACATAGGTTTTTCGGTTTTGTCATCAGCGGTCAACGATGCTCTTGCATCCACCCCGTTGTGATTCACGTCACTACTTTTGGCGCGCACCGTCAAACGGATCTATAAGTTGCTAGATGAACTGGTAATCCCCGCAAACTGAACTACCTGTTCCTGTGTCGATTCTATCTGGTAGGCGATGCCGTCGCTCGGAATGTTTGTGCTCCACCTGAGCCTGACTTCAAGCCTTGTACATGAGTATCTCCAAGCGTCATTCTACACTACATCGCACCCCACCCTGAAATCCCTTCCTAGCAGCCTCACATCGCACGATGCCCGTGCAACCGACAAGAACAAAAATCCGCTACGTCCCCCGTCGAAGCTGCAGCTCCCTCTCAAGCCCCTCCATCAACACGTTGACCTCCCACGCGACTACTCCACCTTCCACACCCTTCTCCCTCCCAAACCCAACCTGTAGTGTCTCCCATGCACGTCGTAGCGTGCTGAGAGCGAGAGGTAATCTCTGGCTCGTCGCACGCGGGATGAGGAACCCGTTTCCTAGATCCACTTGCGACTCGGCCGGTGTAGAGGAACCAATCTCATCGACGTGCACATTCAACAGTTTTCCCAGCTCGGCGAGAGCGATCCCTAACGATGGATGGTTGGCGGGCAAAACGGCGCCAAGCGCATGCACGAGGACCGAGTGGATTCGAATCGCGGGGAACAGGTTGGGTCCGAGTCCTTGTTCCACAGCTATTATTGATGGATGGCTGACCGCGGTGGAGGCGGAAGGTTGCGTGAGTTGCAGTGCGTGAAGGCGAAGTAATGGGAGGAGGGGGTATGACGTCGCTGGCATGAGAGTGGATAGCTTCTCTACCAGAGCGGGAATATCTTTCGCTTCTTCTACACCTATATGTCAAGTTATTGGCCTCGCATGCCGCATGAAGGATAGAAACGGAAACCGGACGTACTCAGCTGCCCACGTTCATCGGACTGCACTATCTGAGTTCCCAGTGCCACGAGCGCGTTTACCCTCTCAAACTGCACATCCGCTGTCTGTCCACACGCAGCACAAACCAAACTCCCTTGTTCCTGCGTTCCCACATCTAGGATGAAGTATCAACGTCTTTACCTCCCTCTGCGCTTGTCGTGCAACTTACCAGGTAACGGTAAAACGCCATTCTTGGGACATGAAGCATGAAATAGAGACCATCGCGGATCCACCACCCTCCCCTCGCCCTTGCCCGTCCCTTTCCCGGTCGTCCCTGACGCATACCGCTCACAGAGCGAGCAAGAACATGTAAAATGGTACCGCTCGGCTAGATCTTTCTGTCGAATATGACGCGGGAGGGAAACGTCGATATAAGAAGTCACGATCTATACGCACGCGACCCGTGGGCCAGAGGATTAGCACAAATCCGGGGCATGTGTGTGTTTCCTTCTTTGCAACATGTGACGCACCTCTTCCCCTGGCTCGACATCCCGAATCAAGACCACTCTCATCCCCTTTCTTTTCCCTTCAGCTTGCGCATTACCATCACCACAGCCCATCCCGCCTTGGGGGGAACAACCAAAAGGAAACACGACGACGGCATTCGGCATGCAGGAATGATTGATCAACGCGATCAGCGGGGATATGGAGACGCCGATGGGCGTTAGAGACGGTGTGGAGAGCGTGAATGAATTTGTTGCAAACTGTCAGTCGCAATACAAAAGGGTTCAAGCAGTACAAGCAAAGTGATTAACCCAAGGGGTCGCATAGAACAAGGGGAAAGATGACATACAGCACAAACAAGATCCATCATCTCTCCCACCCCACGAAACCCGAAATCACGCATATCCACCGCTTTCAATGACCCGTGCCCCTCACCCTGCTGTGAGGGTTCACCAGCAGCAAGGTACTGCGCGAGCGTCATCGCTAGCTGTGCGAACGGCTGTCTCTGTTCCGCTGAAAGATTTTCTCGGTCTGTTCTTACCCAGTAGAAAAACGAAAAGACAAAGAAGACCGGGAGAAGAGGAAACAAGCAGGCGTCAGGGTTTGGACTGTTGGTCTTTGGCTTGGCGGGAGGCATGGGGACATACGTGACTGTAAACGTTCTATCTCACTCCACTAACCAAACCCAACACACGCCGCATGATCAGCCTCTCCACTGCACCACACTCCATCTCAAGAACCCTGCTCACGGATAAAAAGACGTACCCAATGCCCCGCCTCGCTCTCGTGGTGCTTGGATCTCCGTTCCCGTAGTTTCGTTCGTCGAGCCCAACAGATCCTGCCTAACGCACGAACACTCTCCTCCGGTACCCATGGTCTCTCCTTCCCTCGGTTTTCCTGTACCGTAGTAGCGGTTGTGGATGATGATGCGGCGAGGTGGTCGGTAGAACCGGTAAAGGTACTAGATTGCGAGTAGGACTCGGATTGGGAGTGCAGGTACAACGCTCGTAGCCTTTGCAGAGCGCGACATTCTTGCTTATGCGCCTCCCACGCGAGCGACTGACACGTCTACCGTGACGAGGAGAAGTACGTGAGTGCTAGTGATACTGCGGGACCGGTGGGAGGTACAACAACGGGACGTACTCTTGAGCAATACCTCACCGCTCGACAGCCACCACAAACGAACAAGACCACCTTCGTCCCACCATCATTCCTGGTGACAAAGTAAAGCTCATGAACCCCTAGAAAACACGAAGAGCAGTATTCTTCTAGGTTCTGCGTCGAGAGGACTGCTTCTGTCGGGGATGTGGCGATGATGGTCGTTCCTGTCCTTCCGAGAAAGAAAAACGCAGGAGGCGGTGAGCGGTGAGCGGTGTCCGGCGGGTGAGCTGTAACTCGGCATTTGGACTGAATGGAGGAAAGGCGGGGAATGGAGAGATGGAAAAAGGAGACCTGAAATATGCGCCCACGTACCGGCTTTCAAACGTTTCCCAAGATCAGGTCGCACATAAATCCCTCGTCCGCTCTGCACAGTCGACCGTATCTGCAGAATCTCTTCCGGGAAATCCACGTACGGTAGAGCTTGAGTGTACGGCGAAGATGCGGATGGTTGTGGGTTCTCTGTTTCCTGTTCAGTGGAGGATACATTGGTCGCTGGACTTGGAGGCGGTACTGGAACTGGAGGTGACGGTGTTGTTGGTGTCGTTGGTGTCGTTGGTGTCGCTATAGATATGGGGGAAGATGTGCTGGCTAGAGTGACGCCCGCTAAAGGCACCCTCCTCGCATTCCGCTTATCTTTCAACGCAGCAAACGACATTCCCTCGCCTCCCTTGCCGGTCCTTACTCCAGCAGGAAATAAAATAAAAGTCTGAAAGTTGTTCAGAATAATGAATGAATAGATGAGGATGTACGGTGCCCCCTAACCCAGAGTGCGATCGCGTGAGATGAATGTCTCAGTTACATTTATCAGTAATAAATGAACGCTCCTTCCTTCTTCTCTTCTTCTCCTCTCGTCTCCTAATCATTCCCCTTACCAGTTCCCATTCATCCGCCCCTCCTGTACTTACACCTGCCATCCAACCATGTCCCGACCTCGACCACCTGCTTCAAGACTAATACAAGCACTCGAATGCCCAATCTGTAAAGGACCGTTCGTCACACCCGTCTCGGTAGCATGCGGACATTGTTTCTGCTCAAGGGTACGTTTCTCCTGTTCTCCTCGAACTGCCGTCCGTGATAAACACCGACCGACGCGGACCTTTTCCATTTTGCGGATCAGTGTATCAGAGACGCTCTGAGTGAGAGGAAAGAATGTCCAGTATGTCGCGAGGGAGTTAAAGAGGCCGGTATAAGGAGGGAGAGATGCGTAGAGGAGGTGATGGGTGCGTGGAGTGATATCAGGTGAGTCTCGTTGAGTGAAGCGCGGAGGGAGTAGTGGAGTGGATTGGAGTGTGTTTGGTAGGATGCTAGACAGTATGGCTCTGTGTATTGTGCATTGGTCTGGAAAAGAAATCCAGTAGAACAACGGGATCGACCGTGACCTCCAACCCTGTGAAACGCGAATACAACCCCGTCTTTCTGACCCTATCAGCTATTCCTGTCATCGATAAAAAGCTCACCCACAAACTTTTCCGCACTTTATCTGCACAGCGCCGAATTCACTCGATTCCTAGCAACACCAGGTCCTTCTCGTCCGCCGAAACGCAAACTCCAAGACCTGTCAAGTGGTGCGGTCACGAAACGGCCGCGCGTGGATACTCGGAACGGTGGTACCCAGTCGATTGTCTCTCGTGGAAAAGCTGGCGCAAGAGAAAAGTCGAGCAGGAATACGCAGACGATTGTGCTTGATGATGATGATGATGACGAGAATGAGGACGACGGCGACGTGGCGCTGAATGACAAGGAGGATGACATCAACGGAGACGCCAACCACGGTAATGAAGACGGAGACGACGATGAAGACGAAGTATACGCGCTCCCACCGTCCGGGCAAACCCAGTTAAACCTCGTCTCCTGTCCCGCATGCGGCCGCTCTATCCCTTTCTCCACTCTCAACTTACATCTTGATCGATCATGCCGCTCACCGCCGGTACCGCCACCACCAGGAGCACAAAGCAAAGTTTCCTCCAACAAATCAGCTTGGGCAAAACTTCTCTCCGGACCAGGAGGTGGGGATGATTCCTCTACAGCCACTATATCAGCAAATCACTTCTCTCCAGCGGTAGATATGACACGCAAGATCAGCAAGCCGAATTATCATCTCGCTTCGCCAAAAGAGTTGCGTGCGGTGTTGGAGACGTATGGATGTTCTTCTGTGGGTGAAAAGGCTGTTCTGATCGAGCGTGTACAGTTGTGGATCTCGATATTCAAGTAGGCTTTTATCCGGGTCGTCGGGGTGGTCTCATCATTTCTGATTGTTGACCCGTTTTGACTCACGTAGCTCCAACCTCGATGCGTCACATCCAAAACCACTTAAAACCCTTCGTGCGGAGCTCAACGAACAAGAACGCGCAAAGGCGAGGGACAAGGACGACGCTCAAAAGGCTAAACAGGTCTTTGCGACCATACGTCATGCGGTGCGTCATCGTCATCATGCCATCGCTTTTGCCCCTTTTTTTCTTTTTTTTTGCGTATGTTGTGCTTATCCTTTGGACACTTTGGTGGTAGGATGATGATGATGAGGCGTTTAAACGGCTCGAGGCTGATTTGCGGGAGAGAAGGAAGAGTGGGAAGAACAGCAGGGGACAAGAAAGTCGCACGACGGGGATGTAAGAGCTGAGCATCCGGGTTCATGTTGGGTTTGAACGACGACGAGTTGGAGATTGTAAGTGTGCTGTTATGGTGGAACATGTTGAGGCCTTGTAAGCTCACGTTTGCATTCGGTTTAGATAACAGACTTCACTGCCTTCAAAACTTGTCAGCCGCGTAGTGGTCGGGAACGAACCACTTTGCAACTTGTCTTTGATCGAAAGACGTGCGCGTCGCAATGCATACGCGCGTTGTAGAAAATCAGGTGTCGGATCAAGTATTCAGCGTAACAGAACGTAGCGGACGTATCACGGGAAAGCCGGCTTGCTTCCAATCCTATGGCACGATGCCATCCATGATCCAATTCCATAAACCCAAAACACTATATTCCATGCAACAACTATCACCTTTTCTGTTAGGGTCTTCTGTGGACCTTTTTTCACAATCGTTTGGATTTCGATAAATCACCAACCGAAGTTCTCACAATGGAACTCGATAGGAGCTTGACCGTTGGCAAGGATCTGTTTGGGACTCGACGCAGTCGCTACCGCCTTTCGGACGCTGTTCTGTAAAGTGGAGGGACCACAAACTATATGCGACACAACATGAGTTGTATTCATGGATGGCACACAAGGACTTCGACTTACCATTGACGGAAACTGGTCCGTGGGCCGCCTCAACAGCTTGCTGAAGCACGTGAACAAGGTTGGCTCGACCTTGGTGCCAATGAACGAGTCCATCTTTGCCCTCATCCGAACGGTACTTGTTGTCCAAATCTTGTTCCTTTTCGTTGATGCTTTCAGCTGGACTTGAAGAGTTGTATCCCTCGGACGAACTGGTCTCCCCTGTGATCGCTGGCTCGTTTTGCGTCGAGGTTGCGATTCGGGTCAAGGTCGCCACCTTTTCGAGCAGTGTTCCCTCGACGGGCGAGTACTGGGTCACGTGGAAGTTGAAAGTGATGTCCAGGTACTCGGGAACATTGACGAGATGAGATTCCAAGTCCTTCTTGATCCATTGGTAGTGATCTGGGTCATGAAAGGTTGAGTACATGGGCTCGGCAAATGGATGAGCACTACTCACCTCGGCTTCGAACCATCCAGACAAAGTTGAACTTTCGAACGGCGGACTTGTTGAGCTTGGCAGCATCAAGAACAGAGTACAAGCAAGCGAGACCGTAAGTCACACCGGAACCTCCTACCACCACCACAACGGTATCATTGTGTCGGAGATCAACGGAGCCACCGTAGGGGCCCTCCATATATGCTGCGGTTTTCGAAGAATCGTGCCCCTTTGCCAATAATCGCTTTGTGAAACCTGTAGCAAGAGAGATCTGTCAGGTACGGAACAGCTCGGCCAACGTTGAAATATATGTACCATCTCGTACACGGATCAACAAGGAAACTTTACCGGCTTCGGGACCCTCAGTGACAGGGGTACCTTGGACAGTGAATGGATGGGCTTCAAAGGGGAGAGTAGAGATGGAAGGCATCATCAAGTAGCTGCGATGAGAGGTGAGTTCAGCGTGTTCGTTTTGAAAAGCGACTGATGCTCTACTTACACGTGTTGACCGGCGGACCACTTCAAGTCGGGTCGATAACAGGTTACTCGAACGGTATCCTGATCCAAGATGTCGACAGTGGTTGGAGAGAGACCTTGTGCTACTCGCCGCGAAGGAAAGACCCAAAGTCGGTTGAGAACGAACAGTCGGGCCAATCGGGCGACTCGGTCAAAGGCCCAGACGGCAATACCGGCCTGAAGCACTAGGTGAGTCTATTGACCGACAACGAGGTGGTACGGTCGGTGAACTTACAATGATCCAGTCCTTTTGCTTGTCCCAGTGCAACCAGCAACCTGCGAGGTACAGCGCGGCCATGACAATGTGCCCGTAGTAGAACATTTCGTAAAACATGTTCCGGAACGGACGGAAGGAGTGCAAGGTAAGGATGGTGACGGCTCCAAGTGCGACCCAGCCCTAATAACACATGTGGGTTGAGTATGTCAAACAGCGGATCGGTCGGTCAAAGGACATACCCATTGAAGATAGACTTGATGCGCGTTGGCGTAGAAGAACCCTTTCTTGAGGCTAAAGCACAACGAGTAAGTGAATGTTGCGCGCCTTTCCCTCCAAAGGCACTTACCCAGCTTTGATCATGGCAATCGTGTGAACCCAACTGAAGATCAGTGAGGTTCGACCAGACATGCGGTGGAGGTAGTTGAGCTATCAAGGGCTTGATCAGTACGGGTCGAAAAGGACGCTGTGCAGGTACCTTGCTTACCTTTTCGTATCCGATGCCAGTGAGGACTAGCATGCCATGCCATCGTTAACGATGGTTTTCGAGCAATGTCAACGTGATGCTTACAATGAATGACGTTGTTCTTGCCCACGAGGCCAAAGACGAGGCTATTCCAGGAAGAAGTCAGTTTTCTGAAGCTCTTTACACGAGAACGATCACTTACGGAAATTGCGCGTAGACAACGAGGCCGGTAGTCTTGGACCACACTTTAATGCTTGACATCTGGCCGTGGAAGGCGACGAAGATGGTCATGCCAATGTACAGACTTGTCCAGATAATGTCGTTCACCGTGAGTCCAGAGAGCCATGTGGGAAGCTTGGAAAGATGACCGATCGTTTGCCAGGTAGCCACGGTGGCAGTAGGTAGCTGGGCCACGCCGCCTTTGCGCTGTTCCTCGGGGAATTTTCCTCCATTGGCAACAAGAGCTTGAATCCTCTTGTTTCGTTGGTAGTACTCTCGGGTCATTTGCACCACACGGACAAGGGTGAGAAGAGCGATGACGGCGAGGATCAACCACCACATGCCCTTCATGTTATTGTCCATTCGTTCACGGGACTTTTGTTTCGCCGTCTTGCCGGTGGTTGTGGACCCGCCCTGCGACGACGACGTCGAGTTGGACGAGCTACTCCCATGCGAAGATGCCACGCTTGTCACAGCGGACATGGCAGACGTCATGACGGCCGATGCGACTGCAGACGCTGTCTGTGAAGCTCGAGAGCCACCGCCGCCTCTACCGGAAGAAGAGGACATAATGAAGTCAAGTCGGGTTGTTGATGGTCAGGAATTGGGGATGGGGCCAAGAGATTGACTTTGCGGATGCGGTGAGTGGTATCTTATCTTGGCTTCATCTTGGTCTTCAACTATATATAGGTCGGACAAGTCGGTTTGTCCAGGATCGATAGCCAGCGAAAAAATGGATCCACCTGCCCAACGAGTTAAGCGATTCGACCCGAGGAACCGGTTCGGGTCTGTTGACGCCCATTTGGCGTATCACAAACGTCGAAGCAGGGGGGAATCCTCAGCGAGGCTTTTTCACGCTAGTGTTTCTCGGGAGTAAGCTTACACGGGCTCTTCCAGGAAGGTCGGCTTTATCAGATTACCTGTTGACTATTGATCTAATCGCTATCAGATAGGCTGCCCGCCTTGACTCAGCAGACGGTTGCAAATTTCCTCCAGACACTTCTTCCACACCATTTTTGCGTGGGACAAAGCGCTGAGACATTCACGAAAGGACGACCGGGCGGGGCAGGAAGCTGGCGGGGCGAGCAATAACTGAGGTCATAGCAGGTGTCGCTTACGCCAAGCTAGCAAGGACGGCGAATTTTCGCAAGCTCAGGCCGTGGATGACACATAACTGGACTGTGTGGAAAGTGTGGTAGAGAGAAAAAAGATATGAGCTGTACGAAAACATCAAGAGGCCCTCGTCAGTTGGAAAAAAGAGTCGTTGAGAGGTCATTGCACCTTTGCGCCTTTTTCGAGTAGCTCCCGAACCGTTGGGGTCGCATTACGAGAACAAATAGCATTTTGCTCTTGGCATATTAAGCTGCGTAGCTGCGGCTGTTACTAGCTCTGTTACTGGCAGCTTTACCGGCTGGGCCACTCAGCTGGCCACTCACTCTCATTACAAGCCGTCGCGTTCAGTATGCCTCGACTGTGCAGGGAGCTGTGCAGGGGGCAGGGGAAAGCTATAACAAGTGGATCGCTCACGGAGCTGCTCATGGCATGCGGAGACTGCATGCCTATCAGATAAGATGGGGAGTCTAGACTGTCGCCCCCTCTAGTCCCGCTGCGGTTGCTTTCGTTCGCTTCGAGAACACGCTGTCAAAAAAAACCAAAAAAAAAATCAGGTACGCCGCCTGCGTCGAGTGCGCACAACCGGAACTGCGATTTAGCAAGGTGGTTGAGCTGGTGGTTGCATTGTCAGTTGAATCCGTCAATCCTTGTAGCTATTATCCCTGTCCTCCATGTCCTCCTTGGGAAGAGTCGAGGAATGACAGGCACCGAATGGATGCTATTGACTTGATGGTCACTTTCAGATGAGGTTGATACAAGGGACTGAGTAATCTCTCCCACAACTAGAGTAACGCGATGTTCTGGGAAAATGCGGCGACCTTCAAACGGGAGAGCTAACGGAATGAGGTAACGGGATCTCCAACTCCACATAGCGGAAGAATAGTTGGATGTGCATATGAATACAAGTACAAGTACTCCGTACACAAACATTTCACCTGAAAAGCAACGACAAAAGCCGATCAAATCCCCCTCCCTCGTTGCACGCCGCGCACACAGCTCCTACGACTGACAAATCAAGCGCCATCGCCCACCTCCCCTTTGCATATCGACACCTCACACGCATCCCACCTCCCTCGCTCATCAAACCCATCATCATCATCATCCTCCACCACCATCCACCCTTCATAAACCAACGCTGGATTCCCGCGCCCGACCACCCCCTCCGAATCAGGCGGGATCCACCGAGTCTCTTCAAGCGGTCCATCCCGGAAACTGGATTGCCATTCTTCCTTTGTCGTGCAGTTTGGTTGGAAATTGGCGGGAGGGTCATGCAAGATACCTTTGCTCGCGGATTGACGTTTTGCTTGTGGCGATGCGCGGATGTAGGAGAGGTAGGCGGGGTTACCTAGGTGACGATGTGATCAGAGGTTGGTCACAAAGCAGAGATCGTGTATTGCAGGGTAACTTACCTGGCATGACGACGTTGTCGGCGATAATACAAGTGCCCTACGTAACCGGGTGATCAGTATCCCAGCATCTTTACGACGAGAAGCAACAGCCGGCGCAAGATACCTTGCCTATCAACCCCTCATCCTCTAGCACTTTCAAATCATTGGTATAAAGCGGCTGGAAAGACTTGTCACGAGTCAGCTCCAGCTCAAACTGAACTGGTAAACCCCTGCTCACCTTGTGATGATCGATGAATACCATGTCAAACGTGCGAGGACGAGGCATATTCAACGTCTCCCTCAACGACTTGATCACGGGCGTCGAGCTTCCTTGTATAATCTGTAACCAAGGACAAGGGAAACCCATATGAGCAACCCGTCCGTCTGGACATGCTTCACAGTCACAGGGCGGGCGTACCTTGACAACCGCACCAAGTCCAGCAAGATCGACCACCTTTCCAGTAATCTCTGCAAAGTTTCCCATCTTCTCAATACTGATATACCCGACCCTACCCTCATCACCGGCATTCCCAGCGTTCCACTCCGACGGGTATATCCCATTCGGGTACATCTCGGGAAGTAACTATCCACAACATCTTGGTGAATCAATAACAGCGGGAACGACACAGCGTGTTGCCCCATTACCCACCTTGGCAAAGTAGACAGCCGAGTAGCCAACATACGCTCCTAGTTCCAGTATAAGCTGCTCCACCATCAACCGAATCAGCAACCGCTTCATCCCACCCTTTACCCGCAGACACAGAAACCCCCACCTTTGGTTTCCGCTCCCGTATCAACTTCTCCACAGCACGACCTTTCCTCTCCCCAACAACCATCAAATGCCCAACCTGCGTCTTGTACTCGCCAATCGCATCAATCACCGCATCAGGCACACCACGTATCTCCGCTCCTCTCGTTTCGAGGAAATGGACGAGCTCGGCTTCCCGTTCGTCTCCCTCGTAGCTCCAGGGTGCAGCAGGGTCTACACACACATGACACATGACACATAATAGGAAGGGTATATCAGTAAACGGCGGTAGTGATTAAAAGCTAGCCGTGAGAGACTTACTCATACCACCAGGACCACCACCACGTCCACCTCGACCGCCGCCTCGACCGGCCAACATGGCTCCTCTAGCAGGGAATCCACGCCGAAGCGGAGGAACACCACGACGAATGGAAGGTGGTGGATCAGCGGAGGGTGGTGGTGTGCTGTTCTGGTGGTCGTTGTTGTCGGCCATATTGGAAGGCGTTGTACGGCGTACGATGCAAGTTACTGGACCGCGTCCGAGTCAGAACGGTATATCTACCTCAAACATCGCTATATATAACCGTCTTTTGGTGGATCACATATCCGCAGTTGGATTACCGAAACACAGCCTGCCTGTCTACGCAAGAAGAGCCAGGTGGGCCAAGTAGAGATGAAGAGTAGCCCAGTAATCCACATATTCCTCCGATGACTGACTGATGACTGCGAAAGGCTGCTGCTGGTGGGCTGGTGGAGGCTATCATGAATCGCGGCGGCCGATACGTCAGCAGCGGAAGCGAACCAGGTACAGCTGCAGCTGGTGCAATACCGATAGCGGCAGTCGTCAGAAATATTATGGGAACAATATTCCAACTAGAGCCTCCTGGCTCTTCCCTCCTCTCCTAGACATCTCAACGACAAACAAAGCACCATGCAATCCAAACTACCCGCATCCCCTGCTCCTCCTTCCCCTGTAGCACCAATCGAACCAGGTCCACACGACCCAACTGCTGTTTTCGGATCGACTACCACCACCCACGCGCAGCCACTCCTCGAAGAACCTTTCACGTCCGGGAGCAGCAGCGGCGCTGGTGGCAGCGTCAAGGAAGACCTCGAACGTGCTATCTTGATCGAATGTACAGAGATCTATGTCCTTGTCGTGGAAGGCGATTGGCAGGGCGTCACCACCCTCGGCCTAGCGATGGATCTTAAAGCGAGTCCTCTCTCCGTTTTCTCTACCCTCATTCGGGTATTCGGGCTGACATTAACGTGAATCGTCTGCAAATCCTCGCCAAATCGCTTACTAGCACCCGATCTCTGCCTACCCCTTGAAAAACGAGCATACACCACCACACGTCGCCTTCCTCCTCCCATACCTCCTCTCCCAGCTAATCCTTGGAGAATCGCAAGTCCTTCTTCCAACCTCTAAAGAAAGAGAAACCCCTGTTTCACGCATCTAACACCTTTCTCGCTTACGATAGTCGCGCAGCCTTGGTCCGCTTGATCGCACTAGCCAGTATCGTTTCCCAACACCCGGTATTCCAGTCCCTGCACACGTAAGTCATGTCGCTCTCCAGCATGCGCTTTCCCTATCTCGCGTGCGTCAGTTGTTTTGCTCATATCTTGAATTGTGTTTCTGGTGGTGTAAGACTGGCCTATGCTATAACATCAAACAGTCTTTCTGGCGTATTCCCCGCCCTTGCGCACCTAGAACAAGTACGCTCGCAACCTCTCCTCCCTCCCTGTCTTACTCCTCCCCTTCTCCCGACCATCTCCTAACCTATTTTCGAAACGAACGGCCATCACAGGTGATTCAACGGACCCACGATCCACGATTCGACCCGGAAATCAAGGAAATCGCGCAAAAGGGCGTGAAACACTTGCACCGTACGTCTTCTACGTCCCGCTCCCACTGCACTACTCTGCTGCCAACGTTTCCCGCTCGGGGTGTTACAAGTAACATGATAATGATGGCTCAGCTGTTTTCCTCATCCTCTTCGCTTCGCTTCACAGGTACCTACCGCGCTAGAACCGCACAAACCCTCGCAAGCGCATACACCACGATCCCGGCTCTCTTACTCTGCACGTCCCTCGGATTCCCAGACCCGTCATCGCAAGAGCTGCAGAGTTGTAAGTGCCCCGGTCTCGGTATGTTTTCCTGATGAGACAGGTTGATTGAGGTTCTTGCGTCGTTTTGCGTTGTGTGGGTGGAGGAACAGACGTGCGTGGGTTGGGATGGGAGTATGAATCTTCGACTGCTCAGTATCGGCCGCGGACAACAGAGGGTGAGGCTTTGCGTTACTGCTATTCAACTGAGCAAATGGCCGTGTAGTAATGTGCTGACGTTGCACAATATTTATAGGCGTCAAACCGGCCAGTACGCATTTGGGATTCAATGATTTGAATTACCTGTCTGCAACGGCCTTGGCATTGGATACGCCGTTGTAATGTTCGGGAACTGATTTCTATAGCCGGCTCGCTAATAGTGGTACACAGAAAACACAGAATAATAGGGGCGCCGTGACGTAGTACCGTCCGGAATCGTAAAAAAGAATAGCGCAAATCGAAAATAAAAGTTGTAGGACAAGACAAGAAAAGACGCTAGAGCTAGACAGTAACAACCATCATTCACTCGTCATCTTGGTCCATCTATAGCCCAAACCACGTCAGCTTGAAAGAACAGCCAACGACTCGACACGAACCGCAACTCACCTCGGCCTTGATCGCCGACCACTTTTCCCGCCAGACCACCCTCCCCGCCTGATTCTTTGTCAACCCATCCGCAATTAAACCCCTAAACATCTTGACGAGCTGAATATGACTCTCCTGCTCCTGAATCCGCTCATTCCGTCGCATCTGCTCCTTTTCCAACTCGAGCTTTTGACGAGCTTCTTGTTTCTGCAACTCCCATCGTTCGCGTTCAATCGCGAGCATTTCCGCACGTGCAGCGGCGCTCTGTCGGGCATCTTGGGTTTCATGTTTGGGTGTGTTGAGTGGGGATGGCTGTTGTGTTGGAGGAACAGGGAACGGGTTGCTCGAGGCTACCGCTGTCGTCGCCGGGGGACGTTGAGATGTACCGCCTCGACCAGAGAATTCCAGTGGAGGTGACGGAGAGTGTTCCGGACCGTCCCAGTTGTGACTGATGTTCATTGAGTCGTCAAAGTCCATGGATTGGTCGTTATCATGTCCATTATCCTGATGCGCAAGTAAAGGCAGAGGACGCGATCCGCTAGGTCCCTGAGACTGGCTTTGCGACATCGGAGGTTGCGAGTATGTTGGCTGGGAAGGAGGGTAAACAGGTGGTGGAGGAACAGAAATTTGCAGTGCGAGGTGCTTGAGTTTCTGGTAGTATGGCCATCGGAAACGAGTGTACGCTGCAGAGGGAATAGGGTCAGGACAGTAAGAAACGAATAGAAAACCTCGACCTACCCTCTTCCTGAGTAATCCCGGTACTGAGCAAGTAGTTGAACCGCTTGGTATCCGAGATAGGAATATTCGTCGATGTACCATCCTTTTCAAACTTTTTCGCGTCCTCGCATCCCTTCATCAAGATTCCAATCTATATGCGCAACCACTCAATCCGCCGCAACCCTACATCAATCTTGATCAGACATGGGACTTACGTGCTGTCGCAACGAACTTGCATCTCGTTCCAGCATCCCATGCTCAGCCAATCGATCCTGTATCTGCTTCGTAAGCACCGCCTTGTCCATAAAAGTCGACGCCTGCAACCACTTGATGTACGTATCATCCGTCGCTAGCCAATCAACCACCACATCCCTAGCCGTCTTGGCATCCGGATCGGAAATTTCATACTTGCCGTAATCACGATCGTACGGTTTCGGTGCAGTATAGTTTGCCGAGCGGGGAGGCACGTCGATGGGGTCTTCACCGGCCTTACGTGCTCGTTCGCGTTCGCGTCGACGCCGGTTCTTTTCAGCTTGGCGGTCTTCTGGGGTATGATACTTTTTAGGTCGACCACGTCGTCGGCTACTGGTTACGGGCTACCATGTCAAGGATAAATATCAGCGAGTGATACGAAAGGAGACCGTCGATATACTCACACTGTATGCGTACGGACTGCCAACACCACCAAAAGAAGACTGTACATGAGCCGGGATAGCAGAAGGAGTGGCCTGATAATCGAAATGCGTCACCTCGACACTCTACGCCTCGGTAATAGAGCCAACAACCACTTACAGGCGGCAGCGGTAAAGACGCACTGGCAGCAGCGGCAGCAAGCGCAGAAGCAGAAGGAGCTCGTGCTTGCTCTGGTTCAACAGACAAAGACATGGCGTCGTGGTCGGACATGGTGGAATAAGAATGGGTGAATGGAAGAAACGGTCCGATAAAGGCAGAGAATTGGAGTCAAGCAAAGTACCAAAGGGGAAAATAGAGGAGACAGATGGGGGATATAATAGGGCCGCTCATTACAGGCCCGATCTGACTGATACCCAATCCGTGCGCTTAGAGCTCAGAGGCGGTCAATTGCGGCGCGCTTTTGACCGTTTACCAAAACAAACCAAAAGTCAGGCGCATTATTTGCCCCTTTTGGACTCCTTTCTTCGCCATCTGAGATCAGAGATGAACGAACACTAGACACTGGTTATTGACGATACAGTAATCGAATTGGCTTTCTTCTCCAGGTGCGGAGAGCTACCAGCGGTTCTCTATGGTAACTTCCTCCGGTGTGGTGCTTTACTGTGGTTGCAGCCGTTTTGTCGAAGCGGTCCTCCTGTCTGTGCGCTCGACAGGCAACCGAGCCTTTCATGAACTCCTCCTGTCGATGCGTGCGTCATGACATCAGCCCTGACCGTATACATCATACACATATACACCTACTTCAGCGGAGCGCCCTGTGCTGAGCTTCAAACAGCCTCTATGTGATGCCATGACAACTGTAATAAACTGTAGCTGCTTCTTCCAACCCGGGAACACCGGCCGAATCGGACAGGCAAGTCTCAGAACGCTAGGAAGGTTCTCCACATGAGATACCAATATTTCGTGAATTGCAGGCAGATGAACTACAGGAGAGCTTGTTCCTTTGCTCGTAATGAAGCGGTTTTCTCAGTTCCTGCATAAGGCCAAGTGAGAGCTTCGTCGATAAGGAGGCCCAGTTGATCTCAGCGGTGCCTGGTGTATCATCGTACACCAAACGAGAAACAAAAACGTTTTGAAATCTGTACGCTGTGCCCACAGTTGATTTATACCTTACTTTGAGACCTTGAGCAGCTCCTTGAGCAGAACAACCACATGCAGACTGCAGATCCCGACTCGATCGCGGCTTGACACAGCGTATGGGCCAACCTGAAACGCAGACACAGACATTGCCCATGATGATGCAAATTATTAATTGCTGGTCGCTTATTCCCAATGACGCTTCTTATAGTGAAACCAATCCTTTGGCTCTGCGAAATGACAGCGCATCATTCGAGCTCTGACCCAGAGTATCTGGAAAAAGAGGAGATGCGCGGGTTTCTATATAGGAGTTTTCTGTAGATGCCGTCTTCCACTTGTTCCCTTTCTCAAGCAGAATTAGAAGACACCTTCCAGCGATCATTCCCGTCAAGCAAGTAAGGATGTATCCCTCGTCGTACGCACGATCCTTTCACTCCGCTGCCTGGCCAAGACGAGTCACGATCGGCTGTATCATCTTGATCACGTCGATAGTCACACTTTTACCATTAACCGCTTACACAAGGTCCCATCTTCCGAGGTACGTCTCCTTTCCGTCCAACGAGTCGAAATACTCACCCCTGAACCCGCCGTGTATCCGCCGCCCACACAGTCTCGATGCGATGCACTCAACCCTCAAAGAAACATGGACAACCCACTCCTCTGCCCTTCTCCTATCGTCCAGCAGAAACCGATGCCCTACCAACAACTGCCCATCAGATCCGTATGTCCAACCTGGGATGTTATATTTTGGCAACTCTTCCCGAGAAACACGATGGGTCCCGTTTCATGTCGATATCGACCGCAACGGAGTAGAAGAAGAAGGCGAGAGGGTGAAAAAGTTGAGCGAGATTGACCAGTTGGATGTCGAGGAGGTGGAAGAGTATGCTGCAGAGGCGTTGATGGCTGGGTTGGTGGATGAGCGGGAAAAGGTAGTTGGATGGGCGAGAAATGCGTATGTCTTGTTCTTGGGTAAGTCCATGTTGCAGAGTCGGGTCTTCGAAGTAATATCGACGAAAGCTGACTGTGCCTGCGCATCTGATATATGGTTCAGGAGCGAGGTGCGTTGTTTGAACTCCAGTCAGCGAGGTAATATCCTGACATTCAACTTCACGCATCTATTGCGGTTATCGCAGTCGTTAGTATCCAGCTCCAATATCTTTCCAGCACTGCGCTAACGTCTTCTAATCGCTGCACACAGACGAACGTAATAACGTCGGTGAAACCTGCATCGGTCTTTAAATTCCAGGATTAATGATTCTTTGTGACTCTCCGTTCTAGGTGGAGAATTTCTGCAAATTGGCAGATGGGACGGTAAGTCGGTACTCTAACGCCGTCACGCGATAACTGACTCTTGCCCGTGTATGTAGTATTCCAGCTGGGGTGCGTCAAGCCTGCCTCCCTGAAGATTTTCGTCGTTATCGCTTCTCCTAAATTTGATCTGCGTTGCAGGTCCGCATCAAGGTGGGGCATGTCAAATCGCCTGGTTGAACCTAACCATCGCCAACTGGTTCTTGTACGTCTCCTCTCGTCTTTTGCTCGCCTCATACACCTTCTCACCGCTAGAATCCGCCACCTTAAAACCAACCTCTGGACCCAGTTTTGGAATGACAGACAACGAAGACGCCGACTGGTGGAAGTCGAGTGAATGGCGACCACTGACGTTTGAAGAGCGGATTCCGAAAGTGATGGTTCCCGGGATGGAGGCTAAAGGATTAGACGCGGCACGGAAGCCGGATTTGGTCGTGTTGAGTTCGTTGTTCTGGGATGAGAGCTATATCTGGGAGGTGAGTCTAGCGTCGAGCCGACTTTGTTCACCGCCAATATTTGAGTGATACACTATGCACTGCGCTAATGATTGCACGTCCCTCCGATGATAGCTCGCGCAACACTATAACATCTCCATGGACTGGACTCACGGGTTCTCCTACGCGCAAATCAAATGGCATCGGTCACGAATTCAAAAGCTCATCACCTTTACGAGAGAATGGTTCAACGATCCATCGATCCCAATGATGTTTCGTACGAGACAGATACGGAAACAAGCAAAATGGGGCGGTCTGTTGAAGATTTTTCAGCTGGATCAGAGTTGTCGTGCGGTTGCCAAAGCGATGGGACTGAGGTGCGTATAAGTCGTGATGTGTGCAAAGGTAGGTAGTGGATCCTGATTGACGAAGAGTATTGCGGCAGGTATTTCACGTGGGGCGGAAAACTGGAGGGATTCCAGGAGTAAGCCATGCCATTGACCGAGGAATGAAGTACCGTGTTACCATGCTCACTTTACACGCTGTCGCACGGTCATATTCTTGCATTGTCTGTTCTCAAGTTACTATGACGACGACCAACACTTTCGAGATGGGCCTGCAACGTGGCTGTTTGGCGAGTAAGTCCGTCCCTGTTCACATACCTTATACGCATCACCCCTTGCATATCAAGGAGCTGACTTGAAGCCTACGCTTTCGGGTCCCATCATGGCCGTAGTATGACCCTGTTCTACCTCCGCCGTGCGATCACTCCTGGATGCTGGACTTGTCATCAGTGGGATGATTGAATGATTAAGGACGGACAGTTTGATTTCGGTTGAGACAAGATGCATTGCTCGGAATAGGCTGTCTCGAATTATAGAATTTTGATATGTGCATAATTGTCCTTTGTTCGGGTTCGATACAAGGCTGAAAGCAGACTCTGCTAGGCGTGCGTTGCGAGGTTGACTATAGCTTGACTGTGAAGTCGAGATGTTGATCGTCGTCGTGGAACCGAGCGTTTCAGGACCTCTACTTTGCGTCTACTTGACTCCCGAATTGTTCGTGTTTGGTGGGAGACGAGCAAGAAGTGCAAACACCTTTACAGATGCTGATGAACGTTCAGCCCATATTTCTCTTCATCATCACCAAACCACCACCATCCCTGAACTGCGGCAACTGCCGAAATTCTTCCGCGCTAACGGCGTTCGGCAGTGCTGGGGCATCTTCATAGACTTCAAGGAGGACCGGTCGGATGACGGCATTCCTGGCTCTCATCCAGGTCTCGCCCTCGAAAGTATATCAGCACAACTATCAGCATACGAGTTACCCTTACTATCCACCCTCCCGCACATTATCTCACCCGACTCAAATCACAGTGACTTATCATGGTCTTCAGCATCGATTTCACCGGCAAAGTAAGTCCCCTCCTCTTCCGGCCGAGTACATTCGTTACTCATCCTCGTCTACCGTTGACTGCAGAACTACATCGTCACAGGCGGCAATCGCGGTATTGGGCTCGCCATCACGCGCTCTATCGTTTCAGCCGGAGGCAACGTTGCGATCCTTTACCGTTCGTCCTCATCTGCTCCGCAAGTGGCGGAAGGGTTAGAGAAGGAGTTTACTGGGGTCAAGGTCAAGGCGTACCAGTGTGATGTGACGGATCAGAAGAGGGTCGGGGAGGTGTTTAAGCTTGTTGGAGAGGAGTTTGAGAGTGGGATTGTGCATGGTGTTGTCGCCGTGAGTAAGGAGTCTTGTGACTGCTTGTGGCTGCGCAACAGCGTTGAGACGGAACAAGTCGAATGAGAGTAAGCTGATACCGCGACCGTCAACGGTAGAATGCCGGTGTTGCCATCGTTCGGGACGCCTTGGAAATCGGACAGGAAGAATTCGACTGTAAGTGCTCTTACATGACAACTGTTGTGCACCAAGCTGACCTCGCTTCCTCCCGTCCAGTCATGTGTATGTCCCATATTCACTGAGGCAAAGCAACCAAAGCACACTCATCGTACTCGATCATTGCAGACAAGACAAACGTCCTTGGCGTGTTCTACACTGCGCAAGCAGCAGCAAGGATATGGATCGAAAAGGGCTTCAGGCAAGGCAAGTCTTTGCGCTTATTAAGCCTGCTCCGCGACTGTGGAAGATTGATTACTCTTTGAAATCATGGATCGAAACAGGCTCGATTGTCGTCATCTCCAGCATGTCGAGTCAGATCTACAACCAGGAAGGCCTGAACAAGCCTCTTCGACATGCAAGTCTTCGAGGAAAGGCACATATGAGAGCAGAAACTGAAATCTGATGGTCTCCCGCCTTTGCGGATTAGGTGTTTTACAACTCGTCTAAAGCAGCCGTCTCGAGCATGTCCAAGGCTCTGGCCGCTGAATGGGCACCGTGCGTCCGATCTTGAGCACAACTCGGGGTACTGAATTCCCAGCTAACCGATTGGATTCCTCTTCTCCCCGCCAAATAGCCACGGAATCCGCGTCAACATCGTCTCCCCAGGCTACGTCGCCACGGAACAAAGTGGCGTCCATCCAAAAGAAGTGAGGGAATTTCAATCGGCCAGTGTACCGCTCGGTCGGTACTCTGAGCCTGCGGAACAGACGCCGCAAGTGTTGTTGCTCCTTTCCGAGGTGTCAAGCTACCAGACTGGTTCGGAGGTCTTTGTCGACGGGGGGTACTTGATTTGGTGAGCGAAGATGAAGTAGGAAGATATATGCATGTCGTTATGAAATAGATACCAGAGAACTTGCAGGGCAGGCAGACCCAGCGCCTGACTTGCCTTGCTTGACTGTAGTCTGTAACAGGACGAGCGCGATTCGGCGCTTCTTTTTCCTGATCTAAGCGCACAGATACACGCCATGTTTTGTGTGAGCGATCGATCCAAGAAGTTGAGACGTCTTCATGCAAAGAAAGGTTGGGATTGTAACAGGCGGGGTTGACAGAGGCAAGTGGTCAGACAACAGCCTACCATACAATCTACCACGCACACACACACAGCCGTTCGGATGTCCCCCGACGTTTATACCCGCGATGAGCACGAGTGAGTGGCCGTCATTCTCTTATACTCGCTTCACTACCAGCTGACTTGTTTCCCGCGCGCAACAAGAACATCGCATTCTTACTTCTGCTTCACGAGCCCGGGTACGATCTACAGCATCCACCACGAGCAGCGTACTCGTACAAGCACGACTTGCGCCACGAAACTTTCCCGCAGCTAGTCCTCCGATCAGTGGCGTCTCTTTCCGTTTATACAGTGCAGCGATCGCCTTGCAGCAGCATGAAGAGCTTACGCAACACACATCTGCGGACGATCGACAGTACGTCACACCAGGGGAGGAGGAGGAGGAAGATATCGGACGCCATACAGAGGATTTGGCAGCTCTAGGAGAGCCGCGTCGATCCTGGGCGTCTGCGTTGACCAGCCCGTTAGATGAGTTGGCGGATGACGAGGTGATCGAGGTACTGGAAGAGGCGTTGCGCGAGAATTCTGCAGGAAAGGACAAGGAACACGGTCTCGGCTTGGATACCACTTCCGAAAACAACCCGTCAAGACCAGCAACTTGGCAACCCATCCTTTCCCGCGATCCGTTTGTACGATTACCGACCGCTGCCGCCGCCGCCGCTATTCCGTTCTCAACTCGCACATCAGTAAGCCTTATCACGCTAGTACTCGCCATCCGCACACGTCCAACATATCGGCACATCCTCTCCACGATATCTCCCTCGCTCTTCCGTGCACTGCTTACGCATCTTGTCGTCGATATCGGCGCCATTCACCTGGTCCACCTTTTACTGCACGATATCTCAACTCGCAGTTTTGGACGGCTGGAAATCGTACAAGAGGCTCTTGATGTCTGTTGTCGTTCATATGCGGTCTCTGGCGGTCTGATTGATGGTGGTCAAGCAACAGAAGGACCGGCGATAGCACAAGGTCTGACAACCACGGTCGACAAGCAGCATATCTTGAACTTGCTTGAAATGTTGGATGAGTCGTATTTCTTTTCGCCATCGACTCGGGACTCGACGATGGATAGCTTGCCTGCTCAACACGGTTTGAATCATCAAACGCTTCGTACTCTTCTAAAGTTGGCCGTTGATGACACGCCCTCGACCCCCGGAAGCGCACCACGGCTGGCTATCGATCCTACTCGTCTTGTCCGTATCGCAGGCGCGTTTGCAAAGTCCGTCCGTCCGGCAATCACCAACAATACAATAGAGACAGAGGAGGATATCTGGCTGATGCAGCAGACTTTGCTTTCGCTCGTCCGAGCACACGAAACCAAAGCAGGACAGGAATTACACAAGATTCTGCTCGGCCGTCAATGGATCATTGACGATCCTTGTCTTCACCGACCTGCAAACGCGAACTCTCGGGCAACAGCAAAACCCGCTTCGGGACGTCGACTGACGTCTCTCGGTGTCTGCATCGCGCTCATCAACACACTCAACCAGCACCAACAGCCCATCCGGGCTCTCCAACTGATCGAGCTTGCCGTCAGGGAAAAGATGGTCAAGCCTCACTCGAGTCTCGGTCCGCTTTTCGGAATGAGCGTGAACACGACTTGTCGTATCGTTATCGCCTCCCGTTCTCCTGCTGCGCTTGAAACGATGGGTGACGTGTTACCTTGGGTGATTAGCAGTGGCAAGGTCGATGTTTCTCCGCGTATCGTCAAGGCGTTTTACGACGTATGCAATGAGGATGTAGAGGGAAAAGGGAGAGGAACGATGAAGCGTGTTGTCAGGGCTTTGTGGGAACGTGCGGTGGACATCAAGACGATTCGGATCACTGCCGCCGGAAAAGGTCACTCGAATCCACAACCGGAAATACAGCAGTTTCTCCCGACTGAACGACCACTCGCTCACTTGCTGGAATACATGGCACGAAAGTCCACCCCTTGGGAAGGATCCGATGCGGCAATGCTCCGGTGGCTCGTACAGACCATTACTGTGAAACCAGCAGCTTTCCTGGAACCAGCGACAGCAGGAGCGGTAATCGTCGCGTTGCTCTCGTTTGAAACATCCGCGTTACCGAGACGGTTCGTCAAGACGTTGTACGAGCGGATTGTGGACGAGCGGGATGATGGGGAAAGGGAAACAATAGCTTATTCGACCAACGCACAAGTTTCAAGGGGAAGAAGCCTAGACGACCACTTTGCGCGAGATCGGTTACGGATGGGCCTTGTGACGAATTCCGAAGCGATGCTCAAGCTCGTTCAAGTGTCCGTCAGCAGGTCGGTCACTTGCACACCACCGCCGCCTCGACCCGATGGTAGTCTTGATCCCGCCATGCTCATTGTACAGCGGTATATTCAATCTTCGCCGCCGCTTGCCCAGTTGTCGGTGGACGATCTCGCTCGCTTAGCCCGTGCCTTCTTTCTGCTTGGGAATATGGAGGCTGGGGTACGAATGGTCAAGTACGTCGTTGCTCATCGCCCGCCGCCGGCGGCTGAAAGGACGGCCAAACGGAAGCCGGGTAGAGGTGCAGCTGCATACGAGGACAAAGCCGTACGGATCCTGCAATGGGGTTTAACATACGTTCCGTCAAGTGCTGGACAGCATTATCTTGAGTTGCTCGATTTGGCACTCGCCCATGACCCTACGATCGGATCAACCGAAGTGGTCACAAGCAAACTGCTACTCGAAAACTTTATGCGAAAAGGAATCAAGGCACTCGGCTTTTGCCAATCTTCAGAGATGTCGGATGGGCAGCTTTGGAAGGATAGACTGGAAGCGTTGCACCGCGAGTGGGAGAAACGATATAATTTAGAAAAGGACTCCAATAGGGTTGTAAATCCCCCAGCTAGCTAAGGCGACCACCGAGTCTATTCATCTATAAATATAATCAGCATTGTGCCCTATTCACTAATACAGATAAAGAACCCTAGGTTCCGAAGAGATTTCCGAACGACATTAACGAAACAAGTAAACATACAGCAATTTTATAACGCGCAGTAACATCCGTTGTAACATACGAATGCCATCCAGATTCCAAACACTTTTTCGGACCGCAACTATGGTGCTTCAGCAGACAATTTGCCCAAATCCCTAACAGCCCGCTCCGCACGTTTTCTGATCATCACCTCGTCCTCCTTGTTCCTTCTGGTTGGCGCCGTCCGTCGTCGGAACAGACTACGTGAAGGTAATGCAGCGATATCCGTATTCTCGATGACGGTCACTTGTGGGTGCGCCAAAGGATCTCCAGCTCCCGATGCGGCCGACGTGGAAGCCGACATGGCAGATGCACCTGGTGTCTTCAAGTGTCGACGACTTGCTAGCTGAGTGACCAATCCACCACCTCCGAGGGATGAGCTACGTGCAACTCCAGTCTCTTTGGCGGCGGCGGCAGCTGCTGCCTTTCTTTGACGAAGCAAGCTCGTCGGATCCCCTGTTTTCACGTACCACCCACCCGGAGGTGCTTCATCATCCGAATCCGAAGCAGGCATGATACTCGAATCCGCACGCTGCGGGGACGGAGGACGTCGTTGCACGGCTACAGGCGAAGGCGTTGCACGACCGATCACGTTGCCTGTTGCGGAATCATTCTTGGCCATTGCCGCTGCCGACGACGATGAGGCTTGCTTGTTGAAACTCGACCCGCGCCGCCTTCCGGTTGAGTGTGTCGCACTTCCTCCGCTCCCTGGCGCCGCTGGAGGCGCGAGCGACGTCGCATTTGTCGCCTGGTAGCCCGATAGCGGGTGTTTGGATGGGGACGTGGGGGAGATGGGGCTCACGTACGAGCTTGCGCCCGTCGACCTTGATCTCACGGGTTCCTAAATCCGAACCACCACCACTCACTGAATTAGCACGACTTGCAGAGTGCATGGCAGAGCGAGACAAGGTTACGTACCAACTCCATGCCAATCAAGAAATGATCCTGTTTGTTGATCAAGAACTCGAGCACCTTTTGGCTCAACGCGTGCTCGGAGGGTAACATCTCGTGATCGGGATGCGCGATAATCCCCGGTTGGAAAATTGTGGCGAGATCTACGCAAGCAGGCCGACACGGGTAGGATTAGCTACCTGTCCCCAATTACACACCCGAGTGAATGCGGACTCACTACCCGCCGTCATCAGATTCACCTCTGCCCGTCTCGCAAACACGCTCAACATGTCGAGCACATACAATAACAGGTATTGATTCGGTTTAGGCATCTTGAGAATCAGGTCCTTGTAGATGGCGATTTGTTCGTCTTCCGTGTACGACGGATCGGCTACTCAGGAAGGGGTACGTGTCGGTCAGTTCTAGTCAGTCGGGAGGGATTTGACGACGAGGACGTACCCATCACGTTTCGGAACTCGTAATATAGCTACAAGGAGCGCAAGAACACCACGTATCAGCCCCCCCGCCCCAAGCTCCAAGCGGAAGCACATTCGGGGCAACACAGTTGAAGCGCGCGAAACTCACCTCGTGGGGGATAATCGGCTCAGGCATCTGCGTCAAGTACCGCCTCAAGATCGTCGCGACATCGTGTGTCGTATACTGCGTGTTCTTCCAATCCAGGTCTTTCCCGTACTATCCGAGCCACAAGCGAGCCAAGGGTTTCGCCGAATAAGCACGTTGTAAGGAAACCGGGAAGGGCAACGGCGGACAGCCGGGAAGGTGGGAAGCGTACCTTTGGTGGACTATCGAAAATCGCTTGGAGGTCCTTCATCCTCTTTGCGGATCCAGAGACGCGGAAAGTGCCTTCCACCTCTGTCGCTGTTTCCTTCAAGTGAGAGCCACTGTGTCCGAGCGTAAGCGAGCACGAGCCAGGCGAAGGAGGAGCAGGAGCGGGTGCCGGGGGGAGGGAGATAAGGGGGGTGGAGGGGTGGAGGGTATCCCACGATAGAAGCAACAACGTGAGAGGATCAGGAAGGGAAGAAAGAAGAAGAATAGCATAAGCGTGTTATACGAGGCCGCCGATAACGATGGCTATGCAACAAGGGAAAGAAACAAACAGCGAACGAAAAAGGGATAGATAGGAGGGGGAAAAGGGAGAAGAAAAGAGCGCCAGGGAAAAAAAAACCCCGTCTGAACAAGGACTACTTGCCATTTCGCAACAACCACAGGCACATAACCCCACACGTACATCCCTCCCCCTCCTACACCCGCTCCGACTCCTCCTCCAGCAGCCTTATCATCACCACCACTCGACGACACAGCCGCACTGGCACCCGCCCCCGCACCAGCGCCGGCAGGAGCGGTAGCGCTAGCGGTAGGACCGCCGGTGCCGGTGGTGGTGGTGGTGGTGGTGGCGTGCAACGGATTATGTTTCGCGGTACTGATCGGAACAGCCGCGTAGAGGAGTGATGTTTCCAGTTTTTGACCAAAGACCGAGTTTACGTCTGTGTTTTTTTTTCGTGGTGTGCGGGTTTGGCGGCGGTGGTGGTGGTGGTGGGTGTATGGATACGGAGGAGTGTGTATGGGAGAAGGCGCGGTCAGGGAGGAAAGGGAAGATGAGGGAAGAGAAGGGAACGTAGCGCAAGAAAAAGGAAAAACTCCGTCAGTAAACGACGTCAAACCGGTTTCTTCTGTTTTCCCGACCACGAAGTTCCTCCCCCCTCCCCAACTGAAACCCCCCTAAAGCTTCTCACAGCCCCGGCTCCCGGCTCGTCGCTCGTCGCTCATCGGTCATCCCTCATCCCTCATCCCTCGCCGCTCGGAATATCGGAAAATAAAGACCTCCCGACCTCCCGATCCTCCCGACGATATCACCAAATGGAAAAAGTACGTACCTCTCGATCTACTACCGACTCTCCTCAACCCTCCTACACCGTCCCCATCATTCCCATACCCATTCCCATTCGCATTCGCAGCATCCTCCTCCCCCGTCTCCTCCACTCCCATCCCCGTCCCCGTCCCCGCCGTACCGCCCGGACCGCCCGTGAAACTATTCCACCACGCTTTCAGACCCGCTCCACTGGCTTCGACGATGGATGACCTTCTTCCCGAGATACCTGTCCCTGTTCCTCCTGTTCCTGCTGTTCCTGCTGTTCCTGTCCCTGCTGCTGCTGCTGCTGCTGCGCCCGGTCCGGGCCCGGAAGAAGGACTCATCCCGTTCCCTAACCCTACCATGGCTCCAGAAACAGCACGTTGAACCACCATCACTGACCCGGATCCAGAACGGACTCTTCCGCCACTTGCACCCGCCGTCTCTGTGCTGGTGCCGGGGGCGGTGCCGGTGGTCCGGAATAGACGGTCCCTTTGGTCTGCTGCCGCGGAGGTAGAGTTTGTGGTTGGAGTGGTGGTAGTGGCAGTGGCAGTGGCAGAAGAGATGGATTTAGATGGTGTGATAGGGATTCCACCGCGTATGTTGGTGGTCTTTATGAGTGGAGTGGGAGTGGCTGTGGTGGTGGTTGTGTTTTCGGAAGTGGATGTGGTTGTCGTTGTCGTTGGTCGAACGAGTACAGGAGCACCCAGCCTGACTCCACCGATAACAACCTCACCCGATCCTACTCCCGCTCCCTCTCCCACTCCCGCTCCTCCTCCCGCGTGGTCATCCTCGGAATCTCCATCGTATGCCGTTTGATAAGATCCACCCCCACCCGACGACTGTCTTTCCGGCATAGCGGGTCTTCGTTCTTGGTGTTGTTGTCGTTGTCGTTGGTGGTCGTCCGCACCGGTACTGCTCTTTCCCTCGGTTTCCTTTCCAGTTTCCAGATTTCCCCCCTGCTCGTGCTCGTGGGGGTACCCTTCTTGCGAATCAGCTAACCTCCTATCCATCTCGATATCAGGCGTCATGGTTCGTTCCGTCGAAGGCGTCAATAAAGGCGGCGGTAGCATTTTCTTTCCTCTTCTTTTCACACTGGGGAGAGTGCGTCTCCTATCTGTATGGGAGGCGGGCCCCTTTCCTTTCATCACCAGCCAACGTGAAACGAAACCCAGAAAAGGAGTCAATGGGTGAATATCGCTGACAGACTCGGAGTCGCGCGCGCGCGGGAGGCCTGGCTGGGGGAGGAGGGGAGGGGTGACATCATCATTTCCTCCCGTCATGTGACAACGTGTATGCGCTTCATTCGCAGGCGGATGGCGGCGGCGGTGGCGGAGGTTTTGGTTCCGCGGGATGTGTATTCCTGCTGCTGCTGCCTGCTGCTAGTATTCCTGCGAGTCGGGCGCATGAACCGACGATGAGACTGGGATACCCTACTCTCTCCTTACATAAACCTCTAACCGTTATTTCGTTTTGCGTTACCCATAAAACGTCCTTATCTATCCACGGTGGTAGAAAGAAGGGAAATGACAACCTTGCAAGCAAGTTGGTCGCTCGCAGTTTCCAGATCGTTTCGAGTGGCGAGTGGTCGATGGTGTTTCAAGCTGCTTCCGCGAGAACCAATGACATCCCTCTTTCCATCACCCATGATCCTGTTGATTGTGATCCTGTCCCAAATCGGGCGCAAAGGGGAGAACAATAACAATAACAATACCCAACATCACACCCTGATTCAGTTGTGCTGTGAGACTCCTATTCACCCCGACGATCATCACGTACGATGACTCGCAAAGTAGCAAGCTCATCAGCGCGCCCGCCTCACTTTCCCTTCCCTTCCCTTGCCCCCTTGCACCCCTAAGACAACCCATAACCGTCGTCCAGCCCTCCGTAGCGTTACATCCCCCGCCTCCTCGCTTTTCAGCTGACCACAGTTGTCTGCTTTGAGTTGCTCAAGCTTGTTGGTCCTGCACGACGCGGACTGAAAAAGGAAAAAAGAAGAAGGAAAAAGGAAAAAGGAAAAGGAAGATGCAGCGGCATCAACTTGGTGGGATCTTGTTGGCGGTAGCGACTACGGTTCTCTTGTTCGTTTCCGGCATTCCGTCATTCCCACTTGCCACTCTCCCACTCAGTCCACCCCCGCTCAATCCCTCCTCCTCATCTCCACTCCACTCCAGTCCAGTGTAAAACTAACCTCCATCCCCTCCTTCCTCTCGCCAAAAACATCAACATCAAAAACCAAATTTCCAAAAACAGATCAATCGCAACATTCAGCACCCCATTCTCCACTACCGTCTATTTTCTACGAGCGGCCACCAGCACCAGCACTGCCAGCGCGACCGCGACCGCCACAAGCTCCCGTATCACCTCGTTCGTCGACGTCGTCGTCATCGTCGATGAAGAAATACGGTTTGGCGCATTCGGATGGTGTCTCCTCCATCTCGCCGACAGTGCTCCTCTACCCGGCGGTAGTCACAACAGCAACAACAGCAACAGCAACGACAGCAACAGTAGCATCAGTGGCAACACTGGCAGTGGCAACAGTGGCAGTAAAGAATGCTGGGGTCCCGTGTTGGGATATCATTGGGACCCGGAAATAACCGTCGTCTGGTTGACCCGTGCAGAGATCACCATCGGTCTTGGTGAGTTGATTTTGGTCCGATGATGCTACCAGCGCTACTACGCACTACCTTCAACTTTACCCGCCAACGAAACCCCAGAAGTCGCAAGTCGCTCATTAACGACCCAACATGACCCACCTTTTGCTTTCACTGACACTACCACCAGTTTCCTTTCCTTCCTTCCTTCCTTCCTTCCTTCCTTCCTTCCTGACTGACTAACCGTGCTCCTGCTCCCCTAGCGGCCCTACTATCACTAACAGCCCTCCTCTCCCTCATCCTCGAAATCACCCTCCCCACCTCCTACATCCTCACCAACCCGCTCTGGTTCCGCACCTGCGCAGTCCTCACGTGCGGGCTCGCCCTCGTGGGGTTCGTGGTCTCCACGGTGTTGTGGTATAATACGAGGGTGAGGTTCGAAAGGCGGGGCGTGGAGGCGGCGGAGTATGGGTGAGTAGTGAAGGCGCAGCGGCTGCTTGGAGGGTGGGGGTGTGGGCGTGGGCGAGATGCGTGGTCGATAAGGTGCGGGTAATAAAAAGCGGGCCGGGGATTGCTGATGCGTGCTTTCGTTGATTGGTATGGCGGTTTGGAGGTGATAAGACCCGCACTATGGATCTTACTCGGGGGAACAATATCCGCCGCCTTATCCCTCTGTGTAGGTGGTCCACGATTCACCGGTACGTCACGTCACGTTACGCACGGTACCCACCTCCTCCTCCTCAGTCCTCTCGCGCTACAGCGTGTACTTATTCATTGCATCATCGTCATCATCCTCTTATCGCTTTCTCGTTTTATGGATTGCCCGACGTTGGTTGCTCGGCAGTACGACACATGTACCGCGCGCACAACCAGGCTTCGTATACTGTTTGATCTAGGTTCAGGTTCAGGGATTGCGAAATTGCGGGAAAGGTGGCAGGAGGCAGGATTGGCTCAAGAGAGATAGAAGAGGGAGTGTGTGTGGGTGCGCGCGATCGTGTACCGCAAAGTGGTGTTACGAACGAGCAACGGCGCAATGTCATTATTATAGTCGTCAAAGCATCATCGTCTTGCGATCACATCACCATCATCTATCTATTCATCGGCCGCCTCGTCATCATCATCATCATCATCTTCATCCTCGGAAACTTCCAGCCCGCTCTCCTTCATCTTTGCCTTGTCCCGCTTCCGCTTCTGACTCAACTCTTCAAGCAAGACCAACAGATCCTCGTGCTCTTTCTCAATCTCTTCACGTTTGTTCTTTTCCTCCGCGAGGGATGTCTTGGTCGTATCGAGCTCTGCACGGATCTTGTCGTCTGCTTTCTTGGAGGACTTGTTGCTGTTGCCGTTGTTGTTACTTGACTTCTTGGCCTGCTCGAGCTCTTTTTCCAGTTGTGAGATTTTGGTAATCTCCACGTCAAGTTGCGCTTTTAGTTCTGCAACAGCTGTCTCGTGTTCCACTCGAACAGACGTCGTTGATTCCGCATGCCGTGTCTCCAAGTCCTGTGCACGTGCCGTTTCAGCACGGACCTGTTCTTCCGAAGCGGCAAGTTTTGCTTGTAGAGCCGCTACAGCCTCGTCACGCGCCTTGGTAGCTTCCTGCAGCTTGGTTTCGTACTGTTGTTCAGTCTCGATCCGTTTGGCCTCTGCGGTGGCAAGCGACGCCTCTAGTTCTTCTATCCGCTTTTGTTGTTCGGCTTGAAGCGCTGCCGAGGCTTCGCCAGCAGAGGAAGACGCTGCGTTGCTGCTCTGCAAGTCGTCCAGTTGCTTTTGTAGTTGCGCGTTTCTCTCGGAGAGCGCTTGGATCTCTTCGCTGAGTTGAGCGTGCTGGAACAATAATGAGAAGAATTAGCGTGTTTCATGAATGACGGCGCGTGGGCAACTCACATCAGCTTCATGTTCCTTGGCGAGCGTCGACATCTTTTGATGTAAATTGTCAATCTCTGCCGTTTTCTCGCCAACCTTTTCACGCAGGGAAGCCATGACAGCCATCGCTTCCGAGTCTTCAGCTATACGTTCCATCGAGAAGCGGACAAGTCAGTGGATGTCAGAATGGGCCGTGCAAGGTAACACTTACACGAAGACCCTCGTACCGCGTCGGGATCCACCGCGATCGAGCGTTGGATCGTGTCTGAAAGCACAGCAGGTATTAGCCCACCATCGAGACAGACACCCGATTTCAGAAAACTGACAATAATTGTTCTTCCAGAAATCGACAAATGCCCAATCAAACCAAATCTCCAATCCATCCTCTTCCTCTACATCTTCGGACAATGCACCACCTCCGGGCGTCCCTGCAACTGCCCCACTGGCATCCCCGGAAGCCGAAGGTCCAGTAGAGTCCGTGTCGAATTGGTCCGGTTGGACGGCTTTGAATCGTGCATCTTCTCGTAAACGTGCCATACGGGAAACGAACTGGTCGGGTCCGATGCGAGAATGGAGAATAGGGTACAGTGTGGATCTGTGTATGGACGCAATGGAGTGAGATCATCAGGTGGATAGCACGGATCGCGGTTGTGTTTGCTTACCGAGTCACCTCTCCGGGCTCCCGATTAAACTCGTAGCATACCCCAAGCAAAAAGGCGCATAGGCCCTGCACTATCGGATCCACGCCCGTAGACTGCGTGATCGGTCCAATCAACTAGACAGATGGTATCCCAACACGCATTCAGCAAGCGCCCGTAACCTGCGACAACCCCTTCGCACTCACCACCTGAATATTTGAACTGTCATTCAAAAACTCTTTGACGCTCTTTGGGCTATCCCAAAGCCAGGTACACAACAAGATCAAGTACCCTACCATTACCCTCGTCCAATCGGATTCCTCCGTGTCGCCCGTAGAGGGGGAAGAGGAGGAAGCCTTGATACCCTCTTTTGCGCGACGATTGACACATTCCGCTTGTTCCCGTGCCGCCGTCATGAGATTCCCGACGATGACTTGAATTAACCCATCCTTCTCTTCTTCCCCTCCGGCTGCCTCGTCCTCATCATCGTCGCCGTCGAGACTGGGCAAGGTGATCGCTCGTGCCGCTGCCTTTGCGAGCTCAGAGTTTCGTACGAGGTGTGACATGAGTAGGCAGGCGAACAATGGCCTGTATGGATCGAATGGCTGTCCCGGAAGTGGAGTTTCAATCAGTGCGTTCAGGAGAAGGGATCCTGCTGATTGAGGAATATCGGTGCTCTCGTCGTTGGGGTTTCCAGAGGGTGGAGGAATCATGGTATGGATGATACCGAGTCGGGCGTCGTCGTTTCCTGTCACATATGCCTACGAGTATGGGAGAGTAAGCGACCCAACGAAACTTGCAAAAATCCCCAGCATGACGCGCACCTCGAACATGTTGACTCCCGCCGCACGCCCACGCAAGCCACGTCCACCCATCGCACCTTCCCCATCGACAACGGTGCCGACAAGCGCCAATACAGCCGGTCTCATCGGCAACCTAATAAACCCACCATTCGGGTGGTCTGCGTCCGCTGGGACAGCGATCAATGGCGCGAGGGAGAGCGTACTGAGGAGTGCTTGGTTTTTCGGAGAGGCGAGCAGGATGGGTGTGAGGACATTGAGGGATTGGGCTTTTAGCGATGCTGGTGCGTTGGAGGATAGGGCGATTTCGAGGAGGCAACGTGTGATCCCGCTTGATACCATTGCAGACTACGATGTGAGGGAAAGCGGTCAGTGATATTATAAGCTTTGCGGCAGAGAAAGACGAAAATACCTGATTCCCACCACCTGGTGAGCCGACGAGCATCCGTATCACGCCGAGCACCAAGCCCGCGTTGAGCAGTTTCTGCTCAGGCCAGTACTGAAGAGTAAAGTCGTCAGGTGCGGGTGTATCGATTGGTGGCGGTGGTGAGGGAAAGTAGAGCATGGGCGGGAGAAGCGGGATAAGGGATAGTTCACGAAAGTAATTCTACGGCGACAGGAGGGGTGTTAGTCGATGAATCGGAAAGGATGGAGGCTCAACGACGTACCTGATTGGATACGTTGAACCGCAGCAACGACCCGATAGCGACAAGAACATCCTGCACAATGATTCCACCCTCTATCCCACCTTCCCGTTCCACGATACTGATCAACTTTTCAAACGCCCCAGAAAACGCCACAATCTTTTGCAAGTCGGCGTTCCCGGCCAATAGCGCAGGGAGGAGCAACAATGCCTCGTTCCGTAGCATTTCACTTGCGCCCGAGGACAGTTGTGGTTGTTGCGCGCCTGGGATTGCCGATGCGGCGGGTGGCGGGGCTGGACCGTCTAGGACGGAGAGAATGCCGTCCACCCCCGGTGGAGGAGAGGAAATGAGGTAGGCTTGAACGATGGGTGCACGGTGAAGCAGAAGTTGAAAGAGGAATTGAAGCGTGTAGAATCGCGGGTAGAATGACGAGGAGGCGTGGATGAGCGCAAGGAGCGAGTGTGTGGGTTCCGGTGTGGCAAAGAATTCATCCATCAAGCGGAGAGCGATATCGTCTCGAGCGGGCTGTGGAAGGAGGAATCGAATGAGCTTGTGAATAGCTAGCGCGAGACTCGCGGAAATGGATCCTGTCGATATGTTTGGTTATTCTTGCCTTTCCCGCACGCACAGATTATCGTGCTCGGACCAAGTGACAACTCTCGACTGCCCTACGGCAACATATGGCAAGAAGAGCAGGTCCACGTTTCAAGCGGCGTCTCTGCGAGGCATTGCTCCATCGTTCCGCGGCCTTGTGAAAACTAAGACTGGATCCGTTTCCTAACCTTTGGTTCTCCGACGACCTAGGTAATTGTCGATCATGTCAGAGGAGACATCCGCACTGGTTCTTGAGCCAATGTCCATCGGTCTTGGTCAGAACAGATAGATGCTCGCGTCTGTGAGCTCGGTCAAGGCAGACACGGCGGTCCATGACCTACGCCATCCTGCAGAGTCGAGCAGAAACGAGTGCCTTGCGGCCTCTGGGAGCCCCGAAAAGGCAAGGAGACTGATGTTCGCGCTTGCTTGAGAACCTGGGTGAAGGTCCCTACGCTCGAAGCGCCATGTGTGAATTCTCGCAAGGTAACCTGATGGAAGCGGAGCGACTAGTGTCCCTGCAGCATACAAAGACCGCGCAAAGAAAAGTCACAGATTCCCGTTCTCCCCACGCCCGGGAAAGACAGAATCATCGAGGCTCGACCGCTCTACGGTGGCCTCGCGAAGGCAAGAAGCAAAGAACGTTGAGTCTCGCGCTTGCGCACTCGGTGAAGGCGACTATACTCGGGCGGCCTACGCCGCCCTCGCGGGAGACAAAGACAGTGATTCTCGCTTCGCTCGACTGACGCTCGTGCTGGACCACCCGGAGAAGGCAGCGAGGCTCGGGCGGCCTACGCCGCCCTCGATGGAGAGTCCTATGGGCTCGCAGCCTGCGGCGGGCTCGGCGAAGCCATCAGAACAAGACCCTCGCGCGGCATACGCCGCACTCGGGAAGAAAAAGCTTCCTTCGGACTCGTGACCTGCGGCGCAGGAATCCCGCTTTGCTCGAAAGACGCCACTTCTCGCTCCACTCGCTCCACCGCTCCACTCTCACTCACCTTTTCACCGACCTCCATCAACCCCATCAACGTCTCCAACACCGCCTTTGCAATTTCTGCATCATTCGGCGCATCATACTGCAACACGGCTACCAACGCGCCCAATGCCCTCTCTCCGACCAACTGCCTGTACTCTCTTATACATCCCTTCAATCCCAATACCGCTGTTCTTCGATCATCGACGTTGGGTGAAGTTTGAATCCGTTCGACGAGTTTATCGATTGTCTCTGTTGGGTTTTGAGGTGCGCCTAGGTCACCACGAAGAGCCGTGTATGCTGATGTAAGACGTGAGGAGAATAGGGATGTCATGGTGTTGTCTCGCTGCTCATCAATGGTAACAAGGATAGGCGGAGGAGGGGGGATGATGAGTACAATGATGATGATGATGTATGTCGGGAGGTCGAGGATGCGGAATGTCCAGACATGCCAGGGCTATGGTGCCTCCTTTCCAATTCACGCTAAATTATAGATTATGGCTCATTTAAGGCCATGGAATGCTCTCCGTCCGTTTAACCCGCGAGCCATTCATCCTTCCCCCCTGTCCTCCCCTTGACCGCTTCAAGCAGAAATCGGCCAACCATGTCCTCGTTGGAAGCAGAGAACACTATCCTCGTACTCACTCATAACAACTCCATCTCAGCTGTACAGGATTTCATAAAAGGTACGAGTATCAACCCGCTCAGACTTGGGATAAGGAGGGACGCTCATATCTTTCCCTCTATCTAGTTCTCGTCGACCCAGGTATCGAGTCACCACCGCCTCCAGAGACTTCACATTCACATTCGGACAAAGAACAAGTCGAACAAAACGCATCACCCAGGATAGTGGAATGGAACATTGATAATAAATACTATACTGCGCGCGTCTGTTTCTTCATACACCCGTACGTTGATACTCTTTCCGACTCGGACTCGGACACGGCGGCGACGGAAGGAACCTTGGTCTTGAAAGAGAAGCTCGAGAACATTCCAGCGGTCATCTACGCTTACACTTCTTCCGTACGTCCTACACTCATGCACTCACACGACATCACCACATGTGTAGCTGACTGACTGACAACCTCGCTTCACGTAGGACCATTTCCCGCCTCCTCAAACGCTTGTCGATAGTATCTCTGATGCATCACCAGAACTATGTTTCGGCATCAGGATACCGCACGCGGTCGCTTTCGCCGGCAAGAGGCCAATATCGGGGGAGCAGACGTACGATCCGGTAACTGAAGAAGAGGAAATGGATTCCCTAGGGATGGAGTATATCGATTTTACCTCACTATACAACCCGACTGTCAAAGACCACAGGCAGACAGGTAAGTCCGCGTTCCCTTTTACTTCTCCTTTCCCTTCGTTCCCACTCATCTAGCTTTCGGCATGAATCACTGCCAAGAAACTAACCCTTATACTTCCACACGTATTATCGGTACATCAATCGATGGATGGATGAATGCAAACAACTAGATGTTACTACTGCTACGACTGCACCATCCACAGGGACGAGAACGACCGCAACAGGAGAAGCTTTGAAACAACTCTGCGATTCATTACAGACGATCATGTGGCCTTCTATGCTCCGGAAAAAAGTACCAACCACGAAAAGACCGCGGCAACAGGCGGTGGCACACTCTGCAACCCCTACAAGCGGCAGCGGCAGCGACAAGAACGGAGGTGGCAGTGGTAGGATGGTCTCAATGCCGAAAACGACACCCAACGTACCGCCACCAGCGGCATCGACATCGATGTTACCATCAACATCTTCTCCTTCTCACGAAGACGGTTTCCCCGTCCGTTTCCCCTCTACTTTCACCGCCGCATCGCTAGATCACGCACTCCCGCCACCGCATGCTCAAACACGAGATAGAGCAACCACACCGCTTAACCCGTTCGCCTTGTCCCCTGGCGCGGAGGAAGCGTTCTTGGCGCAGGAACAGGAAGAGCTTGATACGTGGCTCAACACCGACGACGACATGGATGCCGGGAAGAGTGGCGAGCCGACGTTTGGGGTGGTGCATCTTGGCAAGGAAAAGGCTGGAATAGAAAGGATCAAGAATGATAATGGGCAAGGGTTTGATGATGATTTTGGTTCATGGGATATTGGGACACTTATGGGTGGTCGCGCTTTTGCACGGCACGGGGAAGAGCGTGGTCATGCTGTAAACGAGGAAGACGACGAGTTTTCCGCGTTCCAATCTGCGCCTCGTGAGACTAAATCACTCGCCTCATCTCCCAATACGACCAACGACTGTGATATCGCCTCTTCCCCCTGTCAGCACGCCTCCTCCACTTCCCATGACGCTCATCACGACGACGACGACGACGATTCCGGAATCCCAATAGACCCTACAGCACTGCTAAACCACCTTCAGTCCCTGCGCACAGAGTTATCCAATGTGCAAGATGAAGACGAGAGGCGGGCGCGAGCGGGGAAGGAAGTGGTTGACGTGCTGAGGGGCCTCGGGATACGGTTGGAGGATTTGGATTTGGATTTAGAGGGGGAGGGTATATGATATTGTGGAGGATGAAGTGCTCGTCAGGAGGTTGGTGGGTGTCGATGTGCGAGGCGAGGGAGGGCAATATACATAAACAAGGTGAACATCCTCATCCAGGGTTTCCTGTCAAAATCGGATTACCAGTATGTTGAATGCCGGCCAGATAGTTTTCGTAAGCGTGTCCGAGTTCCCGATATGCGCAGCGGAAACTTGCCTGGCGGGACCGGAGCAAAATGTATTCAATCCCGTTACGTTTGGCAGCTATGGACACGTGAGTGACCTGCACAGGAGTGCCCTCGCGTTCTTTTCTGTCATTATCGGCCAGAAGTCATTCAAGCGAGGAGTGGACCATGAGGTGACAAGCGTGTGCTATATTTCTCGTGTGGTTCTAATCCTCTAGCAAATCCTGGCGAACGCACTGAAAAGCCTGCTGAACGTCGTCGACCAAACCATCTCTTAACTACAATTTCAATCTACACAAACGGATTTCCATCATCGATCCTGCTGCATATGATAGATACAGAAGCGGATACTAGTGATCATCCTCTTCCTCCCCGGGACATCCACCAGGACCCTCCATCTCCTGCACACTTCCATACCGCGCCGCGCACCAGAAACAATATAGATGGTCGGCACGGAGGGAGGATACAAGGTATGTGAGATGCGTCGATGGCTGCGGCCCACAGAGGCAGATGGATAAGCGAAATACGACGGCATCAGAGGAAGAATATTGATGTGGGAAGTCAAGGTTGTACTTACAGACATTGCAAGGACCCGCCGCACGCCTGGAACGAATGAAGTCCAGTCCACCTGCTCATCGTCTTTCCCGTTTCCTCCTCCCTCCTCTTGCCCTAAAACCGGACCAGAGGGTGTTCCCTTTGCTGCGCCAGGTCGTATAGCTAACCTCTCCGCATCATCATTATCATTCTCACCATCAGCACCAAGCTCAACCAATGCATCCCTCCTCATTTGTTCCCTCAACCGACTCGCCTCGTCCACATTCTCTACGTCCGGGCGTCCTTGTACCATTTCCGGTACTGCCGGATCGCCACCGTCGATGAGGTCAAGATATTCGGCTGTTTTCGGGTCTATAAGACGTAAAAGCGGGCGAGGGATCGTCGTTTCGGGAGCCGAGGGGATGATCCATAGCGGATGGAACTGTACAACCCGAGGGGAAGAAACAGCATTAAGATACAGACATGGTGTATAGTTGACAATGTACAAAAGATGTGTGTAAGAACGTCGCTGTTGAAAGCGAGAGACGTGGGGCAAGGGACGAACCTTTATCCCGGCCGCCTCGTCAAACTCTTTCAACAAATTCCTCGCCTTCCACTCCATCCCCTCCACCCTCTTATCCTCCTGTTTTCCCGCTCTCCTCTTGCGGAACTCATCAGCCTCGGAATCAAGCCTCCTCATCGCCTCCCTTGACAAGTTTCCTTGACCCTTTTCCTGCCCCTGCCCAAGGAGGAAACTCATGTCCTCGGGTGAGGGAGAACGCTGGTGTGCTCCAACGCCGAGTTTACCGGCCCACATTGATATCCTGATTGGTTCTGTGCGGGGTTTCCGTTGTGCTGGAGGAGGGGTGGCGGCGTTGGTAGCGTCGGCGGTGAAAGGATCGAGTGAGAGTTTACGTTTCTTGTTGAACCCGATTCCAAGGGTTGGCGTTTCGTCGTCTGTATCGGCGTCCGCTAACGTGTCGTGACTACTCGCAACGTGTGATCTTGACGATGTCAGCGGATCATCAACAGCCTTCTTACCCAATCCTTCACCGACTTTCCAGCCCATCTTCATCATCATTCCCATCGCCTTTCCAGCACCTGTTGTCGATGACGTCGCATTTTTACCGCCATCTTTTTCTTTCCCGGCAACTCCAGCCTTGTGAATATCAAACAAACTCGTCTCCAAAGCCTGCCTCCTCGCTTCCTCCTCCCTCACCTTCCTACTCTTCGGCTGAGCTTCAAGGTGCCGCTTATGTGCTTCTTGTCGCCGTTGTGCGTACGTTTTTGTTGCTGTCGATGAGCGTGATGTGGTCTCTGCCGCTTGAAGGTACTTGTCTGACATAAAGTCATCTTCAGAGGAAGAGTCGGACATGACTGAGATTGTTGAGGCGCGCAGAAGGTGGGTGGAGATTGAGCTTGAAGTGAATGGAAAAACGAGAAATAGAGAAGAGATGCAACAAGTAGGAAAGAAGGCTGATCTCCGATATCCCTACCTAGCACCCTATAAACAGTTCTAAATTACCATTCCTTCACGCAAATTTGGAAATATTCCAACGCCTAAAGATCGCGTTTACAAACTGCCTCGCCTTTCAAGTCGCGAAAACGCCGGTTTATTTGGATTTTAGCCAGC
Source organism: Naganishia onofrii (assembly GCA_030039215.1). Taxonomy (NCBI): domain Eukaryota; kingdom Fungi; phylum Basidiomycota; class Tremellomycetes; order Filobasidiales; family Filobasidiaceae; genus Naganishia; species Naganishia onofrii. The sequence goes on along the minus strand of JASBWV010000027.1, from coordinate 292,232 downwards.
AGTCGACAAACTCAGCTCTCAGCTCACGTCATCTCACCTCAACTTCGATTCATCTTTGACTCTCCACTTGTTCCCCTCAACCTTTCATCTTCATCTACAGATCCCCACCTATGTTGGCCTTTCAACCATGGCCACACCACCAATCGCCTCTTTTCCCTCCAGCCCGCAGTCCATTGTTGCCAACGAGCTTGCGGTGACTGCTGAGCGCCAGGGGAATATCCGCGCGGTAGCGATCACCCTGTCGGATTCCGAGTCGGGGGAAGGATCTGGATCTGGATCGGAGGAGAGTAGTGACGAAGAGGAAGCAGAGGATAGTGGATCGGATAAGGGAGTGGAGGGGTATGAGGTGCCTTTTTCTTCCGAAGCGGCGAAGGGTGGTGAGCCGAGAACGACGTCAGTGACGAAAACGACGAAAACGCTGAATGGAGCAAGAGTATTCGGTACTTCTCGAGCACAAGAACCATCAACACCCGCATCGACATCCAACGATTCCATGGAGTCGTCAGATGACCAAAACGCAGCGTCTGAAAGCGAAGATGACGACCACGACTCTGGGAACGACGATGAACAGCGTGATGTAGATGGCGATGGCTCAGTTTCCGATAGTGATGAAGAGCAGCAAGATATGCGAGAGGCTATTGAACAGTCGATAGCGCAGAGGGAGGACGCAAGTGAGGATGAGGACGAGGAAGGGCCGAGGAGCCAGGACGATAATGCTATTTCAGACGATGATGGAGAGTCAATACACGATCTCGGGAAGAACAGTCGCCATCAGCATCATCAGCTGACGGATGAGGAGAAGGAAGAAAGCGACGAGGATGAAGAAGGCGAAGAAGAGGACGACGACGAGGACGAAGAAGAAGAAGAACCGTGAGCCTTTCCATTCAACATATCTCACCCCCTGTCACCCACAAGCCCTAATCCTCCACCTCACAGATCACTCAAGTACCAACGTCTCAACGCCGCCGCCTCTGAAATCCTTATCAAAGACACCGCCTCGGCCCTCGTTGCCTCTTCCCGCTTCCTGGCGATGGGGACACACAACGGAATGGTCCATATCTTAACGTATGAAGGGAGCAAGGTCAAGAGTTTTAGGCCGCACGCAGCGAGTGTATTGGATATCAAAATATGTGATGCGGATGAGTTTGTGGCAACGGCAAGCGTGGAAGGTGAGTGTCGTGCTGCGTGAACAAAACATGGATGGCGTGTGCAGAGGCAGATATGGTTGCTCATGTTCTCTTCGTTTCCTTTCTGTGTATGCTGACTCGCATAGGAAGAGTCATGATAAACGGCATTACGTCGCTCGAGAAATACGCAGCAGATCTAAAACGACCCGTAAAAGCAATCGCCCTCGAACCCGGGTTTAGCAAGAAGACGAGCCGCGCCTTCGTATGTGGCGGGATGGGCGGGGCATTAGTAATGCATGAAAAGGGCTGGTTGGGGCATAAAGAGCAGATTCTGCATTCTGGTGAAGGGCCGATATATGCGATTCAGTGGAGGGGGAATTTGATTGCATGGGCGAATGATTTGGTACGTCTGCGGATTTTTCTGATTGATGTCGGTGGAAAAGCCGAGTCGGAATTGATTGACCTGGCCTGTTTAGGGGGTGAAAATCTACGATACAAATTCCCAACAGCGAATAACTTACATTGATCGACCGGCGAACAGTCCACGCGCAGACTTGTTCAAATGTACTCTTTTTTGGCAGGACGACCATACCTTGCTCATCGGATGGGCAGACCATATCAAAGTCGCTCGAATTCGGGAAACCTCGAGCAGGACCACCGCGACGGCGCTCACGTCCTCTACCACCTATACGGTCGAAATCACCGCCATCTTCCAAGTCGACTGTATGATTTCTGGAATCTGCCCGTACGAGAACAATCAGGAAGGCGGGTATTTGATCCTCGCATACGTCTCGCCCGATCAGTATGACAACGAAGCGACAGACGACCCGGCTGAACAACGCAGGAAAGCAGCGAACCGACCTGAACTGCGCATCATTTCCGCTCGAGGAGAAGAAATCTCATCTGATGCGCTCAGTCTGAACAATTACCACTTGTATGGGTGCAACGATTATGTGCTCGCGCCTTCCCGCCGCGCTTCAGAGGAACTCTATGTGGTCGTTAGTCCGAAAGATGTGGTGCTTGCGCGACCGAGGGATGCGGCAGATCATGTGCATTGGTTGGTAGAGAGGAAACAGTTTGCAGAGGCGTTACAGATGGCGGAGACGTTGGCGGATAAGCATGGGCAGGGGCTTGATGTGCGTGCGATTGGAATCAAGTATATCCACCACCTGTTTGAGCAAGGTGAGTTTCACATCTTTGTCTTTACATGTTTTGAGTTCTGAAAAGAAGCCTGACGTGACATGGGCGACGTAGAGTCATACGATGCGGCAGCGGCATTGTGTCCAAAGGTTCTGGGGAAAGACGTCAAGGCGTGGGAAGACTGGACTTTCGCGTTTGTGCAGAGACAGCAGTTACCGGTAAGTCGCGACGACTCAAATTCGCTACAAACCCAAATCTGAGGTGTCCCAACATGTGTGTAGTCTATTATTCCCTATCTCCCGATAAGGTCACCACAGCTTGGAAGGCTCATCTACGATATGGTGTTCGCACATTACCTTGCGCACGATCAACAAGTGAGGTTATACGTGCTTCCTTCCCTGACGACCCCTGCCTAACAACTTGTCTTGACAGGCGTTGCTGCGCACAATCAAAAAATGGCCATCGGACATATACGATGTTCAGGCGGTGGTAGTGGCCGTTCAAGGCGAACTTGATGCAGCCAAGTCATCACCTACACTCATGGAGTGCTTGGCAGAACTGTTAGTGTCTCTCTTGCGACTTTACGACTGTCACTGACTTACCGACATCATCATCTAGACATGTGATACAGCATCAACCAAGTAAAGCTCTACCTTACCTGCTTCGTCTCCGCCGACCAGAGGTTTTCGACTTTATCAAAGAACACAACTTGTTTGCATCGGTACAGGATCAGGTACTATTGCTCATCGACTTTGACAAGGAATCGGAGCCGTTGACGAACGGCACGATCAACGAGCGGAAGGAAGTGACGCAAACGCCGATGACGTCGCGCAATGAGCCGGCTGCGACGACACGGCATGGAAAGGCGATTGCGTTACTGATAGACCATACATATTCGATCCCTGTAAGTAGTGCTGGCGGCGTAAGTGATACAACGACTGAATCTCTGCTCGTAGATATCAAGGGTAGTCAACCAACTTTCAAGTCGTCCAAAGTATCTGTACATGTACCTGGACGCGCTGTTCCGCAAAGATCCCCATTTGACAGTGGATTACAGCGACCGACTGGTAAGCTCGTTCATCCTGGCTACGCCGCATACTCGCAAGCTCATGCCGCTCATTTCCTCAGGTGGAGCTGTACGCTGAATACGAGTACCCCTGCTTAATGGAGTATCTACGCGCGAGCAACTACTATAGCCTGGAAAAGGCGTACCGGATATGCAAAGAACGCGATTTTGTTCCCGAGATGGTGTTCCTGCTCGGCCGAATGGGCAACAATAAACAAGCGTTGATGCTCATCATCCAGCGCCTGGGTGATGTGCAGCGGGTGAGTCGAGGATTAGATAGGCTCCTTACTTTATACTGACAGAACTGTCGACAGGCAATCGAATTTGCGCGGGAACAGGCAGATGAAGATCTTTGGGAAGATTTGTTGAGATACTCGGAAGACAAGCCGAGTACGTGTCATTCGCAACGACCTGATCTTTATCACGTCTGACCCTTGCTTGACAGTATTCATCCGCGGCCTGCTCGAGAACGTGGGATCGGACATCAATCCATTACGGCTGATACGTCGTATCAAAGACGGCTTGGAGATCCCAGGATTGAAGCCGGCAATTATCAAGATTCTTCAGGCGTCCAACCTACAAGTCTCGCTACTCGAGGGCGCTGGAAAGATTTTGAACGGCGATGCTATTATGTTGGCTCAGAGACTGCATCGCGCCCAGACGGGTGGTGTATATGCAGCTGGCAAGTTGCACAGGCTGGTTCCATTGGTTGGTAGCATATTTCTGACGTTTTTTTTTCTGGGTCCTTTATAGGGGACAGCCGCTGCCAAGTGTGCAGCGACTATGTATTCAAACCGACTTCCTCGCTGAGCCCTCTAGCAATCATTTACCTCTGCCACCACCTTGTTCACGCCGACTGCGCACTACTGGACACCGTCTCTGACTCGCTCCCTACCCGCCCAGATCCAGTAAACAGTATACTCTTTGCCTCTCAGATGAACAGCCAATCAGGGAGTGGAGGGGGATCGAGACGTGTCGACGTGTTGGGGAAAAACTTGGGCGGCAAATTGGCGTATGCCGCTACGTTGAGAGTCAAGCTTGGCAAGTGTCCCGTATGCGATGTCAGTAGTCGCGGGAGCAGCGCCATGAAGGGATGAAGGGAGGGGCGGAAAAGGTTGTCCGAAAGGGTTGTTGTATCATCTTTGTACTGTTTGATTGCCATATGCATCGCATATTGGAAAGGAATGACCACTGCCAACGAATGGCACATGTCAACGCCCAGTTTCAAAGTCCTAATATAGCCGACAAATGGCCATAATCGGTCTGATAAAAGGGTGAGACACGACCTAACCGTGCTTCTTGTCATCTTGTCTAAACAGTTCGACACCCCGACCCATACATACAAGTCATCTACCACCTTGTTCCTCTCAAACTCGGCAACCAAACACTACCTTGGGATTCGGAATGCCACGTCCAGCATCCCTTTACTCACTCATCATCGCACAGCACTCTCCCTCCCCTCCCAGTCCACAGCCACGGCCAGATTATCGTACAGGAAGCCTGACGATTGACTGGATCGACTATCATGGCGAAAAGGAAATCTTTGCACACGACGAGAACAATAGCAAGGATACACCGGGAGCATCGACGGAGGACTCGGCGAAGAAACAAAACGGGAGGAATGAGGGAAGCTTGTTGAACGGGTTTGCTGAGGAAGAACCACTTCTTGCGCGTAGGAGTACACGCGGGACGACATCACTCGGTCCTGGGATCCTACATCTATTCCGACATGCACCGCCGTTAACCGTGCTCGAAACGCTCGAGGCAGGCGATTTACCGACCACCGTAGCAGCGGATAGGCGTGGGTCAGTTGATGATGATGGGAGTGTGGATGGGACGGAGAGAACGGCGCCGGATGGGGAAGATGGGACGCTAGTTGCTGTTTTGGCTGTTCCCGAGTGGATGGGGTTTAATGTTTTTGGTGAATGGTTGGGTGCTTGGTCGACACGGCTGGAAGGTATTCGTATGATCCGGTACGTCGCCGCACTCTTCCCTCCTGTATCCTTTCATGCTCACGTCTTTCTGTCCGCTCCCATTGCGAACGCAGCGACGCTTCGCCAAATAGGACGATAGTTCTCTTGAAATTCGAACAAACAAAGGCAGCAGAAGACTTCATATCGATCTATACTGGGAAGGCGTTTTCTGCTTCTCCTGAACGTGCAGAAACGTGTCATCCGGTCCAGATCTACCATTTGCTGTTGCATGATACTACCTCCTCCGCCAGCTCGTCAACGTTAACATTGTCGACCCAACAGACGAGAGATACCCAGAAACAACAACGCGATACCACCTCCCGACCCGTCCCCTTACTTGCAAAGCTGTTAAAGGGAATCCCTCAACGAACGGTCTACGAACTGCCGACCTGCCCCGTCTGTCTAGAACGAATGGACTCGGTCGTTACGGGCCTGATCACGACCCCGTGCACGCACATCTTCAACTGCTCGTGTCTCAGTAAATGGGGAAATGGGAATGCCAAGGGCGGATCTGGTGGTTGGTGTCCCGTCTGTCGGCTTTCGCATCAACGGTTGCTTGCGCCCCCACCTTTGCCGGTATCAACGGGACGATCAAGGACGACCAAGACGGCGAACAGCCGCTCGCCGATAGGTAGGCAGCGCTCATTATCATCTTCTTCCGGGACAAAGGAAACGGCAGACGAGCCAAAATGCATGCAATGCCAGGCCATGGACTCTTCCGAGGACGATTCCCAACACCCACACCCATCACAACTCACATCCGCGGACACAGCAACCGGTACGATCGTCCCAGCAGGTACCCCCCCAGCCCCGGATGACGGCCCACCACGCTCCAACTGGATATGCGTCATCTGTGGGTACTTGGGATGTAGTCGCTATGCACGTGGACACGCGCGGGATCATTATGCGCGTACGGGGCATGCTTATTCGATGGAGATTGATACGCAGCGGGTGTGGGATTATGTGGAAGATAGGTGAGCGTCACTGTCATTTTTTTCTCTCGTCTGTTCGTGAATGTCGATGTCGTTTTGGATCGGTGCTGACGATAATGCGTGACGGTAGTTATGTGCATCGTCTGATACAGAATCGGTCGGATGGAAAGTTGGTAGAGTTGCCGTCTGCCGCATCGTTCGTTTCATCCCGGATCAACCACCATTTATCAGCCCTCTCGCTCGTCGATAAACATCTCGGGTTTGGACCGTCGGTTTCTGACGAAAAGAAGATATCCAAGCTAGAGGATATGACGCTCGAGTATTCGTATCTCCTCTCGACGCAATTAGAGCAACAGAAACAGCACTATGAGGTCGAGATCGGGATGTTGAAGCGGGAAGTGAAGGAGTGGAGGAGCAAAGTTGGCGAAGGGGATAGTTGGCGGAAGCGGTTTGTCGTCGAGGAGGAAAAACGGAGAGCAGTCGAGGAGCGGAAGATGCCCGAGTTGGAACGAGCCAAGGTCATGTCGGAGAAAAAAGCGCAGATCGTGAGTTGGTACCCGAGATGCAAGAGACGTTATTCTATGCGGACGGCACTAACTTTCGCGGTGTGGCCTTGTTAAGGCAACCGACCTCGCAAAATCCCTCCAAGCCGACCTTCGGTCCGAACGTGCCCTCTCTTCCGGGCTACTGGACAAGATAAAATCTCTCGAAACGCAGCTCGCTACTGCAGTTGTCACGGTGGCAGAACGCACGGGACAGCTGAAAGAGGCCGAGGAGATGGTGAGGGATTTGATGGTTAGTATTTCTGCTGCAGAGACGTTGGCTGAGGGTGAGGGTGAGGGAGCGGGAGGGACATTGGTTGTTCGGCCGGGGAAGGGTGGAAGGCGTCGCTGAGGGCGCTCGACATGGTGCGTTCAGTAGCCTGCATACATTAGGGAGGTTTGTAGATTGTTGATGCTCGAAGTAGAACAAAGTGTAAAAAAGTGTTCATGGAACCAAGAATAATGGCCATAATGGCGCGTTGTATAAGGAATTGAAAATGGAATATAGGCTCTCTTCTGCGAGCTATTTTCATGACTCATCATTTCATCATCTTGTTTCTTGTTTGTCAGTTTTGGTTACAACTGATGTGTGCTACATCCAAGTTTGGTTTACTCCAGACGTAGGCAACGACACGGTACTTCTCTACCGCTGATGCTGGCAGCGTTTCTTGCGGATGAGAATGCAAGAAAGAGGCGTAGGGACGAACCTGTAGGAATTGCGCCATCACCGCCAAAGGAACCGCAAGCTGGGCAGCCCAACGGAGAAACTTCCAACACTGCTACCGAAGACACACAAGAAGTACCCTCTTCACGCCGACCCCGTCGCTATACGCCTTATGGCCCTCTACCAATACGGCCTGGAGAAACGGTTGCCGAACAAATCGATGCGATCCAGCAGCAGCACCATGAAATTGCTTCGCATGCCTACTTTTTGACAGATAAAGCTTTACGGGGAACAGCAACGGATGTGGTTGATCCTGTTGGAATATGGGGATTCGAGCGGTCAATGGTGGAACGGTTCCCGAGTCTGAAGAAGCGTAACTTCTTCTGTATACAACATCATCAAGCTACAGGTGAGTACGCCGTACTACTCCATTCTACCATGTATACACTAGTATTTGGCCGTTTACCTATAAATGTCTATATGCACAACAGCGCTACATTATGATCTACGTCTGCAGCTACGCGGCGGGACGTACTCATGGGCGGTCCCAAAGGGGCTTATGGGATTGCATCGAACTCATGAACCGAATCACCAGGCTATACAGACACCTGTCCATCCCATCTCGTGAGTTGTCCGCCCACCCTGAAACCATTTTCCGAGACGACGGCGTTGACCATTATCAATGCGTGTCTGTGTTTTTCGGTAGCTACACACATCACGAGGTTAGTCTCTCGTTGGGTGGAGCATCTTGAACGCACTGACTTGGCTTTCTTGTAGGGCTCCGACGGGCGGGGTAAGCATACCGAGCTATTCTTGTGAAGGAGGATGTGGACAGCTCACGTCGCTCCCCGGATGACAGTGTTCAAAAACGGAGTCCGTGGCGGAACTCGTAAGCCGCTACACCAAACTTCCTGGGCTATACGTTTTGTCCTGATGACGATTTGGATGAGCAGAACTCTGGGATATCGGCGAATACGTTATCGACGCTGTACAAGCTCGTGAGGCTGACAGCCCTGAACCATCATCCGCCGACGATCCGTACGTATCTCCGAATGTCGACAAACCCTCTGCTGACCATCCATGTTCGAATACAGCACCGGTCTCCATGAGGAGGAGAAGTTGTGGCATGCTATCAATGGAAAGAGATACGAGAGGGACAAGGCTGGCGTGCGGCAACATAAAAAGCCGTCGATTCATATCACGCTCAAGTACGTGTCTTGGGTCTGATCATTATCATGCACAATCTAAATGCTCGTATCTCGTTTAGGAATGGCAAGAAGGTCGGCGCATCCGGCGTGAATCGCGTTGCGGCATACATCTGACTATCGAAAGCTTATTTAGATGACCAATCATTCTTTTATTATCAGAAAAATCAACGACGATTACGACAGTCGCGGACACACAAAAGTACACCTCGAATAAAACTAACACTGATATCTACCGCTAACTCCTCTCTGATATAGTCGTTATGGATGATCTCGCTGCCTCAGGGCATAACTGAGTATACCTATCCCGCAGATGCAGACAAGAGCGTGCTTACGGCAAGGACGCTGGTAGAGGTTTGCTCATCCGCCGTGGTGAATTGGATCCCTAGATCAAAGGAGACGGGATTGATTGATGAGCCGGAGCTGTAGCACCAGTGTACGTCCGAGTGTCGAGATATGTATCAGAAGATGATAAGCTGCAACGGAGATCCTACGGGCTGTAGCTAACCATTTCCATGATCACCAACCCGAAGAGGCGGACTGAAGGAAGATCTGAATGTCGATTCCATCAGACATTGTTGTGATGGCTTGATGGAAGACCTGTTCGTGCTGACAGTCTAAAAAGTTATCGGGAACGATCAGCGCTGGAACCGCCCTCTGCTTAGTCGTGCTTAGCCTTTACTTTCTTTCTGTCGAAGATCAGGCTAGAAGTTTACTAGACAGGTAAGATGAAGTATGTTTGGCACAACACACTTGCTTTCGCATCGGCGCCTTCTACTCAGCGAAAGTCACTTTCATCGGTCACACTTAAAAGGCACTAGGAGGTACAGCCCAGGCAATCCCGAACTATCTGGAAGAACGTGAAGGCCTTTGAAAGTCGAGTATCAGATCACCTGGAAGGCTGCATTGATAGACAAGTTGAAGAAGAGAACAGACAGTCGCGAATCGCATGAAAGCTCCATTTCTAGCGCTATAGGGTTATACTTTGAGATATCCTATTTCGCATTTCAACGCGGGTTCTTCAAAATGGATTCGGTGCACCATCCTTCGGGTCTGATTTACACGTTCAAATTCAGCTTCTAGTATACGTCTACGTTCGTGCTCGAAGTGAGTAGACAGATTCACCGACGATCTGTCTCGCCCCGACACGGACTGTGAGATCACTTTCATGCGGGCGTGTATCCTTTTGCCTGAGACGATGTATGATCTTGGCAGAACAAGTCGTGCTTGGGCAAAGAGATGCAGCTGCGCAGAGACCAGCGCCTTGATCGAGTACCCGGAGATACGATAAATATAGCTACGTACGTCCCTTGACGAAATTCCTAGGATTGTGATGCCCAACTACCTGTCCAGCAAGTACGCAATGCTTTCACTCCTTCAACTAATCGTCTTTGGCGCCGCCACCATGCCTTCTCTCGCCTGGCAGCAACAATGCGAAGAGTTTACGGCAGACTTGACGACGACGAGTGTCAGAGATGTGGCGACATACTATTATCCTGCTGGATCATTCGTCAATGTGACCAGTCCCTGGAGTACGCTCACCACCACTGACCTTCCTGCATTTTGCCGACTGACATTCAACGTGTTGACCAACCCGGTGACTGGTAAGACTGCTGGAGCCGAGTTATGGCTTCCGGATGACTGGAACACTCGAATGCTTGCCTTTGGTGGCGGCGGATGGAGCGGAGGGGGTAAGTCGCGAATCGCGTAACTTTGTTTTCATGCCGATGCTGACCATGGAACTGTATTGCTTGACTAGTGCCCTTTGGTCCGATGGGCGTTGACGGGGTTGCGCAGGGTTATGCTAGCTACGGCACTGACGGAGGTAAGATTTTTCGGCAGGAAACACCACTCAGTGCCGAACTCACACGTTACTCGCGCCAGGTCACGAGAGCGACTGGCTAGATGGCAGCTGGGGTTTGAACAATGACGATGCCATAATCGACTTCGGGTATCGAGCGGTTCATTTATGCGTGGTCACTTCGAAGTCGTTGACCACGCAGTATTACGGCAAAGAGCACAGCAAGAGCTACTTTTCTGGTTGCTCTAATGGCGGGAGGCAGGGTATCAAGTCGATGGCAAGTTACCCGGAAGACTTCGATGGTTTGGTGTACGTGATCTGATTGCAGGGTTTCGTAAGGCAGCGTAGAACTAAGCTCCGTCGCTTGCATTGATAGCGTCGGATCCCCAGCAAACCCATTCGGCCGATGGATTCCGTGGACGCTGCAACAGTCCTTGATCATGCAACCTGTCAATTCCTCTAAGTGGATCTCGACGGATACCTGGGCGATTATCCATCGGGAGATTTTAAGGCAGTGCGACGCGCTTGACGGGGTATGCATTAACCAGCAGCATAACATGGTATAAGCATGATGGGTCTCATTTCTTCGTACTCCTCCGTCCAGATCATCGACGGATACCTTCATGATCCGAAAGCCTGCAAGTAAGCATTACCGTACCGTCGGTTGTTCTCGAGCACTGGGTTCCTTGTGTGCTCACTTTCGTCCTTCCCGAGTTTGCATCAGTTTCCGCCCGGAACTGCTTACATGTCGACCGAACAGTGATCCAGCCACTTGCCTCAGCGTAGATCAACTCGAATCTTTCAGGAAACAATACACGACTTATGTTAACGGCAACCAGGACTACCTTTCAGCCCCTTACACCCTCGGAGGTGAGCTGCTTTGGGGAACGCATGGTGTTTCGACGCCGGTTCCCTGGAAGATGGCGGAAGACTACTACAAGTACTTTGTGTTGAAGTGAGTATTTTTCGGTTATGGCCGTCGAGGATTTCTGTATTGTCATGCATGTTGAGCGGGTTCTCTGCAGCGATACCAACTGGGACTGGCGAACGCTCAACTCCACTACCATTCAGCTTGGAATCGACATCAATCCGGGAGAAATTGACGTGAGCAACCTGATTGGCAGGGTGCAATGGTCCCTAAAGCATCGACTCTTACTCGTTTGTGGTCGAACAGATCAACGTGCCCGATTTGACGGTGTTTTTCCAACGTGGTGGGAAAGTCATCCAATATACTGGCTGGAGCGATGAACTCATCGCGCCCGGTGATAGCGTGAGTGATGTTCGGATGAGAAAAGGAAACATTAGACTAACCAAACAACTGTCCGCTAGATTAAATGGTACTCTGACGTGTTTTCGTATGCCCTAGCCCATACCGACATCAACCCTGACAACCACTTCAAGCTCTTCATGGTGCCTGGGATGACACATTGCGCCGTAAGTACCTATACTGTCGCATCAGCTGTTGTATCGAATTCGCAGTCCGACTTACGATATACTGCACCTCTCGATAACCTGTAGTACGGTCCAAGCGCTTGGGCATTTGGAGCGAACGAACACCGATTCCGAGCGCCGCATCTGCGAGAAGGCCCAAGATATGATGGTATGCCTGCTGTCCAACTTGGCCTCTTTGCGCAAGTATGTGCTGATCTCCTTCCGCCTCCGGTCACTCTACAGCTCAAGCAGCCATCGTCGAATGGGTCGAAAACAACCGTCCTATCGACGACCTCGTCGCAACGAAATACGAGAACGATACCGGCGGTATTGTATTCACCAGGAAGCTATGTCCCGTAAGTCGTCGTCCAGCTTCAAGAAATTGCTGACGGCATGTATGCTAATGGTTTCGCGGTGAGTTGTGATAGTATCCTCAAAGAGCTGTGTACCAGGGAGGTGACCAGAACTCGGAAGTGTCGTTCTTGTGCCAGTAAAGCAATTGTGCAGTCCGTGAACACGCTTCGTTTAGGCATGACGGCCGAACTGGTCGAGTCTTGACTTGTACGTGTATTGATTAGGGCTCCGCGTTTGATGTATAGTAAATAGTTTGGCATTTCAAGTTTATCGTCAGATGAATGCATCAGAAGGGAAAAGCTATGGCCGCAGCGATTCATGGCTTGCGCTGCAAAGACTGTGACTCAACTTGTGTATCCCGGCGGATAGTTCGGAGTGTAGGAATACGGTCGACCGGTGTTGCAGAAAACGTGATTGATGGTGAGGTACTCCATTCGCCAGCTATGAGTGGCGGCTTTGATTGCGAAAGCAGGTGTTCAAGCAAAAATGCCTCCTTGTTAGGTTTCAACACTTCTATTCGTGTTTCATGGTTCCTAGTCTCAAGACTCAAGGCGATGCCAGACCTTACTGGGGGTGTTCCAGAACAAGAGAGGAATGATTATTGGCTTACCGATCCACAGTCCTGCAGCGATGCTCAGCCAGCCTGTTTCCCACCAAAGTGTATGGGCGACACTGGCGTACTTCAAAAAGCTTGGAAGAACAAAGCTGATCATGCAATCGGGAGGACGGAGGATCGTCAGCTCAGAAGATTACCTCGACGGCGAGATCAGGAGCACGTACACAAAAAGGAGAACGAAGATGATCGTGAAGCAAACCAACGTAAGGATGAGACCAATGATCATGATCCAGTAGCCGTCGGACCCATCTGTGCGACAAAAGACGAATCCGTTCAGTAGCTTGACGGAGATGATTGGCTAAAGCAGGCTCAAGGTGGAAACCGGTTGACCTGCTGAAAGAGGACAGAAGACACTCACAGCCAGCCTGCATCCCAAGCGCAACCACGTCCATAGGGTCAAAATCAGTACATCAGACCCACCCAATCAAGGACTTGGATAGTGAATTCACCCATGGTATGTACTCCGCAAGAAACCCCAACAGGACGATCTGATAACAGACAAAAGCAGGTTGTTCGAGCAGTACAGATGCCATTGAGGAAGAAAGGTGAGTTGGGCGGCATCTCTGTTTGTGTGATTGTTGGTTTGCGTTGAGGTATAACTTGAAATATCTCTGTTGGTGGTTGGTTCTGAACCCAGGAGGACTATATATAGATATGCCATCTGCTCACTTCGAAGTGCCATTCATGTGAGGTATCTAACCAGCTATCTAACCGAACAACAGTCACCCGGATGTATGCCAAGCACGAGACGTACTGCCCAGCACTGTTATGCATAGCATGCCAAACAAGGACGGGTGGCGCTCTACGCTCTAGGGGTACGACGGCCGGCAAATCTCTGATTTTAAGGCTCTGACCGCAAAATGTCGGCGTGAAAAATTGGCATTCCGCGCATTTTTCGCACCTGTAGGTAGATTTGGCCCGGCAGCCAGACGCTACCCATCCGCGGCGCTGGAGCCCCCGTATGACCGTATGATCGAGTACGTGTTCTGTATCTGATCACTATCATGCACAATCTAAGGCTCTTATCTCGTTTAGGCATGGCAAAAAGGTCGGTGTATTCGTCGTGATTCGCGTTGCGGCCTACGCTGACTATCGGAGACTCTCATTCAGATGAGCAGCCATTCTTTCATCATCAGAAAGATCAACAACGATTATGACAGTCGCGGACATACAAAAGTACACCTCAGATCAAATTGACATGATATCTACCGCTGACTTCTCTCTCACATAGTCGTTATGGATGATATCGCTGCCTTAGGGCATAACCGAGTATACCTATCCCACAGATGCAGACAAGAGCGTGCTTACGGCAAGGACGCTGGTTGAGGTATGCTCATCCGCTGTGGTGAATTGGATTCCTAGATCGAAGGAGACGGGATTGATTGATGAGCCGGAGCTGTAGCACCAATGTACGTCCGAGTGTCGAGATGAGTATCAAAAGAAGACAAGCTTCAACGGGGATGCTACCGGCTTGAGCTAACCATTTCCATGAATCATCAATGAGCCGGATTGAAGGAAAATCTGAATGTCGCTTCCATCAGACGTCGTTGTGATGGGTTGACGGAAGACCTGTCCTACTGAAAGTCGAAAAGCTGTAGGGAACGATCAGCACTGTAAGTACCCATCTGCTGAGCCGTTGCTTAGCCTTTACTTTCCTTCTGTCAGAGATCAAGCTAGACGTCTACTAGATAGGCAAGATGAAATGGCAATACTCATCCGCTTTGGCACCGGCGCCTTTTCCCCTGCGAAAGTCATTGTCGTCAATCACATTCGAAAGGCACTAGGAGGTACAACCCAGGCGATCCCGAACTATCTGGAAGCGAGTGGATGCCTTCAAAGTTGAATATCAGATCACCTGGAAGGCTCCGTTGATAGATTAGCTGAAGAAGAGAAGAAAAGATCGCGAATCGCATGAAAGCTTCATTTCTGGCGCTATAGGCTCGTCCTCAGTCGCTATGCGGTATCAGATGTGACATTCGCATTCCGGCGCGGGTTGACCAAGATGCCTTTCGGTGCAACATCCTTTCGGGTCTGATTTGCAAGCCGGAATTTGGTTTCTGCTATACGCCACGCTTCGTGCTTGACGGTAGGCAACAGATTTCACCGACGATCTGTATTGGCCCGGTACAAACTGTGAAGTCACTTCCGTGCGGTATTTTAACCTTTTGCCTGAAACGATGTCTGAGCTTGGCAAACCAAGTCTTGCTTAGGCAAAAGGGATGCCGTTGCGCAGAGGGCAGCACCTTCCTAGAGTACCCGAAGATACGATAAATATAGCTAGCGGCCTCGACGGAATTCCTAGAAGTGTGTTGCCCAACTACCTGTCCAGCAAGTAGTTTTCACTCCTTCTACTAATCGTCTTTGGCGGTGCTGCCATGCCTTCTCACGCCTGGCAGCAACAATGCGAGGAGTTTACGCAGACTTGACGACCAGTGTCAGAGATGTGGCGACACACTATTATCCTGTGGGATCATTCATCGACGTAACCAGTCCCTGGAGTACACTCACCACCACTGACCTTCCAGCATTCTGCCCACTCATATTCAACATATTGACCAATCCGGTGACTGGTAAGACTGCTGGAGCCGAGTTATGGCTACCGGACGACGGGAACACCCGAATGCTTGCCTTTGGAGGCGGCGGTTGGAGCGGAGGGGGTAATTCGCGAATTGTGGATCCTGGTTTTGGTGGTTGATGCTAACAGGGTATTGTGTTGCTTGACTAGTGCCATTTGGTCCGATGGGCGTTGACGGGGTTGCGCAGGGTTATGCTAGCTACGGCACCGACGGAGGCAAGTTTGTTCAGCAGGAAACGTCACTCATTGTTGAACTCACACGTATACTTGCGCTAGGTCACGAAAGCGACTGGCTAGATGGTAGTTGGGGTTTGAACAATGACGATACCATAATCGACTTTGGATATCGAGCGGTTCATTTGTCGGTTATCGCTTCTAAAGCATTGACCGCGCGGTATTACGGCAAAGAGCACAGCAAGAGCTACTTTTCTGGTTGCTCTAATGGTGGTAGGCAGGGTATCAAGTCGATGGCGAGTTACCCGGAAGACTTCGATGGTTTGATGTGTCTGAACGGTTTGCAGGGTTTCTGTAAGGCCGCGTAGAACTGAACTCAGTCGCTTTATAGCGTTGGATTGCCAGCGAACCCATTCGGAAAATGTATTTCGTGAACGCTGCAACAATCGTTAATCATGCTACCAGTCAATTCCTCGAGATGGATCTCGACGGGTACCTGGACGATTATCCATCAGGAGATTCTCAGGCAATGTGATGAGCTTGACGGGGTAAGGGTTGGGCAAAACAACATGGTATGGCATGGGTCTTATTCTTTCGTCCTGCACGCTCCAGATTGTCGACGGATACCTTCATGATCCGAAATCCTGCAAGTAAACATTAGCTTACGGTCGGTCGTTCTCAATCGCTGAGTTGGTTGTGCACTCAACTTCGTCTTTCCAGAATGTGCATTAGTTTCCGCCCCGAACTGCTCACATGCCGACCGAACAGTGATTCAATTCCTTGCCTCAGCATAGATCAACTCGAATCTTTCAGGAGACAATACACGACTTATGTCGACGGCAACCAGGACTACCTCTCAGCTCCTTACACCCTCGGAGGTGAACTACTCTGGGGGACTCATGGTGTTTCGACGCCCGCTCCCTGGAAGATGGCGGAAGACTACTACAAGTACTTTGTGTCGAAGTAAGACTTTTTCGGTGATGTTGGTCGTGGGTTGCTGTATTTATATGCTTGTTGAGAACATTCTTTGCAACGATACCAACTGGGACTGGCGCACGGTTAACGCCACTACCATTCAGCTTGGAATCGATGTTAATCCTGGAGAAATTGACGTAAGTCACCTGATCGGCATGGTGCAATGTTCTTCAAAGCGTCGACCCTTACTTGTTTGTGGTCCAACAGGTCAACGTGCCCGATTTGGCGGCTTTTTTTTTCCGACGTGGTGGGAAAGTCATTCAATACACTGGCTGGAGCGATGAACTTATCGCCCCCCCGCCATAGCGTGAGTGATTTTCGGAAGAAACGGAAACGTAATTAAACTAACCGAAATATTGCCGCCAAATCAAATGGTACTCTGACGTGTCTTCGTATACCCGAGCCCATACCGGTATCAACCCAGACGACCACTTTAAGCTCTTTATGGTGCCTGGAATGACGCATTGCACCGTAAGCACCTATGTCCCTCTCGGATGTGGCATCGTACCCTCAGTCCAACTCACGATACACTGCACCTCCCGACATGCCTGTAGTATGGTCCGAGCGCTTGGGCATTTGGAGCAAACGAACATCGATTCCGAGCGCCGCATTTGCAAGAAGGCCCAAGATACGATGGTATGCCGTCTTTCCGACTTGACACTTCTCCGCACGCAGGTGCTGATGTATCAGGGAGGTGACCAGCATTGGGAAGTGTCGTTCTTGTGCCAGTAAAGTAAACTTGTAGTTCGTGAGCACACGTCCTTTAGACATGACAGTTGTTGTAACGGTGACTTGTACGTGGATTTGTTAGGGTTGTTCGTTTGATGGATAGTGAATAGTTTAACATTTCATTTCAAGTTCATCGTTGGTCGCTCCGGTCGCTCACATTCTAAGTGGAATGACCCACTGCGCCACTGTGCCTCAACAGGGATCCTACCGGCTTCAGATGACCATCTCCATGTATCACCAACCTGAAGAGTCAGATTGAAGGAAAATCTGGATGTCGCGCTTCCATCAGACATTGTTGATGCGCATGGGCTGATAGCAGACCTGTGGTACTGGAAGTCCAGAAAGTTGTTTAGAGGACGATCAGCACTGAAATACCCATCTGCTCAGCCGTTGCTAGCCTTCACTCTCCGTCTGTTAGCGATCAAGCTAGACGTCTACTAGATAGGTTTCATAGGTATAAGGTAAGATGAATAGGCGAAACACGTTGGCTTCCGCATCGGTGCCTTTTCCCCTGTGAAAGCCACTTTCGTCGGTTACATCCAAACACTATGGGAAATCGTCAGAGCCTGCGGCTCTGATAAGGGACAGAGATGGCGAAATGCAGAGCTGCAACCTCTGTATTCGCCAGACTCTTCTTGAATGCAGAAACTGTAGTGAGCTCAAATGAAGCCAAAATTATGAGGCGCAGGAAGGGACACCTATTATTTCTTATTCAAGCGAGAGTCGATCGATGTTTGGGAAATACATTTCAATGCTACAGCAAGCCAAACACAGCGGGGCATATCCCCAGATCCAATGCAGATTTTACGTATGTAAATCTGCCCGAATTCGTGTCTGTGCCAAACGTACAAAATTTAAGCGTCTAGTTTGTCAAAAATCGGAAGGTAATCCGAACAAGGCTAATCTGATTCCAATCGCTCTATATGTGGCCGCATATCTTCGTCGCTTTCCAGACAGAACGCCGTTGTACTCCACACTGATAAAATCGCGAGTCGCACTGCGAATGTACATCCTTTCCGTCGTTATTACTAAGAAAATCTGGCTGTCGTTTCCATGCCACGAAAAGTGAAAGGAGACTCGTTTTGTTTCCGAGTCGGGAACAAAACAGCGTGTTCTACAGACCTTTCGCTACATGAAACCCTGAGGATAACCCCCTGATTGCATCAGCAGAGCGCAGTCTCTTCATACTTTCTATCCAGCAGGAAGTCCCCCCGATTCTGCGCCACCTAAGATGCAGCCGTGTCGAGATTTCTCTGGTTACGCAGAGCTGAAAGGGTGCCTCTTAGTCCCCGTTCATAAACGTAATCCGGAATCATTATACTGGGTGGCAAATGTGAAATAATTCGCATGTCATGCAAATTGCAATCATCAGAGGAACCGCTATATATATCCACACAGTCATCAACAAAGGTAGATGGCCCAGGGATCGCATTTGGCTATGCAACTCCTGGCAGCTGATCAGGCAATAGGCCCTCATTCTTTCGATCCGTCATTCCTCGTAGTTTCCGTGATATCACTTGTATATATAGTCAGATTATCAGTCCTTTCCCGATGAGAGACTAGAACAGGTAGCTCACCCTGAAGCACCGACGACAAATTCTTCCTAGTGCTTGCTGATTCCTCAACGTCAGCTAGAAATTATGGACGAGCAAGAGGCAAGTGTGCAGTTCATAAAATCAGCACGTGATCGTGTAGCTCGTCTGATTGACTTCCGGCCTTATAGAACCCTCAGGAATCTCCGGCGACAGGCCCAGGTGCTGCTCAGACCAGAAGCACATCATCTGCTGAGCACGCCACATCTGGTCAGCTACCTGCCCAGACTCGCTCCGTTACCCCACCCATCAATCATTTGCTCACGCTTTCCGACATCGAGAAAGCTCAAGAGGCGCTCCAGGACATTCGCAGCCAAGATGCACCGCCCGATGATGTAATGGAGGAACTCACCATATCCAAGAAATTCGATTCAGTCGAAATACAGCGTAGGCTACAAGCGATGATTGACAGACAGCGAGATCAAGAACGGCGAACGCAAGATCTCACCGTACAGCTGGCAACGATGCTTACCTGCCCCTCCACCTATGTGGAGTCTACTTACAAACGCGAGCAGTACCTGACTACCCACGGTAGCCAGACCACCGTGCGCAACTTGGTTCAAAGTCCTTTGTTTAGCGAAACGGTGGAGATAATGAATCGGGCGTTCTGGCAAGCTCATAAAAACGAGCCATCAGCCTCTGATTCCGCACAGGGCTTGCCTCCGCGACTAACCAGTAGACAGCAAGCGCGTGTCAAACGCATCGAAGTAGACAACGTATGTGACTTCGGCGCTTCTTGATGGTACATACATAACATGAAATTTAACTGATCTACCGCCCAACATGTCATGACCTACTGTAGAAGCAAGTCCGCTATGCTGTAGCCCTCCTGTTAAACAAGGAGAACAAATCCAAGATCCGCCGATATGCCATCGACTACGTCCCAGATCAGCAAATGTTGAAGCATGAAGAATGGCCAAATCACGTATTTGCGGGGTTCATTGAGGTACCAATAGTTGACCCCGAGACTATGCAGGTCTCTCTGCGGAAATGCTATCGACCCGCCTTGAAACATCTGGACAACGATCTTATGTAAGCCACATTGAATGGTTCACGCAAGCTACATACATACTCATGCAGGAACCTCTTCTCCCTCAGGTCGAGGGAGTTTCTGAAGAAAGCTTGCGACAAGGTTTTGGAGGCTGTTGATGCCGCGAAAAGGCCGCAATTCGAAGCCCCAGTCAAGGATGCTGTTCATGGCCATTGTCGCTACCGTGCCGACCAGATCTGGAAGGCTCCTGAGGGAGACCCTACAGCGGAACAGAAGAAGAAGGACGAGAAGAGCAAGATCCACAGCCGACGTCTGAAGCGCTCTGTGGCCGTGAGTATAAACCCCACTCTTATTCCAACTCCATGGTACGTACGTACTGATCATATTGGGCTTTAGGTCTACAACGGTCGGAAAACCGCTTGGGGTAAGTCGCCTTACATCCGATGCTTGCAAGCGGCGGAATTCCGATGGTTGGTTCAACCGGAACTCGCGCCCGAGATCTTGTCGGACGACGAAGGAAGCCGATACCCCACTTTGGATCTGAATTCCGACGCAGAATCCGAGTCTGACTCTAACGAAGAACGAGATGAAGACGGAAAGGTTTCCGGATGGAAGATCTATCAAAGGATAAACAATCAAGGTCAGCAAGTAGTGCGTTCCGACGGTTCACCGAAGTCTCTCTTCGAGACCCGACCCTGTTTGTTCTTGAGAGAATCGGTAAGATGCGTGCTTCTCTTACCATGCCTTGTGATCCAAGTGGCTGATTCAATTCCTCTTCCTCCAGATCATCCGACACTTCGAGGTACTGGACAGCATCCACCGAAAGACCGTCAGCAACCGTGATCAAATGCATGAGCTATGGACCAGTCCGAAATGGGCTAGGAAAGACGCAGAGAAGGACCTACCATTCTGCGCCCCAAGAACGACAATGGCACACCTTCTGGCAAGCCGAGAGATGAGGGCCTTGTTGTTTATTAACACTGGTTGTCCTCGGAATTACTCGCTTCGGACTCACAAGAATACAGGGATTGGATCGCACAGTGCTTCTTGAAGCCGGTATATCAGCCTACCCACCAATTCGATAACTCCAGAGGCAATCAAGATCTTCAGATTGTTCTGAACTCCAACTCCGAGTTGGCCAGAGCTTACCTTGCTGCAAAGCGATTAGTCGAGCCTCTGGAGCCTGTCTGGTCGCCGGAAGGAATGAAAGCTTTCGTAGGCAGATGGAAAGCGGAAGATGCACGTAAGGCGACTGAGCGAAGCGGACAGATGGATACTGAAGAATGAGAATGCAGCAACATACCTTGTATATGTAGGGCGATTGTCTATGATACCATCCAACCCCTTCCTCTTTGACCATCGGGCTCAAGCAACACTGTTGATCGCACAACAGCTGGGCGGAAACCCATGCAACTCCTCGTAAAAGCGAGCCTGACGTCATAGCAATGGCTGGCTCGCACGCCGGTCGAGCGATATCGATCAAGTGGTTAGATACTTCCGTGCCAATGTCGTCCTGATACCATGGAGCATGTTGCGCCTTGATGTATCGCGCGACCTTCCGCCTGCTCAGGGTGATCAGGGTGATGTGTGCGTGCTCACAGCCGATCGGCCAACAGGAAGAATCTACAATAGCAGAGAAGGAGGGATGATCAGGCTTCTCGATCAGGCTTACAGAGAGCGTATGTAACTACCTCGCCGCACCAGAGTCTAAACAGTCGGAACTCCAACAATCAACATGCCCACCCAAAAACTCAGCAAGGAGATGCAAAAGCAGCTCAACGGTGGGTCCTCATGCCGCAATGAACGCCCACAACGCTGATGTTAGCTTTACAGTCATGTCATTGGAGGTACGTGGCATACGAGTGTCTACAGTTGAGGGCACAGTGTCAATAACACCCCCTTATCGAGTGCAGCTGAAGAGCTTCGCCCGATGACACCGATCTCTGTCCCTAACCCAAGGAGCCCTTGGGGACAGAGCCATTTGCCTTGGTGGCAGATGCTTTATATATAGAAGCCCGTTTAGTTCTGATAGTGCTCGCACTCACAATGAGTATATATAGTAGGCTGCTCGCCTCTCAGTTGCAAGATAGCTTATGACTTTTATCTCATCCTTTGATTTACCATCAATCCGGAAGCTACCTTGAGTACAAGACCTTCTCAAGGAGTAGCTAACCTTGTCTCTCACTTAGAGTATTGACAAGTATGGTCTCACGTAACTCGAATATTATAACTTGTGCTACAATCCACTACCCAGCTAACTTAGCGCTTACGTAAGTTAGACGTCGCACCCGCAACGGTAATATACTCAAACTTTACTTGTCTGATGTTTCGGGTTCATGACAAATCATTTCAATGTGTATTACAGTCTCTGCACAGCGAACTCCGGGTGAAGCTGGATCTCGGAATACCAGGTACATCATTTCATATAAGGGAACGGCTGGTCAAACAAGGCCTGATCCACGACTGGCTATACATAGTCGCTCTCAGCTGATTCTTATCTCACAACCTACAGTGAAATGGGGTTAATGAGCTTATGTGTGGTATTATTGAAACAAGTCATTCCAAACCATGCAGAGCGTTGTAGATCTGGGCGGATGGGGTAGATGGTTTCCATTATATACGACCAGTATGATGTTCTCTCGCTTTTCAAGCGCTGATATGTGAGTCGAGGTCCGCAAGCATGACAGTCCACCTCGAACAGCGATATCACAAAATGAAGCGGCCTACGGAATACAAGAACTCTGATCATAGCAGGACAAGAGAGACGATATTCTTTTCGAGAAGAGACGGAATTTTCTAGCACAGGTCTTCCGCTTAGAGCACAGACCTTCGTCTTGGCGTATACGAATGAAACTCCCTATCTCTCCTCTGAATCCCAGTATGAATCTTTCACAGTATCTCTGGTAAACTATAACGTGGCATCAGAAGACGATTCGCGTCAACTTGCAACGCAGACAACTGGCCAAAGACCACGCACCATTTGAGCAATGATTCCAGGGACGATCGAGCCTAAAAGTATGAAGCCTGGAAGCACGTCGATGATACCCTTGAGCGTCGATATGAAAGAGGTAAACAACTGCGAAGGATCCTTCGACTCACCCTGTATCGAATATACCAATATGGACAGGTAAAGGTTTATGGTATTTAGTTGAATGGTATCCCTCGGTATGGCGGTGGATCTACTCACGGAGAGCAAACAAAACCGATGCACGTTGGGTCCAGAACCTCCACCGTTTTCTGCCTTCCCGTCGGGTAGGCCAACGAAACTTTGAGCTTCAAAGCAAACGACTACCCATAGCTTGAGGAAACCGGCTGCAGGGATATAAAAAGGCTGGAGCCCTCTCTTCCCCCTCTGAGCCGGGCCTTCCTGTATACCCGTCAAGTGAAAAGCGTCAAGTCCGCTCTTAGCACGATTACTTTGCTTCGCAAACAGAAAAACCTGGTAAAAGATGCTGCGTCAGGTGTGATGCTGGTAGGCGTCCGCGATGTACTTACCGTCTCCGAAGCGATAAGCAACAGGAGCCAAATCACTGAGAGGCATCGAATAACCGCGATGTAACCATGAGAAGTTGAATACCTGATAGATAGAAGGTCTTGCTGGTAGACACTTACGGAGAGACACCTCGAATAAGGAAAAAAATCTGAATTCTCAGTGCGAGGGACATAGCGGGCTTAGGAATCAAGGACTCACCTCGAAAACGCTTGTGAAATAGATCGATCCGAGATGCTGACAATACACAAATGTTGCTCAAATTCAGCGTGATTGCAGCACCCAGTGCATAGTGCAGCACCCAGTGCATAGTTCCCATATGCGATAGGCAACCGGACATACCTTCGGAACGTTCGTGTTGGTGCTAAACAACATCCACGAGCGGGCGACGAGCACAAACGGTCACGGAGAAATAACATTACTGGCGTGAATTAAGAACAACGCAAGCGGACTCAAAGGGCTGCAATAATAGAGCTCTGCACTTACACGAATCCGCAGGACACTGAAGACCCATCCTTCTCATATCCGCTAGTTGCTAGGTGAGACCGCATGAAAGGGAGCCGTGCAGAGGTGAAGTTGCAGTAAGATTCGAGCGCTACATAAGACCATACTCAGTACATCTCACGCGCATGTCCAGTTCCCATGAGTTTATCATGGCGCTCTATGGAGTTAACCATCTAGGGAAACTGAGGCTTCAGAATGCGCTAATATATGTGTCTGCGATGGGTAGACACAAGAGGTATTCGCTTACCACAATAATTTGCGCTATAAAGACAAGCAACTCCGCAATAATGGATACTAGCACGAAAAACTTGCATATGTAAATCCAAATCCGTCGCAGTCCATCAGTAGGCTGGTCGTATTTCTCCATCTGGCTTTTAACAACAAATCAATAAGCAGGGAAGCGGATTGGGGATAAAGAAAAGTAGTTGCAAGAAAATAGTCGACAGGGTAGAAGAAGGGGGTGAGGAAAGAGCTACCGCAGCACTGAAGCATTGTGCTGAAGAGTTTCAAGATATATATAATGAGGTTTGCCAGCGCATGAAACGAATGCTTGCTGAAAAGGGTTTCATACTGAAACCGCTTCAAAGGAAGTCGATACTACGTAGGAGATAGTGAGCTCGCTAAGAAAGGTTGTAAAACGACTGTGTTGATTCGGGGTACTGGGGCAAGTAATCCAACCAGTAGGTGTATCATGATCCATTCAGCCACACTATCAACTCGAGGGGTATTGAAATGACTTACTTGCTTTGCTTCCACAGAGCTGATGAATAGCTGCAGTGCTGTATTGGGTCCGTACTGCAATAGTTTGCTACGTCGTTTCAAGGGTGGCTTTCTGTACTGTAGCTTTACTGTTTGGCAATACTGTTTCCCTTCATCTACTAAAGTGTCTGCTCGGTCACTGAACGTTCTGACTATACCGCTCATATGAGAAATCAAACACTTCATCTTGGCGGAAACTGTACGAGTGCTAACTACGTTGTAACTATATAACAGTATTATATATAATTTGATATCCTCCAAACTACAGTTACAGAGCTAGATCTTGGGCGGGTTTTCTCAAGGTATTATGCTTTCGCGACGATAGTATCGTAGAATATAACTGTAGAGATACAGCTAGTCCATTGTAATAATCCCGTAGATAACTGATGATGGCATCACATGTTCTCGTCAACTACTGAGCTTTATCACTTGGCTCTGGCCTCGAATTATTCATCAGGAAGACTATTCATTCCCGATATGACTTCTTGACGAAGTGCTTAATCGTAAGAATTCTCCACGAAGTCCTTAGCCATAACACGACTTCGTCAAGAAGTCCTTACTGGCAGAACTTCTTCACGAAATGCCCAGCCACCACATGACTTCGCTACGAAGCGCTTACCCATGAGACTCATCACGAAGTGCTTAGACGTAGGACTTCGCCACGAAGTGCTTACTCTGTAGCTAGTCCCGAATAAGTATATATAGCCGTTACATTCACTTGTATTCTGAACTAGCTACATGACTTTTGTCTCATCCTTTGATTACCTCTTAATTCTGAAGCTACCTTTAGTGCAAGACTTCTCAAGTATTAGCTACCCTTGTCTTCCTCCTAAGGTATACAACAGTCCCGTCTTACGTAATAAGGTATTGAATAACTCGTGCTAGGATTTCTCATACAACGGCGGTGCTGTCTGACTACTGGCGCGCGACAACTTCGGGGCCCGGTCTGGGATATCTAGCAACTTATTACTAAGTCAGTTCTGCTTTTGCTTTTGTCATTGGCGTCACTCAACACACAGCTCCCTCACTGATCAGCAAGAGTTAGGCCAGCCTAGTCTCTTCACCACCACCACCAGTACTACATCGTATCTTATTGATACTCAAGGTTTAAGCCAGCTTGACCTCAACACTAAGACAAGTCGACCTCACCTAGATCAGTAGTGCAAGGCTGCCTAACGTGCCATCTCCTGACGTAATATCAGCAGCATCAGAAGAGTCAAAGGTTCTCAAGAGGAACTACGATTAAGAGATCTATCTCTTCATCTACAGAGGCCAGCCTCCTATCTCAGCTATCAAGCTCGTAAGTTACCAGAAGCTTACTGAAGTTACCAGAAGCTTACTCTTTCCATTAGCTCTTAAGCTCATCGGTCGTTACCAACGCCGAATCATCATGGAAGGTACTCAAGTAATGTTCTATTACCTTAAGTCATGTCGGACTTGCCTTTGTCAGATCGCAGCTCGGCCTTGACTCCTATTCCTGTCGCGGGCAAGTAGTCTATACTACAGAGTAGTTAGTACTGCCCTTGTAATGGGAACTAGCACAAGCGATGTACACTTACTACTTAAAACTATACTTGAATACTATGGGTGGAAGACGAGGGTAGCTGGTCCTGAGAAGCCTTGC
The DNA here is from genome assembly GCA_030039215.1 of Naganishia onofrii. Classification (NCBI taxonomy): domain Eukaryota; kingdom Fungi; phylum Basidiomycota; class Tremellomycetes; order Filobasidiales; family Filobasidiaceae; genus Naganishia; species Naganishia onofrii. The sequence goes on along the minus strand of JASBWV010000027.1, from coordinate 265,968 downwards.
ACTCAGAGTAGCTTCGGAATTAAAGGTAAAGCAAAGGGTGAATCATAAAGCATAAGGGCTATTACAAAAGGTAGCAAAGCTCTGTCTATATATATGTATCTGGAAGCCGCAAGGCGGCTGTGCTTGTCATGTCATACCAAGGGAGAAACAAGGAGAGTTTGTTCCAAGGGAGAAAAGGTATGGTTTATTCCAAGGGATATAACATGTGATTTGTCCCAAGGGAGAAAGAGTGTGGTTTATCCCAAAGGAGAAAGAGTGTGATTTATCCCAAGGGATAATTCGCCTGAGACATATTGATGACTAACCAAGCGCGGGGATGGCTTACTGGGGAGCCTAAGTTCGGCGGTCGGTGAACTTAGAGTGTCCGCTAACTTCCAGAATAGTTGTGAATCATAAAAAGCTAAGTCAAGAAGGGTAGCCGGGAGTAGTGGTCTATTAGGAGCTAAGTGCTCAAGGTAGTAAGAGAGATAACCATTGATATAGGTCATGTACCCTAGACTAGCTTTATACGGTAGATCACTACACCCATGATTGCACCTTGCAAACATCGCACATCTTCCTTCACCTGCGAGAATCAAAAGGCTCGGTACTCCGGGTATTCCCGCTAGCGGGACTGCGTGAGCTTCTCCTTTCGAAACCATACCAAACTTTCGAAATCAAACAAGTCTTGAAAGCTTCTCAAAGTTGTTATTGCCGAATCTCGGGAAAAAGCTTACAGCTGCGGTATCCACAGCTTAGGCTGCAAGGGTTGTGGATTCTATACAATTCCTGCCGCATTTTACAGACACTGCCCCGTTCGTCAATGGAAATTTAGGTACCGCTCGGTGCATTAAACGTCACCGTCATTTCAACAAGAATATTATCTATGGATTTAAGACCACCTGCGGACTCTTTTTGGCCCTGGGTAATATCGAATTTTCGAACGTTATGTACTCAGACACTCCGTTTGCTATCGAGCAATACTTTTTTCGAAGGAGCATGCTCCTGACAGGGTATTCCACGATACATGGCTTTTTACAACGCCATCGGACCTTTTCGAAAATTTCTATGCCCTTCTATCACGGATTACGGCGGGCAACTTGTCGCCCTTTACGACGCTATTCATGAACCCGCTTGTTGCCAATAACGCAATAGCTAGCTGACCTAGGGGACTTAACGAGTATATACAGAGGACTTTCGAGCCGTTGTAAACACCCTTCTCATAATTTATGATTCACCCTTTGCTTGACTTCAAATTTCACCTTACCATTTTGCTCGCTTGCTGGCCAAGCTTCCAATTCTCGACGTAATTCAAGGGTCATCTACCCTTGGGTACTTGTTCTGGCTTATGCTATACAGCTAACCGACATTCATTACCAATACCAACGTAGACAGTGATCCCTCAGATTACGCTTGATCTTAGCCTGGGACGCACCAGACCAACTACTCGAGTAGTTGGTCTGGGGACAAAAGTCCCTCCCTTGGCTGAGCGAGAAAAACGCGTCGATTTTCTCGCGGCGTCCCCTAGGGCCGCCCTAGGGAAACTCGCGCTCCCTAGGGAGAATCCGTTTCCCTAGGGAGAACTATGGACTTAGGCAGAACGAGCTTCGATCGAGCTTGGTTAGCGATGATAGCTGTTAGCTGTTGTAATACTATTGGTCATTTGCATGCCTTCTCTGCTTGCTCTCTCACTAGGCTACCTAACGCGTTCCCTAGGGCTCCCAAGGGCTCCCAAGGGCGCCCTAGGGAGCTGGCCGCGAAATCTGACACTTTTTCTCGCTCAGCCAAGAAACGCGTTTTGATATCAGACTAGCTACGCGTTATGAGTCTTCAGCTCATAGTCCCCGCTCACGGGGGCCGTGTACTCAGTCGATCATATCAGGCTAGCTTGATCTAATGACTTTCCGCTCTCGCTGAGCCTTACATAATTGATCCCGCCTGCAACAGTAGAGTTTGAACAGCGCGCTATTCGTATACCGCAGCGAGCCCCGCAGCCTTCATACAGCGAAGCCGCCAGCTATTAGCTCAGCTACCTGCCAGATGCTCGCTCGCGAGGCCCTATTTACAGCTCTGTTTTTAGCTTCTGTTTACCAGCTTGTTTACCTGTCCATGCGCCATAGCTTGCGCCATGCGGTTATCTAAGCTCGTTATCAGTCCGATCGCGCATTGTTTTCATTTGTAGTTGGCAATCTCCTCGGCGCTCCCCGCTCCCCGGAACCGGAGTTCATTGTGATCGAGATCCATCCCGGAGTGTCGTTCGGCCCTGTGGTCGTTCCGCCTTGTCAACCTCAACTTCTAGTTACCGGCTTTCCGACTTGTTTTGAGGGTGAGTATCATAAGCTGTATCGTAGCAGTACTAGGTCTTGCAATCATGTGTGCCCATCTCCTCCAATCAATGATCCTGGTGCTATTTTGAGCGGCTTTCGAAGCCAACCATCACCAGCTCCACCATCAAGCAAGCTCAACAACAACTGCTGCGGGATATGGATACAGGTTCGATATGATTGCCATGATTAGTAGCAGTGGTCCGTGTTTAGCTGCTGATTAGAGCGAAATAGCACCCGTCGCTCGGGGTCCGGATCAAAGGACAATATGGACAATACTATCGTTAGTCTCTCCAGATCCCTCCGCAATTTCGGCCGATTAGCCAATTTCGAAGTAACAAGATCGTTAGGCTGACTGAATCGCGCGGTAGGGCGGGGCTCGCTTTGGCCATCGTGGTCTTATCGAAAGACGACCACATGGACCACTTCATGTAGTCCCGCTTAGGTTACTCTTAGGTTCGTTGCCGTGCCGTTGCAATATTGCGATATCGTTACATTACCGTGGGGCTAAATAGATTCAACGGCGTCCGTGCATGGACAATCATCTTATCAGTAGACAGTTCAATACGGCGGTGCCGCAGTCGGTGTTCTATGACCTGCTATCATCCCACAGCTGTGCCGTAATGCTCGTTCACCTATCTGTCACTCAGCCCATCCAGTGCATGAATATATAATCAGTATCGTTTCAATGGCGCCGATGCCACGACTCGACGGCTGCCGAACAACTTCGGACTTGTTTGACACCCCCCGACTCTCTTCACCATGAGGGAAACAGAACACTCTACAATGCCAGACGAGCTAGTGCCCGCAGCAGATTACACCGATGTCCACCATTCCGGGTCAGCGGAAGATGAGAAGCGAACCTATATCAGTGACGAAAAGGACGAGAAATCAGGGGGAACCAACACCTTCGTGCACACTACCGACGTCGACGCCGACGAGCATCTCCACCATGTGCAGGATCTCGAAAAGAGAATCATGGATGGGACTGCGACTGACGACGAAGCGATGGTTCGGGACAACCACGATATCGCCGTCAAAGTCTTGTCCACCTACGACGATGCGTCTCTTCCGGTGTTGACTTTCCGGTCGATGTTTCTTGGTCTTGGGTTCTCGTGTTTTGCGGCGGTCCTAGCCCAGCTGTACTATTTCAAGCCGTAAGTTGAATGTCGACCCTGCTGGAACGCGCCTCGGCTGAATTGACTTTGCAATTACAGGCAGACCTTGAGTGTGTCCCAGGTAAGTGTCCTTGCCTGAGACGCTTCACCTAACAGCGAATTGATACTACGCTACTTCTGCCCTATAGTCATTCCTCTTGATCATGACCTACTTTTTCGGAAAAGCCATGGAGAAATGCCTGCCCAGGAGAGGCATCTTCCGATACCTGAACCCGGGACCCTTCAACATCAAGGAGCATGCTGCCTGTATCATCATGTGTTCCACCGCTGCCAGCTCCGCTGTTGCCATCCAAGTCATTTCCGTCCAGGATCTCTTTTAGTACGCCAGCTAAATCTACCCGGTCAAAACGAGAAGTCCTTGATGCTAACAAGTCTACCGTCTATAGTAACAACAAGATGAACGGCGGAGTCGCAATTTTCATGTTGATCTCCAGTCAATGTATCGGCTACGGATTCGCCGGTCTTCTCACCGAAATCTGTGTCAAGCCCAGTCAGGCGCTCTGGCCTAGTAAGATTCCGGTAGCCTCTGTCTTCCAGGCTCTTCACTTGGAGGGATTGGGAAGCAAGCGAACCCGATTCTATTGGTATTTGTTTGCGTTCATGTTCTGTGTGAGTATTTCCAGTCGCACGCTAAACCTGGTCTGTGAGCTGATACATCAAACCGCGTAGTACGAGATCCTTCCTCAATGGATCTTCCCTCTTCTCGGAGCTCTGTCCATTGTATGCCTGGTCAACCACACTTCCCCAGTCCTGCGTAATGTTTTCGGTGGTGGTTCCAACAACGAAGGCATGGGCCTACTGGTAAATCTCTCCTTCGCACAAGGCAACCGCTGGTAGGCTGACCAGTACTGTTATGGCAGTCTTGGAGTTTAGATTGGAACTATATCGGAAGTGCCTGTCTGTACACGCCCCTGGTTACACAACTTAACCAGGATACCGGTATTATTCTAACGTGAGTGCAGCAATATGCGACAAAATGGCTTTTTGAGGTTACTAACTGCATTGTCTACGTCCTACGTCCTCTGCAGATATATACTCATGTCCGCAATGTACTACGGCGATGTGTGGCGAGCGAAGTCCTTTCCGTTCATGTCGCAGGCGATCTTTGACGGCACAGGCGCAGAGTACAATCAGACTGCTCTATTGACCGACAACGTCTTCGACCCTGTCAAATACGAAGAGATTGGACCTGCTTGGTTCAGTGCTACAAACGCACTCTTCCTCATCGTCGACAATCTTTCAATCGGTGCTGCACTCGTCCACGCTGGTCTATTTTACGGTAAAGACCTCTACCCTTTGGTAAAGTCTGCTTTCAGCATCAAGAGCATCTGGCAGAATGGCTGGCGCAGCTTCTTGGTGGAAGAGGAAGAAGACGCTTCGACTATCACTGACGAGCATCTGTAAGCGGTCGTGGCAGATTGCGGCGAGTGATGTGATATTTGCTGAACTTGTCCGTTGTCATTGCGTTTCTTGTCGTTCTGTATAGCTTGCAAATGCACAAATCCGGATACAAAAATGTCCCTAAATACTGGTTCTATATCGTACTAATTGGAGCCTTCGCAATGGCAATGGGTATGTGCTCCGTAGACCTTGCACCTTGGAAGTCCGGATTGCTTATGGCGTGTGATATACAGCCACCAACTATGCCGGTCACAGTGGTATGCCATGGTGGGCACTCATCGGTAGGTCAACCTTCTAGGCTTTCAAACCGCGTAGACACGCGATTCTGACTGCTATATATATCAGTGACCCTCATCATCTCCTTCATCTTCACCGCGGTCTACGCTCTGTTCGCCGGCTACTTGGGATTCGTGCAGTTCGTGTCGGGAGGTGTAAGCCAAATAACGCCTTGATCGCTGAGAAGTGAACCGCGTTAACGGATTCGATGCTCTTTTTGTGCGCAGACTGGCCTTTATCAATTGCTAGGTCCGTTAACGTTAGCAGACGGGTTCCCAATGCTCCTTCTCATCGTATCCTTTCACTCGGTTCCGTTACAGGTTCTAAAATGGTCCCAGGCAACCCGGTCGCAAACATGTGAGTGCTACCACAATAGACCAGACAGCTCTGAGGAAGGGCAGCGCTCTCCATTGCAAGATACCCATGTCTGACCACCTCTGTCTTTTCTGCCGCACAGGTACTTTGCAATGCTGGGCAACAACCCGCAAGTACAAGCCATCGCACTATTAGAGGATTTGAAGTTGGGTATCTACATCAAGCTCCCACCCAGGATTACTTTCTTGTACCAGATGGTAAGTCATTTGCTTGTTTTACTCTGTCACGACTTTATGGCTGATGGACCGTAATGATTCTTCTGATCCAGTTGGGCACCGTTATAGGCGCCATTTTGAACTATGTCATTATGCTCAGTGTCATAGATCAGCAACGGGAAGCACTCTTGTCGATTTCCGGTAAGTGATGCCAAAAACGCACAGACCAAGTATCCCGGATCCTAACTTTCCTCCCGCACCCCTCTACCTACCTCTACCTACCCAGGCACCCGTCTCTGGTCCGGACAAAACGCCCAAAGCTACAACAGTAACGCCATCTCCTACGGCGCTTTGGCTCAACAAATGTTCAGCGCCAGCAGCACGTACTACATGGTCCCCGCCGCCCTTGGTATCGGATGTCTCCTGCCCATCCCGTTCTACGTCCTCCACCGGTTCTACCCCAATGCCGGGTGGTCCAACGTCCATACGGCAATTATCGCGCAGTACTCGTGTTACATGGTAAGTCTTTACTTGTTAAACCACAGGAGGAGACGCAAAGGCAAGGTGCTGATGTGTCTGGTCTTGCGGTACGTTTAGTCTGTCGGCGTCAACACCAGTGTCAACCCAGCAATGGTCATCGGTGTCTTCTCTCAGTGGTTTGTACGAAAGAGATACCCACGTGCATTCACCAAGTACAAGTAAGTATATTCTTCTCCAGCAATACCCGCTCAAACAGGTCCAGATCTCTAACTATCTTGTCAAACCACCCTCTCAAACAGCTACTTGTTCGCCGGTGCGCTTGACGGAGGAACACAAGTCATCTCCTTCATCTTGAACTTTGCCGTGTTTGGTGCTGCTGGGGAATCGCATGCGTTCCCTGAATGGTAAGTCGCCTGCAAAAGAATGCGCCAAAAGATGCGCAACAAGAACGTCTATTGATTGTGTGGTGGTGGTGCTGCTGCTGTCTTTGTCTTTCTAGGTGGGGTAATGACCTAAAGTACAGTACCGACCGATGCTTGTTGCCCGATTCATAGAGGGGTGCTGCAACGCGAGGGATGGCCGTCGCGACGACGACGAGAGACGAGTTAAGGAAGGATCACAGATGGATGAGTGAAAGTTGTATTAAAGAGGGAGTAAAGCCTATCAAGTAAAAGCTGTCGACGGTATCTATTAGTTGTTTCTCTACCGTCTACCGTCCCTTGTTCATCATCAACGACTCGACTACTAGTACACAATGTATTTTCCCGTCCACGCGGTTATTTGCGGTTAACGCCGTTTCCCGGTTTAGCTATAGTTGCGAGGACCACCTGATCTCAGGTTGATCAGGCGGGTCGCCACTCATCACCAACTGAAGTAATCAAATATCAATACAAGTCTTCCCCGCCGTCACAGTCTTTCACAACACTACTACCACCACCGCTCTGAAACCGCAAACATGGTCAAATCCGTCGTTGCCAACCCTAGCTACACTCCGGTGGTTCATCCCGCACAGCCATTCCGTACATTCGACGAGTAAGTCTTATTCACAGCCTCGGCTCTCTACCCGACTCTTCCACCCGATATCGCTCATCTTCCTCATTACACTTACACCAACCCCTTCCTCATCGTTCACCAGCTTCTACCCGTTCTACCTAGGCGAACACTCCCGTCGGATCAACCGAATCTTCCACCTAACCGGCACATCCATCGCCCTCGCCTGCCATACCCGCGTCCTCCTCTCCCTCGTCCCCTACATCACACGTCAACTATCCCTCCTCCACGTCGCCGTCGGACCTCAAACACTCGATATCTTGAGAAAACTGCAGTTGTCTCGCGGTGATGCGTTGAAGATCGCGTTGGGTGGACTGGTGCAGGGGTATTTCTTTGCGTGGGTTGGCCATTTCTTTGTCGAGCACAACAAGCCGGCGACGTTCAAGGTGAGCGTTATGGGAGTTTGATGATATTCCTCTTTCCCGACGTTTTTGCTGAGTTATCCTCCTTGATTGGGCGAATAGTACCCTGTGTTTTCCTTGCGAGGTGATTTCCGGATGCTATGGGAAGTGATTAGCTTGCAACGATCTGTGTAAGGTGTACTGTACCTGACTGCTCTAGATGGGGTAGCATGGCGATAAGAGATAGTAATAGCCCTCGAACGGTTGTAATTCATATTTCACGTATATTGGATAAAAGACGAGCTTATGTTTGGGTTAGTTACGTCATGCGGAGCCAATCCAATGAATCGTATAGGATGGTTCCTGGCTGGCTGAAATGGGTAAACCTCGCTCGATCCCGTGAATGAGTAATCCTAGGGGACGACCCAACATCCTAACAAGGGATGAACACTAGTAAATCCCTGTTATCATACCTGCTCGCCGCTACCAAGATCGTAATCCGGCCTTTACCCACCAGCAGCTCCCTCCGATTCAGCCCAAACCCTGCAGCGCGAAATTACCTTGCCGCAACCACTTGTCGGCAATTCCACTTTGATCAGAAAACGACCTTTATGGGGGATAACATTGTCAAGTGAGCACCGAGATAGAACCCCGAGTGTGTTGCCTCCCTCGAAACGTGACCCTTACTCACTAAACCCTTCTTTTCCTCTTTTCCTTTTCTGTGCGACAAGTTTCTACGCCGGGCAACCGCCGTTGAACAGGCTCTCCTTCCACCGGAATGATACACAGAAAATGACAGACCACCTGGCGGCGCCAAGTGCCAGATTCGTGCTCTTCAAGGACGGCAAGCCGTTGTTGAGAGTCTCGTCTGCGAGCCAAGAGTCAAGCAAAGCCGAGACAAAGTACGAAGGGTTGTATTTTGCGGACGTGGACGAGGTCGAGGAATATATCGGGAACAAGACGTTTGCGTAAGTACCTGAACATCGGTTTGCGCACATCCTTCCCGCTCGCCCGCCGTTCGTCCACCCTTTACTGTCAGTCTAAACCGCAACTATTCACACCCTCAACCAACTCCACACCTCATTCCTCAGACCCGCACCAACCACCAACCCCGCCGCAGAGGCCAAACAGTTCCAATCCGCCCGCCTACCCACATCCGCACCCACCCTCGTCTTCCTCGGGATCGACGACCGGCCATCCCCCACCGCTCCGGACGCTAAACCGGCAAAAGTCGATCCAAAGAGTCCTCAAGGGGTGCCGTATTTCGCGATTGCGATTCCGAGTGAACCGCAACAATCGGCGGCAGCGGCGGCGGCGGTGACGCCCGCGGTAGGTGGTAATGCAGAGAAAGCGACGGAGAAGGGTGAGACCCAGCAGACCATCGATGGCTTGCGAGGGTTGAAGCAGGCGCATGAGTTTGTTGAGCCTAGGTTGGCCGGGTCATCCTTGTCCCCGTGGCAAGCCAACATCTTTGCCGAAGCGCGGGCCATGATCGGTACGTACCCTTCTCCCCTTTCCACGAGTTGCAACTCCCCCTCTTCTGATTCGCTTTCCGGGTTTTTGCCACATCTTTCTCTCACAACTCATATACCCATGCTGATACCCGATCCAACCAACCTAACCCGCAGACTGGAACGAACGGAACAAATTCTGCGCCGGGTGCGGCTCAAAGACGTATTCCCTCTGGTGTGGCTGGAAACGCGGGTGTGGGAGTCTAGTAGGGGAAGGACGCGATGGGATGGGAGAGGGAGGGAAAGTATGCCATTCTACGTGAGTTTTCAACAAACGGGAAACAACGGCATCGAGAACCCGGGCGGTTCGTTGGATGTTTACTGATGCACATCGCTTTTTTTGGTCGTTATAGCAAAGGATTGCATAATTATGCATATCCGCGAACGGATCCTGTAAGTCGTCGTGTCTGAACCTTGTTGTTTCTTTCAGTCATTCGTGCTTTGAATTGCTGACGCAGGGAGGACACACAGGTCATCATCATGGGTATCTTGAACAGTACAGGCGACAAGATGTTGCTAGGACGACAAGTACGTACACTCCACCTGCAACACGCTCAGAGGCCTTGTCTGACGCACCATTCATCACTTGTAGAAAGCATGGCCGAAAGGAATGGTACGTTCTCTTCCATGAATGCGCGCATGCATACAAAGTCTGATAATGTCTTCCGGCGACCTGGATGACAGTACTCATGTCTAGCTGTAAGCTCATACATATAAACCCGACCTTGGTGTCATCTGCTGCGGCTCGTGCTAATTTATATCGCTCGGGGTATTCTAGGGTTTCTGTGAGCCAAGTGAGAGCATAGAGGATGCCGTTCGGCGGGAAGTGATGGAAGAGGCTGGTGTAGCTGTTGGACAAGTGCGATAGTAAGTCTGCAGTCGCTGAGACATCTTCAAGGTTTGTAGGTCGCAAACTGATGCTCTGTCATTTTATAGCTCGTCGAGTCAGCCTTGGTTAGTTCAGCATCCAACCCTTTGACTTGTGATGCTACCATTGGCAGATACTAACCGAAACGCTTCTCCTTTCCATTCAGGCCATTCCCCAGCAACTTGATGCTTGGCTGCTACGGCCTTGCCCTCAGCGACTCTCAAGACGTACATCTAGATCTCGACAACGAATTGGAAGACGCACGCTGGTTCTCGCGGGACGAAGTCCTTGCCATGTTGTCCTCTGGAGCAAACAAGATTTCCAAAGACGAACACAAAAAGTTTGAACCGCCCGCCAACCACACCGCAAACGGAGGCAGTGCCGCTGGCGTTCAGGAGGGTGCGGCTTTGGCTCCGGCAGAGGGCAAGCTTGAGGTCAAGGGCAAGGAGGAAACCTCTACTGGCCGTGAGGAGAAAGTGAGGTATCGGGTCCCGCCTAGGACGGCAATTGCTGGCCAACTTGTGGAAAGATGGGCGAACGGTGAGCTTGACGAGATCAAGTTCCCCAAGGGTAGCCCAACATCTCAGTTGTAGAACCGTAACCCTTTTTGGTCTTCCCGTAACCCCAAACGCCGCAGAGCGTACATGAACGGTTTTCCAGGTCATACCCCGTTGCTTCCTCTCTCATCACCCCCAGAAGACATTTGTTTATACGTGACGTATTCAGAGGCGGTTGCGGCTGGAGGACCAAAACTCGTTGATAATAGGCGAAAATCTACTCAGTGAGCGGATGACTATAGTCGAGTTTCAGGCGCGGGAGTGGTTGAAACCTGGGACCAGCTGTAATCAGGCAGGTTGAACATCGGGATGTCGAAGCGACAGAGATGTCTCCGACATCATATCCGACAGAATCTGATGAAGTATGTCACTTTAGTTTTGGAGCGGCGCGAGGGGGGTAGCGAGCGACTATAGTCATAGCAGCTGTGGGAGCTGGCATGGAGAACGATTAAGCTTTTTCACAACGTTGATGCTTACGGAGTCGAACGGCTTCCTGAAAAGATATAATCTGGAGGATGCGTCCGTTGCCGCGCGACCGAGTGAAGCGCCGTCGGAACGGCGGGAGGTCATTTTGCAAACGTGGTTTATAATGCATGTCGTCGTGTCTTCCGACGTTCCGTCGTCGACATTTTATGTGGAAGAGCATCACTCGGTAACGCTTTGCACAGATGGAATGACCGTCATAAGAAGATGAAGATCTAGAGAATCAGTGTTACAAGGAATCTTAAGAGGATGCTATGCAATCAAAATTGTTTACTCCAGATTGCAGCACAGAGAGCTCGTCTTACCTTACTATTTGCGGTCGTGATACTACGCGCCTTCTGGTTCTACCATTCGCTACTCAGCAGCGCGTCACCGCCTCGGAAATTTCAGCAGCGAGGCGTCAAACGGGCTTTCGCGATCTTGATCTAGAACCCAAAATCAGAATCATTAGATTTTCTCCGCTTCATGACTGCAGGACACAATAGCGTATTCGGGCGAGACGATGAGCAGAAAAACGCGACAGGGGACATTGGAATGTAAGTAATGTATGACAAGGGCGAAGAGGAATTTCAGTAAGAGCTGATGGATTTCCAAACCGTACGCATTTCATCCATAGTGCTCTATACAATCCAAAAGGTTGGCCAGCCATTATCGGATTTTTGTGCTTCATTGCTGTCGCCCTAGGCCTATGGATTCGTGAGTGTCGAGCGACGTGGAAGCCCTTTCCCGCTAACTTATGGACAACGTCTTCCAGGGTATTTTAGGACAAAGCCACGAGCAAAATGGATGCTACCGGTGACTTTGGGCACAACCCTGATGGGTATCGGGTTCATAGTTCGATTCAGCAGAAGAAACGTGAGCGGGCCTGTTGCTCAAGCTTAGTTACAAAGCTAAAGCAGGCAATTTTACACCTTGCAGGGTCTGAATGCTTGGAGTTTCTTGTTCGAGACGATAGTATGTGTACATCGGTAGTTGTGTTCCGGCACAAAGCTTACAACTTGGTACCACCCCGCAGCTCATCCTTGCGACACCCTGCGCGTTCTTGGCGCAAGAATATACTCTTCTTCCACGACTTTCTCTTTATCTCGACGCAGACGATTGCTTGTTGGTTCGGAGGACGTGGATCGTCAAATTCTTCGTCACATCCGACGTCCTGACCTTTATAGCGCAACTTGCTGGTACCGCTCTTACAGTCGTGGGCGCTTTCATTGACGGTTATGCCAATATCGGTCGCATAGTGAGTGTCGATTGCGTATATTGTGAGGTTCGGGCAATTGATCAGATGGAGACGACATTCTAGGTCCTCCTAGTTGCACTGGTGGTTCAGGCGCTGTGTTTTATCGGGTTTATCGCAATTTTCTTGGTCTTCATCAAACGACTGTAAGAACGCGCTTGATCGCTGACTGAAAATCGTAGGAAGCTGATCGACGGTCTCGGTTCAGAAAACGCCGTGGCACGTACGAGGGCAAGTGGTGGACATGGGGCACGAATTGGCAGCGTGACTGGAAATCGATTGTCAACATAATGGTGATGCAGTGCGGTTTAATCGCGATTCGTTCGATCTATCGTATTGTTGAATACGCGGCTGGGTAAGTCGTTGATACCTTTGAGGCAAGTTATTGACGCTGATGTATTGACGATACCAATGCCTATAGCTCGAAAAGTAAGATTGCAAGCCAGGAGGGTTACTTTTACGTGTTCGATTCTTTGCCCTTGTTGATAACGGTCGCCATGTTCCTGGTAATATGGCCACCATGTTGCTTTGATGACATCGTGACTGGCGAATTGGAGGTATATCCATTGGCAGGCGGGAGAGCGTACGTAAAGTAGTGGTATAGCAGTATCGTGTACAGCTCCCATATGCCCAGAGTTATCCATATACCCGTTTGTTGAAAGTGATGCTGGTATGTGAGGGTGGTTTATTTCTTTGTAACAGACTCCAATTTCGAAGGGCCCATTGCTTGGGATGCTGCGGTCCGTACAAGAGGAAAGCCGTGTTCTGAAGCGATCCGTCAGACTCCGAAGCTTCCAGATGAATCGCTCGGGCCGGCCATAAGCAGGCCAGAAAGCCAGTCGCCTTCTGGCCAAATCCATTCGGTAAACATATCCAAATTGTCCGGAACGAAGCATGGTTCGGTAAAGTCGAAGAGTCCAGCTAGTTCATCTTGGCTTTGAGTGGATTGCGGTAAAGTGGGTGGACTATTGACAAAATCGCGTATATTGGCCGTGATGCCCATAGGCCGCTCCAAGTTTGAGAGCACCATGGCCACCATGGGATGCACGCGTGACAGCTTTTGACAAGCGTGTAACAACTGATCCCTTGATATTGATCCAGGCTGTTCGTGTTTCTGTCGTAGCTGAAGAAGTGTACCACATGCAACCATTGCCATGGAGACATGGAATACTGGTAGAGATCGGTAATCTGCTGAATTTGCATCGATTTTTCGTGCGATGGCAAACGCTGCCTGCATCAGGTTCGCTCCAGAGGCAAGCAGATTTCGTTGTTTGCACTCGGGTCCCAGCACGAACGGCAATTTGAAAGCAAAATCCTGGGTAAAGCGAAAGTAAAGGCCGATTTGAGCTGCACAACAGTTCAGATACAGCGCTAGCAAAAGAGGATCAAACGGGTCAGCACAGGACCGGGAAAAGGCATAGCTGCAATATGCCTGTTCACGAGTGCGGCGCTCACCGATATCATCCTCCATTTGGAGGCGACATTCCGTCATCACGCCTCCGAAAGCATTAAAATCGGCAACAAAGCCATCCACCTGTACCTGATCGTATAGACGAGCGTACTTAAGCGCAGTAAAGCGTTCTCCGATGAACCGTACATGCTCCAGGACTTCGGACTCTTTGCGCAAGCTAGTCCACCATTGCGAAATCGACGGCAAGTTCAATGCCGTAGGATGCAAATGGTGCAGGTGATGCAATGGCAGGTAACCTTGCGGAAGCGCCATTCTGAATGAGGGCGAAGAGTGCAGATTGCTCCACGCTAAACGATGGAGTATGCTGTATAACTAGAGTTTTGAGGTTAGCAGAGGCCGCACAAGCATTACGGATCACAGATTTACCAGACAGAGCTTCTCTAGCATTGCTTCTATGTCGTCCTGTATCCACCCTGCGAAGGTTCCCTCGTGCGGCAGATACAGAGCTGCATCCGATTCCACATGCTGAGCCATACCGAGCGCCATCAAGGGGGTCGTTTGGTATTCTGCAAACTGTAAACGATCCAACGGAAGATTCGGTGGAAGATTGGACATGATCAGGGTTGCTATTATTCGATGGTCGGTCGGTTTGACCCGTGTGACGGTGCTGATGTTACGTTCTGCGATTGTACTGATTGATCGTCGCTGTATGTTAGTGAACAGGTCCTGACCTGGAGACGTTCTTGATGTAAAAAGCAAGATCGATGTCTGCAGGAACGGGCATTGATTCTTGAAAAAGTCTGGATGACGAAGATGGGACAAGGGTAAGATGCGACTGAACTCTTGTTTGAATCTAGCGGATGTCGGGCAGATCTTTCAGTATGCAAGGCGGTGACATCTGCTCAAGGTGAATATATCGACTTACACCTCGCAAATTTTACCCCACTGTTCTTCGAGACCAAGCGCTTCCAACGGGTTGGCCCATGCCACCATTTCCGGCTCTAACAATCTCGCCAGAGGTAGAAAGCCAGTCGAGTTTGCATAATTCGCATCAGGTGCGGCGTCTGCGAGTTCCGCTTCAACGGATGTACCTTCCACCTGATCATCCAAGAGTGATTCATGTTGCTCCAGGCGTTGCCGCGCTTTCGAGGAGATACTTGACATGTTACCATTGTTGAGGCTATCCTCAATCATAACTTCCATCATGAGCTCCAACCTCTGAGTACGTTTCTTCATTTCCTCCAAAGCCTTGCTGCTGGAGGCAGCAGCCGATTCTTGTGTTGCAGCGCGTGATAAGGACGGCGATGTCGGCTGCGGTGATCGATTCCTTTTAGGTTGCTGTATTGCACTGGTCCTGGTAGATCCTCCGGCGAGAGATACTATATCTTCCACAGGAGAGTTCTTGTTATCGACAGAGCGTCGGCGATCCTCAGCGATGTGTTCCGGCAAGTTTGATAAACCGGTAAACGAGCAAGTTGTTCCCAAAACGCAGCATCGTCGACACCCCGCAGACGTCACTAATTCACAGCGGCTCTTTCTGGCCTTGCATGCCGAGCACTGAAACGCAAGGATGGTCAGCCAGGTCCTCTTGGAGGAGCAAGAACTGTCCTAGCCCAATGGACATACCGCTGCCGAGGTTTTCCGCCGTTTACTAGACTGAAAAGAAAACAGCGATAAGCCAGGACTGAGAGCGAGGGAGTAATCAGCAGTTTAACACGACTTACCGATTCAAGCTCAGCCATGCTGTAGCCTCCAGCTTGCTCTTCACTATCCGCTAACATATTTCCTGCCTGCAGTATATGGAACGCGAACAGAGAGGTGTCACGAGCCTGTCACCGATGTTTGTCAAGAGATAGGATTCCTGCTCAAGATCGTAGACGAGCTGCTCTTGGGAGAGCTCTGTGCTAACTACGGCAGCCAGCTTTCAAATGACACTATATCTCAAGTATATCAAGCTCAGCAAGAAGACAATCTTCGAATTCCTACACAGCATGATGCGCATTTAGCAGAACGTCGGAACCAAATACCGTACGCGAAGAGGCGAAGAGGAGAGTTGTTTGAGGTGAGTATTCACCTTCTGGACCGGGCGGTGACACCGAGTTACTACCGTGAACCCCACAAAGATAGAGAGAGCTCATGATACTTGGCTTTGGCACAATGTGCCCCTTGATACGTAGATGCGACACAAACAGTTTCTGAGCTGTAGGTATATATATACGATACCAACTCTAATTCTATGACAACGGTATCGGTAAGATTCATCCACCATAGAGGTATTCGAAAAAGGTCATTTTTTCCTGCTTCTTATCGGCAGACCCATTACCCGATTGAGGCGGAGCCCTTCGTTCAGGGAACAAATCTATCGGGAGGTTAAATTTGGAAACAAATGGGTGCAACGGCGAGTCGACTGGCGCAGATGTAACTGGACCGGTCGTTTGCGTTGATGCTGCTGCACGAGTGGGAGCTACGGCAGTACCCAAAATGAGCGAGTCCATCAAGCTAGAAACGGACTCGTTGTCGGAAATATCGCCCTCGGCATCAGATCCAAGATCATCGGCGTTGACCCACTCGCCACTGAGTTGCCGATCTCTCGCCGAGCGCTGTGAGAATGTGGATGGAACCCGTGGTGAGAGTGGAAGCTCGTTCCCGACGCGGATGGTAGCGGATGAGACGTCAACGTGAGTCCACGCTTCATCGTCGCTTTCCGAAGACGCATACTGTCTTCTCGTGAATGGCGGAACAGAAGACCGCACTGACTCGGCATCTTGTAATCCTACGAGAACTCCACTTTCAGCAAGACTGCTTTGACTCCTTCCAAGGTCGGCTTCAGAGTCCGTCAGATCTCCACGTTCCGTTTCCGTTTCGCTGTCAGATGTGACAGCCCCTATGGCAGATTCGGTGCCGCTCGAAGCGCCGAAGTCGGTATCTATGTCGGTGTTTTCTGGAGTGAGAAGGTTGAGAGATATCGGCAGCGCGGGATTCGACTGAGATGGAAGTAGGATATGGGTGATCCGGTAACACGGTGTAATATCGCTATCGCCAATCGGGGATGAAGGCAGAGTCTGGCCTGAAATTTAAACAGAGAAGCCTATCAGCGTTGCAACGACATCAAATCGAGCATATTACTTACTGAAGCTCAAAAGCTCATAATATCTAGCCAACAGATGCACAATCAACCGTTCAAACCCGTCTGCGACAGCCCAAACCAAATGTCCCGGTTCCCGCACCAGCTCCACAATCGCCTTCCGCTCGACAGCTGCCCGTGTCGATGATACACCATCGGCGGTATAAAAAGAGGACAACACGGTTGACATGTGCTCGGATGCGGAACTCGAAGTGGTAGCGAACGCTCGGGGTAAAGCCCTAATCGGTTCTTCAGGACCGGCGGTAGGTTGGACTATTGGAGCTCCCTTTGTATTCGAATTTGACGGAGCTACCATAGAGTATTCCGCCGTGACGTCGACTATGGAATCATCGATAACTCTCGGCTGACCGAATCCGGTACCATGGCTTGCATCCGCTTCTCCAAATCCCACCACTCCACTCCAGCCCCGTAGTTCATTCTCGACAAACTGGACGACTTGTTCCGCTCGCCTCCCGCGACGCCGTAGCATTTGACGTACACCTTTCAAGCTCAACGTATACTTTCCCGCCTCCGATGATGCTGGTTCCGGCTGTGGAAGAGCCGGCGAGGGCGCGGATGTCGCACGAATCGCAGAAGATGTAGCTTTCGGAAACGTAGGTGTATACGATGGTGCTGGTGGCAAAAGATCGATTCGACTGGGAAGAGCCGTGTGTGGATTGTGTGCCAACATCGCTAAAGGATTCACCAATAGCTATCAATGTTCCGAGCGCATACGTCCAAACCGGAACATACCATTCTCTCGCCGTCGCAGGCTCCTCTTGCCCTCTCCCTTTCTCCGATCCACACCACTTGCCCGATCTCCATACTTGTCTTCAGCATGCTTCTTAGCCAACGCTTGAGCGCGCTCCCGCTGCTGCGTAGCATACGAGTCGACTTGTGCTTGTGTCCTTGATTTCGGATTCTGCAGAATGGCCGGCAAGGTCATCAGCATCGGTGCATCGAGATCTGGACGATCATTTCGCTGAACAGCTGCCATGTTGCAATTATTAGGGTTGTCTGCCAGTCCAAGAGCCTTATTTCGCTTATTCGACGTGGTTGAGGATGGTGGATTTGTGATAAAGCTGAACGTCAACGTCTCTCTGAAAAGAATGGTAATCCACAATGGGTACATCACAGCGATAAGGAAGGTGGCAACGACTCCCGCCGAACGAGTAGCCGGCGAGCGGTATGAAACACGTGACTTGCTCACGTCATCTGGGACCTGGACCTTCTTCTTGAGTCTTTTTAATCTTTCTTCAAGTGTGGTTAGGCACAATAGAGTGATGGCAACCGAGCGATAGACGCTCGCAGAGCCGTACGAAAATGTCGTACTCAATGTACCAGTATCATCGATGAAGAGATAACCTTAAACAACGCAGAGAGTGATGCAGCAATTGTATTGCGCGAGAGGAAAAACGAAATGGTTTGTGACAAAAACATGAATCGGAGGATGCTGATATTACACAGATTGCTGTAAAAGGGAGAATGACCTTATCGAAGGTAAAAAGGGGCATTATAAAGCTAACGCGGAGAGCAAAAAAAGGAAACCATAAAAATCCCATGATCATCCCATGCTTCGGGAGGCTACGTGACATCTCTGTACGGTATTCTATCTGTCGTTAATGGCCGTCTCGAAGATGTCTAGTATTCGAGGTCCTCCTCTCCATCGTTGGTCTCCAGAGCGACCTCCTCGTAGTCCTGTAGTCGGGGCAAGATGGTCAGGAGTACTTCTTGCGGAAGCGAGCTGGAGCAGACTAACCTTCTCCAATGCAGCCAAGTCCTCTCGTGCTTCACTCATCTCACCTTCCTCCATACCTTCACCAACATACTACAAGGGAAAACAAAATTGCATGAGCCTTTCAAGCCTTTTTAGTTTTGAACCAAAGGTGTCAACCTACCCAATGAACGAAAGCACGCTTCGAGTAGAGCAAGTCGAATTTGTGGTCCAATCGAGACCAAGCGGTAGCGATCGCAGTAGTGTTGGACAACATGCACAACGATCGGGAGACCTTGGCGAGATCACCACCGGGGACGAGCGCAGGAGGTTCGTTGCAGATACCGAGCTTGAAACCGGTAGGACACCAGTCGACGAACTGAATCGTTCGCTTGGTCTTGATCTGGGCAACGGCCGAGTTGACATCCTTGGGCACAACGTCACCTCGGTACAACAGACAACAAGCCATGTACTTTCCTTGTCGCGGGTCACACTTGACCATTTGGTTGTTGGATTCGAAACATGAAAAGGTCATCTCGGCGACAGAGTTGGACTCGTGGAATGCCTTGTCGGCAGAGATGATGGGTGCGTAGGTAGCGAGAGGGAAATGAATTCGAGGGAAAGGCACCAAGTTGGTCTGGAATTCGTTCAGATCGACGTTCAAGGAACCGTCGAATCGCAAAGAGGCAGTGATGGAAGAAACGACCTGAGCGATCAACCTGTTCAAGTTGGTGTAGGTCGGCGACTGGATGCCGAGGTTTCGTCGACAAATGTCGTAGATACTAGAGTATTACGATTTATCAGTCATCACACACAAGACACACTTGCACATGCCCACTTACGCCTCGTTGTCAACCATGAATGAACAGTCAGAGTGCTCCAGTGTGGTGTGGGTGGTCAAGACCGAGTTGTAAGGTTCGACAACGGAAGTAGACATCTTGGGTGCCGGGTAAACCGAGAACTCCAACTTTGACTTTTTACCATAGTCGGTCGACAATCGTTCCAACAAAAGCGAACCGAAACCGGAACCGGTACCACCACCAAACGAGTGGAAGACGAAGAAGCCTTGCAAACCATCACAGTTGTCTGCCAATCGCCTGCATCGCTCCAAAACAGTGTCGATCAATTCTTTACCGACGGTGTAGTGACCTCGTGCGTAGTTGTTGGCAGCGTCCTCCTTGCCGGTGACCATGTATTCAGGGTGGAAAAGCGATCGGTATTTACCGTTTCGGACTTCGTCAATGACATTGGGTTCCAAATCGACCTAGGAGTGGAGAGGAGGTTGAATCTTGAGACATGATTCCACCTCAGTTTTTGGCCTCAGGATACTCACGTAGAGGGATCGAGGAACGTATTTTCCAGCTCCAGTCTCGGAGAAGAAGGTGGAGAAACCATCGTTACCGGGGATAGTGGTGTCCTCGAGTCGACCATCAGCCTGATTGCAGTATGTCCTTTAGCTTCCCAGTGCTCAAGAGATTGTGCCTGGTCATGCGCAGCCCGCCACTTACGCTCAAGCCATGCTCCAAGGTGTAAAGTTCCCAACAAGCGTTACCGATCTGGACACCGGCTTGACCAACGTGGACCTATAACCATTCCATTTCCAAAAATAAGTGTTCCCGTTTCGTTCGTTTGGTAACCGGCTCGAAACACCTACGGAAATGACTTCTCTCATTGTGATAAGGTGGGTTGAAAGTTAGGGTGGTGATCCAAAAGGTAGAACAAAAACGTGGTCGATAAAAAAGAGTGTTGACGGTAGTCGACGATGAGAGTTGATGATTGCGGCGTGGGGAAAGAGATCTGCGGGTTGGAAACAAAAGAGCCAGTCAGCTGCCGTTCAGGTGCGCTTACGTCCATCTGAGCTGCTGAAGAGGTGCGATGATGATCCGTATCCATCTGTCTGCTCATGCAAATCACTTGTCGCTCTTGATTGACTGATTGGTTTGATTGCCGCCGCCTGTTTCTTCGTCCACAAACGGTCGAAACGGATTTCGACTTACCTCTTGTTGAGCTGAACGGCCGGGATGCGAACAGTATACCACAACGAGGGTGCTTACCTTGACGACTGTCAATGCGTCAAAAACCAGAGTAGATGAGGATGGCGAAATGATGGAGGAGTCGACGGTGGAAAGTTGATGCCTAGGCCGTTTGTTGTTTACCGAGGCGTCCGACGCGCAAGGTAGAGCAAGGAAGGTTGACGGTGTTTCTACGCGTTTGGACGCGCGACAATGCAGGAAGATGAAATGACGTGGTATTTTTTTTTTGATAAACCACTCCGGAGCGTAAAAAATGGGTGTCCGTCGTTTGAATTTCCTTCCGACAGCAAGATTTCGAACAGGTTTGAGCTTTCGAACTGTCACTGGGTAACGTTTCCTCCTTGACATATCGGAAATAGCAGTCTGTTCTCAACCCGCCTTCATCCAACAACCACCCATCAACCTCATACAAAATGGCTAAAGATCCTACGCTGAAGAAGAAGAGAAAGTCCGAGGCCATGCTCGAGCCTGCGGCACCAGAGGAGGGGTCAACCTCTGCTCAAGCCGTTGTTGCTGAAGTCGATTCCGAACACGCTGAAAAAAAGGCCAAGAAGGAGAAGAAGGACAAGAAGAAGAAGGATGCTGATGGAGATGTGACCATGGCCACCGAGGCTGGAGATGTTACTGTAGACGGCGACAAGAAGGAGAAGAAGGAAAAGAAGGAAAAGGTATGTAGAAAAACGCTTTTCTGTGAACTCACTCTCAATCGTGCACTTTGACCAGAACTAATTGTCTGGTTCTGCATCACCTCATAGCCCGCATACGAAGTACCAGCAGACGCCATCACTCCCATTGCCAGCCCCTTAGCCAACGCCAAACTGCAAAAGAAGCTCCTAAAGACCGTCAAGAAATCTTCTCGAGCTCGTCAGCTAAAGCGAGGTGTCAAGGAAGTTATCAAGGCTTTGCGAAAAGGTGAACAAGGGTTGTTGGTATTGGCAGCAAACATCACACCAATGGACGTTATCAGTCACTTGCCCTTGTTGGCCGAGGAAGCAAAGGGTGTCGAGTATGTTTGGGTTACGAGCAAGGAGGAACTCGGAGCTGCTTCAGGTACCAAGAGGGCGACATCGACTGTCCTGATCTGGTACGTCGACTCGTTTCACATTTTCGTATGCGGTTTTTAACCCATCTTATCTCGTCAGCTCAACACCTCGACGCAGACCTCAACCAAAAGATGGAGCTCAGGCCAAGCCCGCTCCTACCGCTGAAGAGATGGCAGAATGGCAGAAGCCGCTCGAGGAGTGTATCAAGGAAGTCAAGGAACTTGTAAGCTTCATTCACATCACTCGCGTAAAGGAAGAACCTACTTGGCTGACTTGCGGCCGCACGCTCGCTTGGTGTCGGGTATATAGGAAACCCCCAAATACTAAAAAGGCTCTCTTCTTTGAGATGGCTGCGGCTATCTGGATGTACATACACATGTCGAAGTGAACCGCATGGACTGTATCTGATGCTTATCCACATCGGAAAGCCTTGTACTTGTATCATACATTTTAACCTTCTGCTGCGTGTTGTCGAAAGACCTGAATTCAAGGAGTGGGAATCGTCAACGAGCGCGTGTTGAACAAACGCGTAGATCCGATCTACCGTGTCCGACAAAAATCATGGTCCGTGTCCATACCGGATGTGCCTCCGTGACGGGTCGAGAAAGAACTTGCCAAAACAAACATGAAATGGTTCTTGAAATACACTGAGAATGCGTCTTACAATACAGGCCGAGTAGCTGGCCGAGTGCTACAGGTCTTTACAGTTGTCTATGTTCTATATGCGAATAGATTCCGAGACCTAGCATCTATGCGTCGTTTCATGTCTTCATCAACAATCCTCGAGTCCTTCACTAAGAAACATCGACGGATCAGTTGGTGTTGTCAAAGAAGGGTTGCGGGGAGCAAGATGCTTACATTGATTGCCTATGGTTAACCACCTGAATCGCAATGACGCAACAGATCCGATGTCAATCTTGCGCATCTCGGTGCAACTGTTTTTAGGTGGTAACAAATACGTACCCTTTTCTCACGTTGTGCTTGCGTCCAAAGATTTCTGTTCATTAAGTTCTGCTATCAGCTACGCGTCCCTTTTTGACTTGGACAGGTAATCTTCACCTAATTTCCGCCCTTTGGGCACCATCCTGCCAATGTTTCCGGAGAGTTAGGCCTCTTTCATCAAACCAGGTTGTTGTGCACGTGCACAAATGAACTGACACGCACCTCTCCAATATCCCATAAAACTCATCTGGCTTCCGGCTCGTTTCCCTTCCCTCGGCGACGACAACATCTCCGTCAACCCCACGCTTCAGGTAATCAAGTCGAGGATCAGAATCCCATGGTATCGGCGCTGATCGGTCCGGGAACTCGCTCTCCGATGGAAGCTTGAGAGCTATAAGTAAATGTTCGCACGTATGACTTTTTACCGTAACCAACGACCAAGATCAGAATGGTGAGAACGGGATATAAGTCCGTGAGACACTCACTTGAGCCAATGGCCCGTCCTTCCGGTCCGTACTAAACCTCCCAACTGCCCGACCTTGACCCAAACGATCTGTGGAATTGCCTATTAGACAGTTGAAGCTGACCCGCAAGAAAAGTAACCCTGCAAACCTCGTCGATTCTTCGGTAGCCCCAGGCTTTGAACAACTCTCTTGCGAGTTCCATGGCCCGGCCAGTGACCCAAAGAGCCAACAAGCCCCAAGTTGGTTGTAACGACGGGATTGGCAACGCACGCAAGTCGTCATCAGATAAAGTACCGTATGGAAGCTGAGCAGGCAGGATGAAGCGATGAGTATTCGCGCCACAGCACAGGCTCGGAGGTTCTATGCAAACCTACAGTCATATGTATATCCCAAGGAGGGTCTGCAAGAATCAGGTCGAAGCTGAATAGCAGTAGGTGAGCTGTCGACCTCTTTTCTTACGAGAGAATGCCCACGTACCTTCCTAGCGCCGTAGCATCCATATCGCGAACATCCATATTCAGCCACTGTGCTTCTCTAATCTCCATACACCAGCTTGAGTCCGAGTCTCCTGGAGCTAGTATCTTCCTCCTCGTGTGGTCATCCAAACGGGGGATCGCGTTCCTCTCTTGTTCTTGTTCTTTATGAAAGGCTTGCGGAGACGATGGAGGTACAAGCCGATAATGAATATACCTGCATTGTTTGCTGCTTTTCTGATGTTGATTGTTGTTCCCGGGACGTTGCACTGGAGCTGAGCGGGATTGGTTGGCATTCGCCAGCGATGGATTGTTCAGGAATAGCGGCTGTCGAGAAAGGGGATATTCAGCGTGACGTATTGTTTTGTAGCTCTCTGCGTTTGACGAAACGTACATCTCCGTAACACATGTTGAGGTATGAGCATTGTCCGAGCGATATATCAGTCCACGGCCGGATTATGGGCTCGAAGTGTGCCTGAAGCGGATAGCATCAGGCGACAGCGTTACCTACAAAGATGTAAATGGCTTACATAGATACATTCTGGGTTGACTTCCTGACATGCTTGTATCGTCGTGTGTTCACAGATCGGCTCATGGGCTGGCGGAGGATTTGGGATGCTCTATGGGAATAACAGGGTTTTAGAGTCAGGAAACGACTAAGAAGATCGCTGAATTCCGGATCTTACTGCTAAAGCAAACAGCTTCCACCTTGACGCTACATCGGCTGTCAAAGCAGAAATTTCATCCTCCCCAAGGTGTATTTCTACGCGAGGATCGTCTCTCTGGTTCTCCATCGGTTTGTTGTCTCCATTGGACGTTGCATTCATCTTGCTACTAGTTGACTTTACCAGACCACCTTCCTCGCGACATCTCCTCCAGCTGTTCTCGCTCCCGCTTTTTGCGTCCTCGTGAATGTAGGGAACGGACGATGTGTGCCTTTTAGAATTCGCGGGTAAGCTGGCACAACGGTGATGGAGGTGATAAATCGCGATGGCAGGGTGAGAGTAACAGCTGAGAGAGCTGAAAGAAGAGGGAACTGAAGAGATTGGTGACAACTGCTCGAATTATGAGAAGCGAGCACAAATTTGTTTACTTTGTGAACTCGCAAGCCACGTCAACCACGTTGGCTGTCTAAGAGCTTGTCTAAGCTATTGAGAACACTTCCTTGTTGCACCACAGCTTCTAATGATTGCTTAGAGACGGTCCTTCAGCAAGACATCGAAACGGAGCAAGCTACATCTACATTCGTACAGCGGTATCTGACATAGCCATACTTGCGGAAGAGTATACCCTCTCGCTCAAAATGATGAACTACGTGATGCTTGTTTCCCGTCAAGGTCAGTCCTCGACGAAATCTTTACACACTCCTGCAAATCAACCCTGCATCCTACACACGAGGCTTATATAACCTCTCATGTAATAATAGGGAAAGTACGATTAGCTAAATGGTTTCAAACCTTGCCGCCAAAAGCCAAGGCAAAGATCGTAAAGGATGTCACACAGCTGGTCTTGGCTCGAAGGACGAGAATGTGCAACGTTCTGGAATACAAGGGTTGGTGCTTCATTCGGATGATGCAATTCTCGTAGCTAACGGTCTTACAAATTCCCTGCTCAAATAGACACGAAAGTGATATACAGACGCTATGCTTCATTGTTTTTCATCACCTCGATCTCAAATACCGACAACGAGCTCATCACATTAGAAGTGGTTCATCGCTATGTTGAAGTGCTAGACAGATATTTCGGAAACGTATGCGAGCTGGATCTCATCTTCAATTTTCAAAAAGCGTATGCGGTAAGTGCTATGAGGCTGACATGCATCGTTTCGCGAACAGACGAGTACTGACTTTGTCCCTTGATGCTTTCGCAGATCCTAGATGA
This sequence comes from Naganishia onofrii, assembly GCA_030039215.1. Classification (NCBI taxonomy): domain Eukaryota; kingdom Fungi; phylum Basidiomycota; class Tremellomycetes; order Filobasidiales; family Filobasidiaceae; genus Naganishia; species Naganishia onofrii. The sequence goes on along the minus strand of JASBWV010000027.1, from coordinate 240,671 downwards.
ACTGATAATAGCGGGAGAGTTGCAGGATTCAAGCAAGAAGTCTGTGCTACGAGTTGTGAGTCTTCGTGTTTCCGCTATGCAAAGCTGTAAACCACATACTTCGGCGGCATGGAGAGTCTAACGCCTTGGTCGTCAACAGGTTGCTCAATCTGACGCTATCGAAGAAGCGGAAGTGCAGGAGGACAGTTTGGCGCGTTTGGGCAGCTTGGCACAGCGGTAGGAGGGAACATGGCACGGGACGTGCTTCCCGTTCGTTCGCAGGTTTCGGTTTCTACCGCTTCTCTGTGGTGTGTACTTTCATTCTTGTAAATCCTACGACATCTTTCCGAGTTGTATATTATGTATTTCCGTCCGACAGCGACGATCACGACTAAATCAATGCTCGAAACGAATCTTAGACCGCAGTGACAAAACATTATGAGCACAACACAATTCGGGAGTGACCATCACATTGCAGAATAGGATATCTCCGGATGTCTAGCGATACAACCTCATCAAATCTTGCTTCCAGGCCAACCAAACAGAACAGGCACCTTTCTCTTATACTCCTTCCAGTCTTCCCTATCACCCCATTTCTTCTCGGCGGACTGTTCCAATAAAGGCACACCCGACGCATACTTTAAGAGCAGATACGTGAATGCCGGAGACAAGAAAGCGAGGTAGGGATAGTAGGCGGGCAAGAAAGCTGCACTTCCAGTTGAGGCGGTGAAAAGCGCGTTGCTGGCCACTACGGATAGGCCTCCCCAGAGAGCGACTTCTCCAGCATAACTGATAACAGGAAACGGAAGCGTATCAGATCACGGGTGAATCGCGACAAGAGTGCGGCTGAGGTGTTCTCGGGGTAAGCTTACTTGGGATGCCTCGACCAGCTCCAAACACCATCCTTGACAAACGCCTCATCGTGCTTCTTCTCATTCTTCCTCTCCCGCCAAGCACTCTTCTGTCTATCTGCTGTCACTTCCAGCATGAATCCAGAAGCCCAGATGGAGAAACCGATGAGGTCGACGAGGCCGAGACGGGGCTGGGCGTGGCGTGGGATAGAGTTGATCAGGTAGACGGGGAGACCAGTGAGTGTGATCCATGTCGCTTGTCCAAGCCTGAGTGAGGCACGAGGAAAACGTAAGCAAAGGTGTTTAATGGTAGCGCCTGTAAAACAGGACAAACCAAGCTCCAGAAAACTTCAATGGGTCCTTTTTGATCTCATCGAACCGAGAGTCTTTGCCGTCTTTCATGATTCGCTATTGTAGTGGCAAGTGATTGGGATCAGACATGATGACGGACAGAGATAGAACAAGAGAGAACCACTTACCTGAGCGAGGAAACTACCAAGTCGACTAGTCCAAGTCAACACCATTAAACTCAACAACAACTGCCTTCCACCCAACACCGTCAACGGATTACCAAACCTCTGTGCCGAGTCCAAGGGTCGAGCCACATTTGCGAATTTAAAGCTGGCGGGAAGGAGAGATCGAAAGGAAGGGTAGTAGGCGGAAAGAATAGTCGATGTGAGGAAACCACATGCTCCTGCGATATCGTAGAATTTCTCGGTTTGCAAGGGTACTGCGACAGCTGCAAATGCGGTTTGGACTAGGTATCTGCAAGGTGTTAGGAGGATACTGTGAGACAATGTTGACTAGACAAGGCAAGGAGAAAAGCGAGGACTCACGTAAAGCCAATAACACCAGCTAATCGACTGACTGTTTCCTTATAGAGACCTGCTTGGCCGGGGAACGACATGTTGCGTCGGACTTGATCTGCTGTCTAGACTGCACGTTCGCTGCAAGTCGCTCTTCCTTGATTTGGAGGTGCGAGAAACACGCCAGGTAATAAGCTGGACGTATACTCTCCCCTTCGGCATGTCCAAGAAAACGAAGAGATGGACGTTGTACACCCTACGGCAAGCAACAAGGCCAAAAGCCAGACCGAACGAGACCGAGCGAGTCCGATATTGCGTTCGTCACCGCCCTGATATTTGCTTCCGGAATCGAGCGGGGAGATCCAGATGATGCTTTCGAGGTAACAACGCCGTTCTTCGGCGAAATACAGAAATAGAGCTGTATACTGTACTGGCACGTACTGTGCAACTGTACAGAGCCATAGAGCCATCGGACCCTATAGGACCCTATAAAGGCAAGTCCATACGCATTCACCAGCAACTAGGTTGTGCCGGCACAGCGTTTGTTCTACCTTTTCTTTTCCCTCTCGTCCTCGCTTCATCACATAGATTCAAAAAGCGACCTCAAACATGGCTACTTCTTCACCCTTTACCCTTAAATGGGGAATCATCGCGACAGGCAAGTGTTGCAGCTGCTGAGTACTAGCAAGTGCTTGAGTAGAATACTAACGACCATCTGGTTCTCTCGCCACAGGAGGAATCTCTCAAACTTTTACCAAGGTAAGCTTGTTGCCGCCTCATCTGAGCAAACTTTGCTGATATGTGATGTACTGATGCTCCTCATTCGACCGTCCAGGATCTCGTCACTGATCCAGCAAAGTACGCCGCGTGTTGTTCCTCCATCTGCTCGCCTCGGAGCCTTACTGACCTTTAATCTGCTTGAACAGACGTAATGCATCCGACGTCCAACACATTGTCACCGCCGTCGGATCCCGTTCCATCCCTTCCGCCCAAAAGTTCATCAACGACATTCTTTCTTCCTCTACGGAATCCAAATCTGCCACTCCGTATGGAAGCTACGATGGAGTGTTTGCGGATAAGAATGTTGATGCCGTTTATATCGGTACTCCTCATACGATGCACTACGAGAACACAAAGGCGGCATTGTTGGCGGGAAAGCATGTCTTGTGTGAAAAAGTGAGTGATTGCGGAGAACTGTCCGCGGGTCGAGTCTTGGGTGGATTAGCGCTGATGTTGCCGGTGACCTCCTCCCCTGCTCAGCCATTCACGTTCGACCTTACGGAACTCGATGAACTGATCAAGATTGCTAAAGAAAAGCACCTCTTCCTAATGGAGGCGGTGTGGACTCGATTCGTAAGTAGCTAGGCGAGTCAAGCCTTCGATCCTCGGTGACAAGGTCTTATTTTCCACGCTTCGTCCGTTACAGCATCCCATCGCATACAAATTGCAAGAAATCATCTTCTCCGGAAAATACGGTAAAGTCAAGCGAATGTGCGTCTCTGACCCGTGGTTTTCTATACATTCCGAAAGCTAAAACACTCTGTGAATCACTACAGCTTTGCAGATTTGAGCATGAACATCAAGCCTGATGGTACGTACACCTCTCTGTAAGGGGCAAAGCCGTCATTCCTCTGGAGACTTAACTTCTTTTTGTTAACTGCTTGTAGAAAAGGAATTGACGGACCGAATGATCGCACCGGAATTGGGAGGTGGCGGTTTGCTCGATTTGGGACCTTATCCTATGGTACGTTCTCCCAGACCTGGGGGACTCGCAAGCGGTTTCGTAACTAAATCGATGTCCTTTTTTCACTCTTTTTCTAGGTCTGGGTACGCAGAGTCGATCGCGTTAGCGAGAGAATACCGCCGTGCTGACCCTTTTCCCTTGTAGACTATGCTTCTTATGCATCAACATCCGGACAACAAGACCAAAGCCAGTCCCTCGTCAATCTCCGGCCACATGATCCCCTACAAGCGCACGGGTGTAGACGGCCATTCCACCTGGATCTTGGAGTGGGAAGATATCGGAGTGGCCATCTGCACCGCGAGTATCACCACCCAAATGTCCTCCGAAACATCCGTCATTGTTCAACTCGACTCCGCCGAAGTCCATATCGATTTCCCAACGTACCGACCTGAAGGATTCACAATCGTCGAACGACCGTCCAGTGCCGCTCCCAAGGAAGGCGAGGTACCAGCCGTCAAACGGATCCGTTACGATTGTCCGATTCCGGAGACGGATGGGCGAGGGATGCAGTACCAAGCGGACGAAGTGGCTCGGTGTATCAGGGACGGGAAGAAGGAGTCGGAACGGTGTGACCTTGCGGAAAGTCGGATTGTGATGCATGTGTTTGATGAGGTGAGGAGGCAGGGCGGGTACCCGGTCAAGGTGGGCAAGGCGGGGCCGTCAAAGGGTAGTCTTTGAGAGTGCTAGACACAAGTGCGACGTGAACATATAGGTTATGATGAACATGATCATATTGTCCAGTTTGCAAAGTAGGCAGCGGTACATTGCGCGGCTGCTGGAGGGTGGATGACAAACACATGTTTCGATGACGCACTGAAAATGAAAGCGAACGATACGGGGTGCTGGAGCCGTTGTTCTTGAAGGCTGAGATGGTACGTGTGATGATGCAGAACTCGTAAATTAGATTGTAACCGACCGGCTGTTGGACATCCTACCGGGCCACGCGAATGACGAGTCGACTCATCGATACCTCCCTCCCTAGCAAGATATTTGGCCTGCTTGATTCCTTACTGACAATGCGCAGAACAGTTGTGTCTTCGGCAGTCGCAGTCGAGGATTTGAGATCTCTAGTCGAGGATCAAACGAGTATTTGAGCTCTCTAATCGAGGATCAACCAAGTATTTGATATGCTGTCGAAAGGTCGCGGCCGAGACCCGAACACCAGGCCAATCCAGGCGCTCATTCAGGGCTGACTGGACTAACTGCCGACTTACTACTATGGGATGCCGAACTGAAATCGCAACTGTACAACAGCTGGTCTATCCCCCTGAAGTCCGGGGTTCCGCCCGTCTGCCTCCACATTTGCGGGGCCTTCTCTATGCGTCTTCGACTGTCCTTCGAAGCCTCCCTTTTGGAGCTTCCTGGTCATTGTGATGTCGTCGTCTCGTGCGAGTTAGCACATCTGGCTGGGTCGCTGTAAGGGCGATCTAGCTTATAGTCTGGATGCCGAAAGCTTCGGTTTGTCCCGCATGGTGTAGATGTGCAGTCAACGGCCGTCATGCATCATCATAGGTAGCTAGAATTCTTGCACGGCCGTGCCCTTTTGGTCATGAATCAGCGAGTTTGCAGCTGATCGTAGTCGAACTGAGGTCGACTATATATGGAGACTGCCCAGCAAGACCGGATGCATCAATCATACCTCACTCCTCCCTCCGATATCCATCACCTCGATTATTAAACTCCCAAACCAACTACTCCCAACTACACATCAACATGAAGGTCCTGCTTGTTCTTTACGACGGAGGAAAGGCTGCCGAAGAAGAGCCTCGATTGCTTGGTACGATTCAGAACAAGCTCGGTATCGCCGACTGGCTTAAAGAGCAAGGGCACGAGCTCGTTGCGACAGCCGACAAGGAAGGCGAAGGCAGCGAATTCAAGAAGCATATCGTCGATGCGGAAGTCCTCATCACCACTCCTTTCCACCCCGGTTACTTAACCAAGGAGGTCATGCAGACTGCGAAGAACCTCAAGATCTGTATCACCGCTGGCGTAGGATCCGACCACGTCGACCTCAACGCTGCCAACGAGCGAAACATCACAGTCGCCGAGGTGTCTGGATCCAACGTGGTGTCCGTTGCGGAGCATGTAGTGATGTCAATCCTGCTTTTGGTTCGAAACTACACGCCTGGTGGGTAAAATCCTTTGACCCGTCCTGTTCGATAGCCACTGAACTTTCTCATGTAGCTCACGAACAGATCATCGGCGGTGGATGGGATGTTGCGCCTATGGCTCGTCACTCGTTTGATTTGGAGGTACGTGCAGAACCATGTTGTTCTCTCTACGCGTTGTCTAACGATTCCCCGTCCATAGGACAAGGTAGTCGGTACGGTCGGAGCTGGTCGAATTGGATACCGAGTCTTGCAAAGGTTGACACCCTTCGACTGCAAGGTGAGCACGAATGCCCGCGTGAAACCGTTGCAAATCTGATGCGACCAACTTTTACAGGAGCTTTTGTACTTCGATTACGCCCCTCTCCCCGAGCAAGCTGCAAAGGCCATCAACGTCCGACGAGTGGAGTCTTTGGAGGAGATGGTCTCGCAATGCGACATTGTGACCGTCAACTGTCCTCTTCACGAAAAGACCAAGGGATTGTTCAACAAGGAATTGATCTCCAAGATGAAGCCCGGCGCGTGGCTTGTCAACACCGCTCGAGGCGCCATTTGTGATGCTCAAGCAGTAGCCGACGCCGTCAACTCCGGACACCTTGGTGGATACGCTGGAGACGTCTGGAACGTTCAGCCTGCACCGAAGGACCACCCTTGGAGGAGTATGAAGCACCCTCTTGGAGGTGGTAACGGTATGGTACCGCATATGAGTGGAACAACTATCGATGCGCAGCTCCGATACGCAGAGGGTATGTCGTATTTCCTCCAATTTATGCCCGGAAGCACCGTCTGATCGCTTCTCAATTACTCCTTAAAGGCACAAAGACAATCCTCCAGAACTACTTGACCGGTAAGGCTCAAGATCCCGCCAACCTGATCGTGGAGAACGGTGATTATGTCTCCAAAGCGTACGGCAAGCGAGACACCAAAGCGGAGGAGAGGAAGGAAGAGGTACGAACCGATGGAAAGGCTTGAATCAACAATCACGTATGAACAGTATACTACGCCACACTCGAGAGCGGTAAATGAAGCGTGTGCGACAAAACGTTGTAAACAAATAAGAATGATCAAATATTGAACTGATGGATAGATCTCTTAGGGTTGACAACGGATAGATCCCCTAGCGTTAACAACTTCAAGAGTCAATAGAGGGTGTGTACACGGGTATGATAAACCCTTATGGGAGTAATCCTATTGACGAGTTACCAAACAAGTCTAGCGAGTCAAACCAACTGCCGATATCACCGAAACCGGCAGCTTGGGCAAAAGGTCCCTTGAGTGTCGGTGGCCAGACAGGCGTCGCTGATCCAAACGGTCCTTCCATGTTCATCCCTGCACTCATCCCATTTCCACCAGCTGGCTCCGGGGGCGTAACATCGTATTGGCCAACTTTGGCAGCGGTATATGCGGTGCGGCGCATATCGAGCAGGACACTAACGGCTTCCGAAAGCGTTCCCGATGCTGGTGAATTCAAGTCTGTCGATAGAGATTGCCAGCGGCGTTCAGCACGGGATAGAAGCTTGACGTATTCATCTAGAAATGAAGACACAGCCGGCAGTCAGAAGTATGTGCAACGATCAACAGTCATTCACCTCTTACGCACCCGCAAGCTGCCATTCTTCCGCCATTACCCTAAGTGACGCCAAAAGAATCTGAAATTCTGGATCCATGCTCGTTCGCGCACTCAAACACGCGTGTACTGGAGGGTATACATAACGCTTTAGCAATCGAAACACACAACTGATATCCTCACAGCACTGACCAAACATGATTCGGGCCGCAATCCAGCAGGTCCATATGAAGACCGGAGACACGGCTGGAGCATTAACGTCACGAACGGTTACTCGGCAGCTTAGGCTACAGATGGCTCGAGCAGAAGCGAGGCACTGCGAAGCGAAGGGCTCGATGATGCCCGCTGTCGTCGTAATAGTTGGGTAGGCGTGAAACCCGTGAAGTTTTAGGATAATCCTGTAAAGAGAGTGGGGTTCAGAGTCGGAGAGCATGAGTGAAGGTGATGGCTTACGCATGGTACATGGCGTGCTAGAGGTAGTCCAACGAAGAAAGGGTTAGCTTTATTATCGAACAGGCAGAACACAATAACGCACAGTCAACAGATGCAAAGGCTCCATCGGCCGTTCGTCCTCCAGTTTCCCGATGGCAGGCTGTATATCATGATACCATCGTTTCGCAGCACTCGTGATTGCAGAGGTGGCGTCACGCCTGCTTTCCATCGCACGTGGGTCCTGCATGTCGACTGGTCGCGACTGCAGCGAGTGTGCCCGTCCAAGAAGGTCCAGTGCTTCAATGAAAAATGATGAGGGGTGAAGTGTGGCCAGTGACGCAGACGATCTGCCGTATAGGTTCAACGGCGACATGAACGTGTCTGACTGGAACCATTCCTAATGAAGGAGAAACGGCTTGTCAACTTTAACCGCGTGAACATTTGTTGTGAAGGAAACTTACTATCCCCTTCCATAATTCGTCCGCGCATGGCAACCTCCTCTTGATATCCGCCTGGGGAATGGCATTATCCCATGCTGTGGCTGTACACGTATACCGATCCAACACAAAGATCAGCCAAAATAATCGCCTTCTCGCCTCGTCGTCCTGCCACATGACAGGCGGCTGCAAGATTTTCGTCTTTGAAAGTACCGATGGGAACCGTAAGCTTCCCGGCTGAGCGTCACTAGCCGCTTCCGACTCGAGCGATTGTTGGGAATCGGATTCGCGCAGCAAATCCATGGTAATCGCTCCGCGGGTGAGAAGAGATAGTACGCTCCAATGTTCTGGGCCCTTTCCGCTTCCGATAACGTCCAATGCCAGCAGCGCTAGAGCTTGCATAGTCTCTATCGACGTTGTGTCCATCGACTGTATGAAAACATGTTGTCGCGCTGCGTCGTATATTCGTTGTTTGTACGGTTTCAGTCGTTCGTCCTTTGAAAATCGAAGGCTGATGACGACCATTGCGTGTGCCACCTCGTCCCACGGCGGTTCCCACACTTGATCTGCCCTTGGTATCAGGATAAACGCCCAAGGTGCGACCTTTTTAAAGAATAATCGAATCAGGTCGTGTACGATGTCATCCCTAGGCAAGGAAGCGCCTTCGGTCCAGATCGGTGCTTCATACGATAGTGGCGAAGGGATCGTGTTAAAGTTACTGCCATTTGATCGCTGATCCGTTGTGTATGGATACATTTGCATCTGGTCATTATTCACGGGCGCTAGCATGCTGGAAGGCGACTGATCGAGTCCTCGGTTCTGTGGATACTGGTGCTGTGGATGTGGTCGATGACCTGTGAATGACATGCGACGGCTGTCGTGCTCTTGCAGCCGAGACGAACCAGGGTCGTACATTCCATTCTGATCATTTGGCGGAAGACGTTGAGCCAAAGTACTGCCTGAAGCGAGATCCAACATTCCGACGGCTACTGATTCCCGCTTGAGTTGGAACTGATCATTTTGTTGGTGTGACAGTGCGGCTGATTCATAGTCTTCTGATATAGGACCCGTAGAGTTCATCGGTGTTGCGGAAGGGACCGCGAGGTTTCCGTCATATAGGTTCTGGCGCAGACGGTCTTCAAGCTCGAGAACCCGATTGTCATTCGACTCTTTGTATGCCGTGAAGCTTTCTTCAAGCGCCTCTGAGAAGCGAAGCAATCATGTCAATTGACAGTCTCGACCATGCGGAAGCATCGAGCATAAAGACTTACCTATTCTTCTCAACATGGTCTCTCCCGTACCTGCTTTGAGGCCAGGTTTCTGCTTTGTCAAATATACGCATTCCGCACCAGCTCTGTATAGCACGTCAGGAGATTATATAAGCGAGATCTCCAGAACAAGACGTTGCTTGGACCTACTTGGTGCAGTTACTGCAGTTTGGCTTGCCGTTGTCGCATTCTGAAGAAAGGCAACGGACAGAATCAGGACAATACTCTCTTGTTTGAGCATGTAAACGTATCTGGCTACTCACTAATCTTTCTTGTTCTGCAGTGTGTACACGTCACAGCCAGAGGTCTTGCTCTATAGCTGCCGCTGCCTCCATCCGAATCCTTGTCCTTGTCCTTGCTCGCGCTGGCTGCGCGCCCATCCGGCTTGACATTGTCAGACGACAACCCTCCAATAATGTCCTCTGTATCCCTTCCGATCCCGATCCCTATTCCACTTGACAAGAACAGATCTGCATCATCATCGCTCCTATCGGTGATTCGGTCGCGTCCATACGCTGCAGCTGATGCTGGAAGCGGGTGGGTGCGAGAAGAGGACGCCAGATGGGCAGTCGTGACGGTCGCTTCCGAGGAAGAATGGGATTGCGTACGAGCTCGCTTAGGTGGTGGTGGTTGAACAAAATCTTGAGGATTCATCGTGACTTCCGTACAACTACCGTAACGTTATTGACGATTTTTGAGGGTGTCGTTTTGCGTTGCGCCCAGTTGGTCGTGAACCTCTCTATCAAGCGGCACTGATCATAACTCTGGATGGTACGTTTCTGCGTTTTGCGTTCGCTTCGCCTGATGATCGACGATAATGGACTGCTGTCCGTTCGACGTTGTTACTCGTTGAGGTCGAAGGCTCGAAGGTAACTTTCCCTCTGGAAAAGACTTTACAAGCTTGAAGAGTGTTGTCCGGCAAGACAAGGACGGCGGTCGTGCGTGAGTCCGGAACCAACTCTGATCGTACCCCGCCTATTATGGCTTAGCAGCTGTCGTTAGCGCCATGACAGCACTGTGCTCGGACTTTCATTATGCCATTCTCGCAGAGCTGCATAGAAACAGGGATAAGCCCAAACGGCTTCTACCATACCGAAAGGCCGAGTGTAGCTTTGCTTGTGCCTTCGCTATATAAAGGACAATACATCTTGGACGGCAAGATGACTCCCTCTGATCTCCATCAACACAACATCGTTCTTCAGCGATTCATAATCTGACACCTCGAGCTTGCAACAATGACTACATCTAACGGAATCAAGACGTTTCCCACAATCGTAAGACACGCTTCTTTTCCCGGGGCGTGGCAACAACTGATGGCATTTCTTCCTTCCAGGTCAACATCGAGACGTTTGTCCCATCCTCCAATGGCTCTGGCGGAGACTACCATCGACAAGGCGATTCCCACTGGATCGTCGCCGGTAACATTTCCAACCCCATGTCCCAGTACCCCGAGTACACTCATTCCCGTACATCCTGGGGTATCGGTGTCCTGGGTTCGCTTTTCGTCAAGATTACCGCGTCAGACGGGACGGTCGGTTATGCGACTGGGTTCGGTGGGCCACCGGCTTGTTGGTTGATTGAAGAGCACTTCAAGCGATTCGTGATTGGTAAAGATCCTAGAGATACCAACCTGATTTGGGAGCAGGTGAGTTCTTGGTCTGCAGCCGTTAAAGTCGATGTGGCTGCTGATGCGATTTTGAAAACCCCCGGGACAGATGTTCAAAGGATCCATGTTCTACGGTCGAAAGGGTATCACCCTCGCCACCATCTCGGTCGTCGACCTCGCCATCTGGGATCTTCTTGGCAAGATCCGTGGAGAACCCGTCTACAAGATGATCGGTGGACGAACAAAGAAGGATATTCCATTATACCTTACCGGACCTCTTCCCGTCGAGGCGAAACGTATGGGATTCTGGGGCGGCAAGGTGCCTCTGCCTCATGGACCGCACGAGGGTCCCGAGGGTCTTCGTAAAAACGTTGCATTCTTGAAGGGTCATCGGGAGGCTGTTGGACCTGATTTCCCGATCATGGTCGACTGCTACATGAGTTTGAACGTTCAGTATGCCATTGAGCTCGCTCAGGTATGCACCTCTTCCTGCGCATATATGAGTTACCTGTTGCTGACCTTGTGCTTCTGCGTGCTCAGGCTTGTATCGACGAAAAAATCAACATCCACTGGTGGGAGGAAGTATTGCACCCAGATGACTTTGACGGACATCGACTCGTAAGCCTCACATCTCTTCTCCCTTCAACACTGTAACCTGACACTCCCCTGCCTCTTCAACAGCTCAAGCGCGCCCTGCCCACTTTGAAATGGACAACGGGTGAACACGAATACTCAAAGTACGGTTTCCGAAAATTGATTGAAGACCGCTCAATTGACATTCTGCAGCCCGACGTGATGTGATAAGTATCTTTTTCCGCCTCCGTGTACTCTCTTCCACCTAGGCTGACATACGCATTTTTGATTCCTGGATCTTACGCTGGGCGGTTTGACAGAACTCATCAAGGTCGCTGCAATGGCTTCAGCGTATGACATTCCTGTCGTCCCGCACGGAAGCGGTCCTTACTCTTTCCAAGCCATCATGAGTTTCCCCAACTCGTCGTTCTGTGAATACATTGTATGTACACGCTGCCACACACCGCTTTTTTCCCATCCCTCCATTAATCTCTTCTCCTGCATCAGGCCAATTCACCAGACGGAAAGTCGGTGCACCCATCCTTTGGTGACTTGTTCCTCGACGAACCACTCCCCGTAAACGGTCGAATCGATCTCACCGATAAACCCGGATTCGGTATGACGTTGAACCCGAATGCCCAGCTGGTGCCGTATAGCGCTTTCTTCACCGGTCCTCAGAAGAGCTTGGGCGAGGCCGCGCAGGATGCCAAGACTGCAAAGAGTAATGGAACTCATGCACAGGGTAATGACGCTGTAGGAGCATAAAGTATGATTATGGAGGAGGAGCGACATCCTGTGATAGTTCCTAATTGTATAGCACGCAATCTCAATGTACGGTGATTTATGGGGAAGTCTGTCAGCAGCTGTGATAACTATACAAACAAAGTTGCAAGTTCGAGTACGAGGCACGAGACCAAGAGTACACCTCGCACTTGCACATGACTACTGAAATGGAATTGGCAGTAGAAAGCACTATATCAACGGTTAGCAACACACTATCGGGAATTTGAGATGTCGAATGTCGGGAGTTGCTGACGTCGGTCTAAGCAGCATCGTGACTCGGGTCCTCTTCTGCACTATTCCCCATGGATATGCATATATATATGTATATATATATATCATGCTCATACTATTACAACAGAACGTCAGGCAATTCCTTCCCACTTGGGTCCACCACCTTCTTTGCTCCTACCAGTACAGAGATCCACCTCGCACCCTCCGCCCCAGCTCGCCAAGCATGTAGCGTACCCCTCTGGATCACAACATCTCCTCTCCGACACACCGTCTCCGTAATACCACCCTTTCCGTCTGGCACCTGCAAGTATACTTCGCCATCCATGATGATGTTGTAGTCCACCGAACTCGTGCGATGCATCCCGCATACCGTGTTTGGCTCAAAGTACGTCATGCGGAGGTTGGAACCGGTCTCTGTCGTGAATTGATCTTCGCCGAGCTTACTGTCGTCGTTTTCTAGTGTATAGGTGTTGATGGCGGGTGCAGAGGGAGTAGCCCATAGCTCTCCGAGGTGAGCGGTTCCTGTTGGACATTTCAGAACCTTTGTCGACTTGATGTCGTCTAACACGACCACTTCAGGCTCTTCGTTCATCACGGAGCTGTCTTTTGCGTGGGAAGTGATGATACGGCGTTGTGGATAGTTCATTGTGAGCTGTTGCAGAGGACAACAAGCAAGTGACAAGTGAGTCTCGAGTAGAATCTGATGTGGAAAGGACAATGCTAACCTGCTGTGTACGCCTTATTTCTGCCTCTCGTTTCGCTTTCGCCTTTACTCCTCGGTTCTTGCGATGCACCTTAGGCAGATGGTTGACCGCAAGCCATAGTATAATATTGGTATCGTCGACTGCCCTCTTTGCAGGAATGGAGGTGGTAAGTTTGCATCATGCATCTGCCGGCGGCAGAATAATAAGCAAGTGGACCAGCCGGTCCGTAGCGCCGCCGAACAGTTCACTCATAACGCGGTCCCGCTCTAGAGTCGCTCTAGTAGGTATAGAACCTATTAGCCGATGTACAGGGTGCCATTTCGCATTATTGTTGCGCCGTCGGGAACGGTCGATAGCTGTTGTCGACATTCACAGCCACAGAAGGGATCCTACCAGTTGGTACGCGAGAACTGATCAGTTCTGCATGAATATAATGTATTCGCCCGTCTCAGCCCTGAACGTCTACCTTTGCGCTGGTACCTTCCAGCTTTTGCGTCCATCCTGAGTTCAAACCTCCAACACACCAGTACTATATCGACTGACAATATGGTCTACCAACATTCGTACCTGCCGGAAGGTATCCTCGTGCCCACCTTGTGCTTCTTCAAGGATGGTCCGAGGCAGGAGGTCGACCTAGAGGTCGTAGGAAGGCATGCAGTGCGGTGAGTCAGGTGCATCGTATAGGATGATAGTGGATGTCACTTTCTGACATCGTTCGCTCGTTACCAGGCTCGTAAAGGCTGGTGTAGTCGGACTTGCTGTTCATGGTACTACAGGTTCGCACCGATGGCTCTTTCCCCGAGATGGTAAATACGACAGTGGCTGATTATTGCGTCGTCTCACGCAGGTGAACCACTTCTGCTCTCCCGAGAGGAGCGGAGAAGTGTGCTGAAAGCCACCAGGGAAGCACTTGATCAGGCGGGTTATCAAGATATCCCAATCATCGCAGGATGTGGCGTGACGTCGACGTAAGCTTGATATGGTCTTCCTCTACCATCTGCTCACTCTGATATTTCAGGATCTGCCTAGCTGGGAAACGATTGATCTCTGCCAAGAAGCAGCTACCCACGGCTCTTCCTTTGCCATGGTCGTCGCACCAGGTTACTACAAAGGTGCAATGTCAGAACAAGTGCTCGAACAATTCTTCATCGACGTCGCGGATGCTTCACCCATCCCTATCGTGTTATACAATTTCCCGGGTATCGCCAACGGCATCGATCTAGAACTGGATCTGATAAAACGATTGGCAAAGCATAAGAATATTGTAGGGATTAAGCTAAGTTGCGGCAGTGTTTCGAAAGGCGCGAGGTTGCAGGCTGCTTTCAACGCAAAGGACTTTGGAGTCTACGGTGGGCTGGCTGATACGTGAGTTTTGGTCGATCTTCATTAATGGTTTCACATTCTGATCTGTGTACCCTCTTCGACAGGATGTTGCACAATGTCGCCCTCAACGGTACTTTGGGCGCCATTTCAGGTCTCGGCAACATTGCGCCCGCTTCTCTCGTCAAAGTCTTCAATTTGCACAAGCAAGGAAAGTTCGACGAAGCTAAAAAGGCCCAAGAAGCTGTCAGCATCGCAGGAGAGTTGGAGATCAAGGGTGGTGTACCTGGGATGAGGGTGAGTGGATGCGCTTCTGTGACAATGAACGCGTGTTGCGAATTTCTGATCACATCTTACGTACTTCGACCTTCGCAGTATGGTGTGGTCAAATACTACGGATATGGAGGGATTTCCCGAAAGTAAGTAACAATGGCGACCTTTCTCTGCGGCGAATAATGTCTCAAGCTTTTCACCGTCTTCCCGCTGGATAGACCTTTACCAGAAGCATCGGAAGAAGTGAGCCCTTCGTTAGCAGTCCCATCGCTCACTTACTTACTGAGTGCCATTCTTTCCAGCTAAAGGAAGATATGGTGAAGTGGCTGGATCCTTTGATGAGCCAAGAAGACTTGAAGGCCTAAAGCAAGAACCCTATTACGCTTCGAGTTGTGTTTGTATAGACTATAGAGCACAACCAACTGCACTATGGCTACATGCTTCGGAACAGGCCGTGGCACAGGAATAACACCCCAACTTCAGACAACAGTAGTTGTGATCAGATTCTCGAACTCAATACAGCTGTTAGTTATCCGATACATGCGGTAACAGAAAGGAACACAGCTCCACAATGTGCGTGTTTCAAAGTACGGCTGAAAAACGGACGGATCATCTGTGCGCCGTCGTCTGGCAAATGATCACAGAAGTATCCCTACTGCAATGTAGAAGATTGCAAAAAAGGTGCCTGTTGAAGCGTGAAAGGACCTTTTGCGTACAAAGTCTCTCCTTTGCGACTGATTAACATTCCTTGCGACGAGCTCTTTGTTTGACACAACTGGACCATCGAACCCCTTTTAGGCGAGGTATTATGCTACAGGAGTTCATGCCAGCGGTCAGTCCATGAATAGTCGCCTACCCTTTCTTCTCTCATCGGCATTGGATCCTTGAAACCCGGCATCCTGTGACCATATGTCTGAAAGCAGGGATATAAGCGGGAAACCCTTCCACCACGACATTTCCTCTGCCTTACCATGGGCATGTCGCAACTGGCCCGTGTCATCCATAATCACGCATTCTAGCATAGCGGATCACTGTATCTTTCGCCGCTCTCCGTTCCCCGCCAGGTGTTCACCAATTTCCTCGGTTAGGACCTGCTTGCCCGCTCATTTCCGCGCACACCCATCTCCTGCCCATTAGTAGTAGCAACATCGATAAGTTTTTGTGCAGCCGCCTGAGTATAGGCCAGCTGAAGCAGAACCCAACTTACCATGTCTTGCCCACCGACACCTACTACGACTTGGATTCAATTAAGGTATGTGTCATTCGGTCCTTCCATTTTATCATCAGCAGTCGCGACTGAATTACAACACGGCTAGCTAACATTCCTGTCGTGCATGCGTTCGCAATTCGTGTGGTCTTTGTAGCTCGACGTATGACAGGACCGAATACGTCACTTCCGCCAGGACAATTACAACCACCGCAACGACTGTGGTACCAGTGTTGAACAGATGGTGTACGGCGTCTGCTGAAGCTGCGGAGACTCCTCCTGCAAGTGGTTTACAATCTATGCCTGTTTTGGCAAACAATTTTGCGGCACCGACACCTGCACCCGCCTGTTCGCATAACGTCCTGTCGATTTCCTTTAACTACAAGACTGACAGAAGGTTCAAGGATTCTCATAAGCACGTCAACCACCCTCGATATCATCAAGCGCCACAAGCCCGCTCAACAGAGGACCCCTCGTCAAAACCATCGAAGTATTCTGGGACATTAGCAGATGTAGGATTGCACAAAGGGCTAGCACCGCGAGATGAACCCAATCCGGACCAATGTATCGCATGGGCCACGGAAACACAATGGGTGACACTTGAACCGACCTTCACAGAAACATTGACTGAGGTCGCAACAAACATTGTTCCGGCCACGACACAAGTCTGGGTACCTTCCGTCACTTCATGTGTGCAGACCCAAAGCTCTTCCAGTGGAGTGAATAACGTCGCCAATCAACAATGGAAGCTCAACACCGCCGTTGCCGCAGCCTCCGGCTCAACCATAACATCGACTGCTCCCGGCATCTCATCAACGTACACCCATGCTATGGCGCAGCCTCATGTTCCTTCATTCATTGCAACAACCCTCGATTCTTCGGCAACGCTTCAGGGGTCTTCGAATGCCGATTTGGGCATTGTTGCCTCATCAGTCCAAAGTAACCGTGTTTCTGCCAAAGATGATCAGACGTCATCGAAGCTAGCTTGGGGGTGTGGCGCACTCGGTGCCACGATCTTCATTGGTATCCTGGCATGGGTCGTCTTTGACCGCAGAAAGAAAAGCCGAGCGCGCAGAAACGCCAACGAAGAGGAACGTCAAATTCTGGAGGAGAAGCGTTTCTTCGACGATTGGCAAAAACACGAAGACGATGGAGACAGTAACCTTCCTGCTGCCCCAGTTCCTTTTGGGCAGGTCGCTCTCGATTCTGCCAGCGAAGCCAAGGAGGACAAACAAAACGATAAAGTAAGAAGGCCCGTCGCTTTCACGGAGCTTACGATACTGATAAATCTTTGACTTCTTCACCCTCAGCACCCCCGGCTGATGTCCCGCTTCAGTGCCGGATCATCCCTCCGTGAGGTGTACGATTTGAGAGGTCCCTTGGCTTCAGCATTCGTCCGACCTCTATCGGTATTTGGACAGTCGCGACCGAAAAAACATGGGACTATCGACGTAGGTCCGGCAAAGGTGATGAAATCCAACACAGTATCGCCTCGACCGTATCCGGAACCGACGTTAGACCACAATGTGAAAACACCTCGAAAGCAGGCGTTCGGCTTCCCCTCCATTGGTGGCCCGTATTCGAAGATAGAAACGCAATCCAAAGCGAAACCGCATTATCGCACTGTAGCTCGAGGAGACCGCCTCTCCATAGCCGCCGTAGTACCAACAATGATTTCCGAAGAGCCAGAGTTTGCCAATTTCTCCACGCTGTCGCCCGCCTCACTCAACACAGGGCGTTCGCTCACAACAGCATTCTCTCCTTCTCAGCGTCAACAGCACGATCTCCTCGGTATGAGCGGGGAAGGCGAGCACCTTCAGACTCCTTTGGAGCCGGTAGGACGCATACTTTCGGTAGGTGAAATGCCGCCGTACGAGGAGCCGGCGGCTACAAGGCAGGTTGCCGCCTTGCCTCTCGCGAAACACGAATCAGGATGGTACACAAAGTCCATACTGAGGGACTGGCTCCCCAGTAGCTCACGTTCTCGCTCTGTCAAAGGCTACGCTGTATGAACGAAGAGTTCAATCGACAGTTCAAGCGAATGATAGTTATATGTAATATTATGTTCCGCTGTAGCCTTTACCTGTATTACCTCATATTATGTTGTTGCAGATTGTCTTGCGGGAAATCCATTGGCATCCAGCTAGCATCGAGGTTGCCCGAAGGATTGACCATGTTCTGCATGGAACCATTGACAAAGTTTAGGTCCCTATTAATTCGGCACAGATCAGCGTCATCGTATATGGTATGAAACCGATGGATAGCGATACATACATAAAGCCCTCGACGAACTGAGTTCCCAGGAAGCTACCTCCGAAATCTATCTGCCCAAGACCCGACATATCCTGCCAATCGCATGACAAGGAGAGTCAAGTTAAGTTCGCATGACTTCGTTTTTTTTCAAAAAGACACAACGTACCCCTAAACTTTGATCTATCGGGAAGTTGGAGAAATCGTAATTGGCGCCTGGCCCAGATGACATCGGATTGGGAGCCATGGTGGACATAGGTAAGCCGTTGTTCAGAGGTTGAGTGAGCGTATATTGATCATTGCCGAGACCTTGCCAGCTATTCGATATTTATCAAAGCGAGAACTAGATCAGTCTTCGAGTCACGACAGAGGGAGATTGGCGGACAGGCTCTAAGCTTACACAGAAGATATCCGATTGTATCCGGGGCTCTGATTACGAGATGGCATCGTCAGGTCAACCTCCGGCGCCAATGTTATGTCCCTAGGAGCGGA
Organism: Naganishia onofrii; assembly: GCA_030039215.1. NCBI lineage: Eukaryota > Fungi > Basidiomycota > Tremellomycetes > Filobasidiales > Filobasidiaceae > Naganishia > Naganishia onofrii. The sequence continues at coordinate 222,040 of JASBWV010000027.1, read as the reverse complement.
TATTAGGTAGTCATCTTGCGGAATCCAGTTGGGCTTTTGCTCCATCTGTCTCGCAGGTGCAGTAACTACCCGTTGTAATGGTATCGGCCGATTTCCTGCAACGTCTTCCATCCCGTTCATCGGCCGATTTTTCCTTTGTTGTTGCTGAAGTTCGCGCTGACGAGATCCTACCAGTCTACGAAGCAATGTTGCGTATAGCTTGGGAGGATGTTGTGGATGTAGACCACTCGCTTGCAAAGCGTCAGCAACCGACAATATTCGTTGAACGACGTCCCTGGAGTCGATAGTCAGCGGCTGTATCTCAAGCCTGGTCAACTACGAGCAGGTGAGCGGGCAGAGATGTCGGTTGAGGCGAAGTGGGAAGGGTAAAGAGGCGGACGAATCAGCACTTGCTTCTCATTGTGGACACGGTCGATCGTTACCTTTAACAGAGACAAAGCCTGTACCCATGCAAGGTTAGATTTGCAGATGACGAGAGCGTTGATGAAAGGCTTACCGCGTATGTTATCATCATTAATTGGCTGCTCATCACGGTATTTAGAAGGCCATTAGGAACAAAGGCTGTTTGGACTAGCTCAAGCACCGGCAGAGCATGTCCATACACCTTGCTGAAATACAAGGCCAGATCGAGTGGATTGTTCTTTTTCGTGCAACGCAATTACAGAGTTAGCTCGTGTTTGTTTACAATGCTCCCGGCGACCAGTCACATACTTCTAAGGCGTTTTGCAAACCGAAGGAACACAAGAGCAAGCAGTTATAATGATAGTAAAATCTTGCAATATGCTCATACGGTATGCTGGAGTCCTGAGTTGCCCTCCTGACAAAGTGCTCCTACTCCATCAGCAAAGTGAAAGTGCACCAAACGCAAATGGCAGACTCACTGAAGTATAGGTCTCCAGTGATCCCATATCCGATCCATATTTTCCTGAGCCGGTTGTAGTAAAGAGTTGTAATTGAAGCCCACTAGTAAACCAGAGCTGGTTAAAGGCAAGTCTGACCAGCATAAGATATCGACAATACTGGATACATGTCTTTGAATGTCGAGAAGAGCGCACACAAGCACATCATTAGGCTGGGTAAAAGGTTCATTTATCCATTCGCGGGTCCTGCGGATGATCTCGTCCTCGCGCAATGTATATGGCTTTCCAAGCTGATTCAACAGCTCGCAAGTATCAGCAAAGGGCATCGTTATTCCCTCTGAGAATTACTCTCACCTGTACACTCCAAGATCTATCCAATGCAAAACACCAGAGCCAACAACGTTCTCTATTCTTTATTTCTATAAAGGATAATCAAGTAGAAATAGTCTGAGGTCAAGAAACGTTGACGGACTTGACGGAAAACCAACCTTGTCTAGCGAAATGCGCGTCTTCAGGATCGTTGGTATGCACTTTCTTCCGCCGGAAAAGGTTCAAATCTGTCGCCATTCTACACAGCATGTGAAACGGGCGTCAGTAGTCTACCTTGCATGATAATTCAAGCTGCTAGTTGATTCTTCACCTGATTCCGATCCCGGTTGAGAGCCAAGTCCTTGAGTGTTCGAATCTAAAAAAAGAGGGACAATATCAGCAAGTCATGATCAAAAGCTAACGATCTTCTGGCGCGAATGTGATTCACCTCTCTTCCGCCTCCAGCGGCCAGAATGACAGTAGAAGGTACGCTTGAATTATTTCCAGCGATTTGATACCATGAGAAAATACTACGGAAATCATGTCTTTCATCAATGTCAAGAATTCGCCGTGGAGAGTGTTACAGGATGTGTGTAGTCGAGATGCAACCACACAAATACTGCGATGTACGCGAGATAACATTGGTGAGAAACGGTATTTTCGCCAGGATGAATACAGAAAGAAGGACATACGTTGTCAAAAGGAATTCAGATCTTGCAAGCACCAATATCGGTGTATGTAGTTCGCGGTGCAAGACAGGTAGTAACTTGTGCATGTTCGCGAAATACAGGTCGAACAGCTCCTTCACTTGCTGCCAGCTGAGAAGTTTCAGGATCTTGGGTTTCAACTGAGAGGAAACCTCGAAAATCAGCTGAATATCAGTATCTGAAGAGCACAGCTTTGCTTACCTCTGGATGCATGATCCGCCTGTGGGTCGAGAAATTTCGTTAAAACACTGCTACAAGATTTCAACGTTCCTTACTCACTGGTGTATGTCTGTTAGCGAACTGTTGCCGGGCTAAAAAGAAAGAAAAGTCTAAGTTTCAACCAACGACAGGGAACAAACAGTCGGGCGTACCTCAAAGTACTTGGCGTTCCCGACGCCTGGCAAGTGCCTGTTGATCCGTACATGAGGCTGCCTGTGTCCCGGCGTGCCGTAGTCATGATTTCCTGAATGAGAATTGGTCCCCCCTAAAGGTGGACTATCCCGAGGCGTTGGTGCTTCGGAAGGCGGCTCGTCGGAACCTCTTAGACTGGCCTCAGCTAATAGACCAAGAGGGTTGAGCACAGTGGAAGGCAGTGACTGTAAACGAGCCCGGCGGTCTTGATGATGTACATCCGAGGATGAAGGGTTGTTTGTGAACGTTGTTGAAGCCGCAGGTGTAGGCACATTGTCCATGTATGGCTCGGAAGGCATGGCGTTGGTACCGGTGAGTTCTAGCAGCACCCCCAGACATACCGCAGATGATGATATGAGTACATGCGCAACTAATGCGGGCATTACGGATCGAAACTCACGTTCAACAAGCCTGACCCGAATCTCCAGGATCTGACGAGATTCATTTCCATCAACCATCTCCATTAACGGCAGGATCGGTAGTTCTGGTTGTCGTTCTCGCGTGAAAGTTGCCAGTGGGTTTGCTCGCTGTTCCGGAGTGGATGCAGCCTGTCCATTATTGTCTGAATTATTGGTGTTGGAATTATTTGTGTTGGAGTTTGTGCCGAGATCCGCCATCCTGGGGAAATATCCTATGTCCGTAGCACGCGATGGTTCTGCAGTTTCCGAAGGCCCGACAGGAGTATACGGTATATACATTGGCTGGAGTGGTTGCGGAGGTGCTGTCGTTGTAGCCACGGGGTTTTGAGGAGTGGCTTCTGGCGTCGAGTTCTGTGACATGGTGCCATCGGATTGCCTTCGATCGATAGACGGATGGTCTGTTCCATCTGGACCGCTACCTTTGGGACGTCGTCCTCGCTTCGATTCTACCCAAACACACTCCCTAACGTGGTTGCGGCAACGCTAGACCCGAAAAGAAAGGCTTTCAGATAGGGGATACCAGCGCAGCGACGATCTGAAGACCCACTCTACATGGCAAGCCTGTACTTTCATCACCCCCTACGCATTTCATCTTGATTTTCCGACATGATATACATGCCAGTGAACGTCGCGGTGACCGTTCTCTTTGCCTTTTGCGGGTCGGACCATTGCTAGACCCACCATGCTCTTCCGACTTTACTGAATCGCTCATCCTTGGTATTCGTCCTAGATATGTCGAGTTATGTCGAAGATATACGCTGTCTCAGGGGGTTCGCTCTTTTCGCTACTGTGTACTGACGAGAAAAGACGACGATTCCAGCTGAAGAAGCTGAAGAAGCTATCGAACGGAGCCCTGATTGTGGGACGCAAAAGAGGTGGGCCAGTAGTGTGAAATAGGTAAAGCCATGTAAATCACAAGTACAAGCACACTGCATCCTAGCAGTCGTTGCGAAGAAGATGATACACCATCGTTGTCCATACGGACGGGGCCGGGATGCAAAAATCTTGATGACTCGCATAATTAGCAAATAATACCGATCTGCCTTACGTTGCCCCGCAAAAAGCTAGCATAAGGTTGCCGGACGTCCGGACGTAACATAATACAAGTTTGTGAACATGGACCCATTATTTTTTGCTCATGCGCTCTGATCTTCCAGTGGAGGGTGTAAAGATGTAGCCCGGACGGAGGCGCAACAAGGCGTAAAGCTGCAGTGCTGTGTGACGGACTTGGCTGCGACGTACAACTGTGTCGCAACCCAGCATCATCGGCTTTGCATTTCTGTGTTTCTGTGGTACGGCTAAAAAGTTTATCTTACAAGCTGCCCGACGTCATAGATATAGTCTCATATGCCATGTTTCTGGAGTTAGAGAGACGCAGAAGAGTTTCTGCAAGCAATGGCGAGGATCATCAGAATCCAACGTATAGCACCCCGCCACATTATAGGATTCAGATTGATCAACTGATTTTATCGAATCGCGGGTCCGGACAAGTATCCATTCCTCCTTATATTTCATTCTGGTTGTTCGATTATATACACAACTATAGGTTTCATTGTCTATCTCGGTGGAAGAGATGGAACAGAGTTAGAGGGCTGCTACATCTCCCATAAAGCTGGAAAAAAAATCACTTACCGACTCTTCTTTTTCGAGGGTCCCTCTTCTTCCTCCTCATCCGAATCTTCGTCGTCCTCATCTTCCGAGTCATCCTCTGCTCCACCTTCTTCCTCATCGTCGTCCGCAGGCTCAAAGTCCTCGTCCTCCTCTGAATCATAATCATCTCCTTCCTCTTCCAGCTTCTTGATGTCCTCCTCAGTTATTCTTCCGGCTCGCTTTCGTTTCGGTCGATTGGCGATACGGTTGTATGCCTCGTCGTTGTCGTCGTCATCCTCATTATCGCTGTTGCCGTTACTTGCTTTTGACGATTCGTCTTCAGGTTCGGGTGCAGTGGACTTGCCTTTGCCCTTTCCTTTACCGTTCGAGGCAGGGGCGTCGGATTTGTTCGTGTTCTCCTCGGCATTCTGCTTTGCGGAATCGGAAGATGATTGATGTATGGCCTTGATAGGATCATGTCCCTGCAGTCACCAGAGTACCAAGTACTTAGCTGTCTGCGCGGGAAAGAAAGCCACAGACGCTGTACGAGCTTACCCAGTTCTTGAGACTCTTTGTGCTTTTCGTCTTTTCCAACTCTTCCTCGGACTTTGTTTCCTTCATCTTTTCCTCCTGAGCAAGATGACGCGCACAGTAGGAAACAACACGACGCATGTGATCTACTTGTTCGTCGGTGTACTTTGATGCATCCTATATCAGAAAGATCATCGCAGCGGCAAAGGAGAAATGAGTACCTGTGCATAGTGTAATCTCCAGGCATATCACGCCGTGAGCTCACCTTGTCCGGGTTCTCTCTCAATATTTCAACAATCCTCTTTCCAGATTCATGACCGATCGTCTCACCATTTCCACCCTCCTTGGGCCATCCAGCGGATTCCGATTCATCTGATTTAAGCCAGCCTTCCAGTTCCTGTTTGACGTGGTATCAGTGGTCAGAAGCGTCCGCACTGCTCTGCATTGATATGAAAGAGTTCCACGTACATCCGCAGTCATGTTGACATACTCTGTTACAATCAAAGGCCCTTGATCAGTATAGTGCTCTCGACAAAAGAGATACACGGATCAACTCACCGTTGAAATCGGCAATGACTTCATCCCTTGATTTAACCATGTTGACTGGTTGAGTTTGAGTGAAAAGTGAGTTCCGTAAACCAACGGATTTTCTGACCGGTACGTCTAACGTGTTCTGTCCCACGGCAGGATATTCATCAATTGCTCGTTCAACAAAGGAAAGTCAAAGATCGTTGAGGAAGCAGCGAAGCAGTCGATGCACGATGCATTCGTCATACCAAATCGAGACGTTGAAATGGAGATATGACCCTTGACATCCGTGTTTCTCATGAAAGTTCAGTTCAGTCTGCTTCAACCGAACGAGTAGAGAGACTGTTTCTTGGATTGCTACAAACAGCTCTACAAACCACCCATAATAGACATCCACTCTGCGTCTACTAGTCGAAACAAACAACCACAACTTGCTTACCACAAGGCACAACCAAAAAATGTCCTCCGTTCGACAATCCTGCACTCAATGTGCCCGCTCAGCGAAAACTATCAAGGCCACATCCTCGACACGATCGTTATCCAGCTCTACTAGGCTACGATCCCCCTCCGAGAGTTCAGGATACTCTGCTCCAAACCTATCAAACCCAAAACAACCCGCCTTCCCTGCGGCTTCAAAGCCAGGCCGTCTGTCGCCTTCCGAGCTTCGAACACTGGTACAGCTACACCACTCTTCATCTTCATTCATCACCCAACAAAACCTCTCGGCATCTATTGACGCCGCATTCCGCGCGAGCAGTCAAACGTTTGGAGACGACAGAGCGTTCCGGGAGATTGCCGAATCCCGTCTCAAGTTAAGGCAGGGGAGTGGAAAGGGTGATCGATTGGTCCGACATGGACAAAGCACGGATTCGGCAGGACAACAACGATCGAGTGGTGCTGTTCACGTTGCATTCGGGTACGATGCCGAGCCACTTACGGCCAACGATGTTGCGAACAAGGTCAAGGAAGCCAACATGTGGTCTGGGGATGCAGAGGGAAGGCGGGATATGGATATTCATGGCGGGGCGAGGGATTTGATTAATATGAGGGAGGAAAAGATGAGGGATGCTTTGTATGGAACTGTTGGGAAACGGGCAATGCCGGGTGTAGAGGCAGTGTTGGATCATATCCAGGAACACTCAAAGTAATAGGCAGTCGATGGAGTCGGGGTTTATTGGGACTGCGCGTGTTGTACAAATGATGCATTTCCAGCGGACATGTCATATCCAGTCTGGTCACCCGATCGACATTTCACTATAGACACTACCCGTACCATCAGACAAGTCATCCCGCGGGCTTTGCGGCGGCCTGCTACGACGACTGTCATTCGTGGAACGTATACGAGTGAGCATTGATTCCTGGGCGTAATCCGCGCCATCTCCCGCATCGTTTGGCAGGGGGTCTGCAACGGTACTTGGCGTGTTTGGAGGTGACAGGGTTGAACGCCGCGGTTCCTCCTCGGGCTGTGTGGATACTTCATCCCCATCACCATCTTGTTCGACAGACTTCTCCTGATCACCCGCTTGGTCATCTGGCTTCATATTCCGATACTCAGGCTCATAATCGTCCTCTTCATCGGATGCGTGTTCGCGTAATAGCGAATCGATCTGAGCGAAGATGGATGGTCAGTATTGATATGACTGGGAGCAAGAGAGACTAGGTGTAGCAGGACTACCCACCTTGTCAAGAAACGTCTGGGCAACCTTGGCAGTACCATGATTCGAAACTTTCCTCCCCAAAGCCTCCTCATTCCTTATCGGCCGCAAATATCCATCATCCTCCTGCTGTGTATCTTCCAACCCATGTGCATCCTTGTCAGTATCAAGAGCCTTCGTGAAATGATTCGACGCATTACGAAGCATTCGCTCATCCATCTGTAGAGTTTCCGCTGTAATCGGACTATTTCTCGCTTTATACGAGTTGTTGCCATCGTCGTCACTGTCGTTTTCCATCTCAGAGCTCATTTCTCGGGATCGTTCGCTGTCGTTGTTGGCCAAGTCACGAGAGAATTCTCGTGTTGTAGTTGGTTGAGAGAGGTAGAAGCACAGCATACCGGCGTAGGAATGGAGAGTTGCTGAGAGAATGTAGGGATAGGATATAAGGTACCTAGGTGAATGTTTGGCTTTAGTTATGCCATGACATTCTCATCTTTCGCGACGACTACTGACAGTTCAAGGTCATCCAATGCGCGCTGGTATTCCTTGACCTCGATAAGATGCAGAACCAGAGCAAGCAGTATTTCCGGACGCTGAATCCAACGGGATATCAACACACGGCACAAGTGCAGTATAGTATCCGCCCAAAACCCACGTTTACCAGTTTCACCGAAACAAGCAGCCGCCGAAGGTACATCTCCTTTCTGCGCCAAATATCCAAAACCTCGTACGGCTCTTCAGCGTTGAGCCCCTGTGCGCTGCCACCAGCTACTGCGCGTCTGGCAGAGTCGATTTCCAGGTCAAACACCGGCAGGGCCCATTTCCAGGATGTCCTCCAGTCTACCTCCTCACAGCGGATCTACATTGCTCGATGTCCTGTCAGTAAATAACAGGTAGTCTGGAAAATGCCGCAGCCGGGCGAGACAGTGGGTATGGGATACAGCGAGCGAGACTTACGAGTATTCCCCATGCTAGAGTTGCACGTGGTTGATCATCCTTTCGAATTGCATGGTGTAGTAGATTGACGAGATTCTGGATATGAATTCTTCGACTGGTTGCAATAGGAACTGGTTCAAACGATACTCGTAGAGGAGGTAGTATTGGCATGTTTTGACGTTGTCAGATATCCAGATGGTGAACACCGCTTGAGTCCCTGCTGGAAGTTCAGTTGATGGCAAGCCAGATATCAGGGAGGATGATTGAAAAGGTAGCGATAGCTTTTCCACTTGTGTTACATGACTAGACTCAACGTGTAGAACACTTCTACGCAAACTTCCATCACCAGCAGCACTTTGGTTTGAGCTCGGGCATCGGGATTGAGTGAAACAAAGAGTCGCGATCGACGGATATTATTATGGAAGCAGGCATCTGCCATCGTCACTTTACTCTATCGCCTTGCAAGATAGTTTACATCGACATTGCTGCTTGTTTGTCCCTTACTAGACACCCTCAAGTCTTCTACATTCGACTTGCCATATACCCAGCAACCCTTAATCAAGCCTCATAATGCTATTGGGCAACACCTTCAAACGTTCTATCGCACGACAGCGTCAACGCCGCATTTCAACCTCCGACCAGTCAAGGACCTCGCTGGCTTCCCCAACATGCCTCACGTACCTCAACCACCGACCATATTCCGCAAAATATGCACCACCAGAACGAGTTCCCACGGCTTTCGCATCAGAAGTATACCATGAACGAGAAATCCCTGGCAAGCCTTATCAACTCGATCGATACCTCAAGGCGCCTACGCCGGCAACAACAGAGACACCGATGGATTTAACGCCCGAGCAGAGGAAAGTGATTGAGAGGACGTTGAGGGTTGATCTGGTCGGGGAAGGCGCAGCGAATTGGATTTATCAGTCGACCAAGTTTGTCACGGATTTGAAGGGCGACAAGGAAACATCGAAAAAAGTCGAAGTATGTATTCGTCATGCCCGCCGTATTGCGCCGCTCTTTTACGCTAATATTGCTATCCCCGATACCCCTTCAGGAAATGTGGTCGACGGAGAGGCATCATCTACGAACGCTTTCAACGCTACAGAAACAACATCGCGTGAGACCTACACTGCTCTACCCCGTTTGGAAAGCCGCGGCATGGACGTTAGGAGCTGGTACGGCGATGATGGGTCCACGCGCGATCATGGCTTGTACAGAGGCGATTGAAACTGTTATTGGAGAGCACTACGATGAGTGAGTTCTTGCCTTTATCGGTTCTATCATAATTCAGTGGCACGTGCTGAACGTCCACTTTTTCGTGTGCACAGTCAGATTAAAGCTTTAGCTACCGTGTTCCCCCTAGAGGATCCCAACCAACTATCCTCCATCTCAGACGCCAAAAAGGATGCGTCTCCACCCACTTCATTCACTCCAGACCACGCATCGTCCGGCATGCCCTCCCTCTCCACATCAGCAGATCCCACACCACCCTCAGAACTGGACAACCCGGCAATCCACCCGTCCGTGCCGCTCATGCACAAGATCCTGCAAGAGTTCCGGGACGACGAGTTGGAGCATTTAGATACGGCGGTGGAGAATGATGCACAGTTGACGCCTGGGCATGCGTTGTTGAGTACGGTTATCGAGACGGGTTGTAGAGGTGCGATATGGGTGGCTGCTAGGGTCTAGGACCAGGTTGAAGCGAGTTTATAATTATTGGCTAACGTTCAGCCTCGTTGGCAGGGTACATGTCGTCTTACAATCTCATCACAATAAAGAGAAGGATGATGTGTGCCATGCAAATACATCATTTCGCACGGCAGCGCATCCTCGCCCGGATGTCAGAGTGGTCATTTCACCTATGTACCTTCTTCATTGTCGAGCATGATACCATGACTTATCGCAGGCGCCCGCCCAGGGCAGCTGTGCCGACTGCGGTGCGTGGCCACTCCCGTACAGGTTATACATCGGTTTATATAACATTACGCAGCGAGTAGGTTGACTTCAGTATCAACGTACACTTGCCTCCATCGCTGAGGGGTTTAGAGCCCGTGCTAAAGCTGCTGAAGTACCTCAATCCGCCCGGACTCTTGAGCGGGCGCTTGATATACCGAAACAAATGCAGCAGGCCAGGGTGGTCGCTCAGCTCTGTGAGGAGGAGTTCCAATGCATTATTACTAGCTCTGTTTTGCCAATGCTATATACCGGCCTATTTGCCCAACCAGTAGGAGTAGCAGCGCAATAGCTTTCAGTAGGTAATCTCCAAAGCGGGTACTGTATATATCGTATGCATAAACAAAATGTAAACAATCTTCGGAGAAACTTTGAACATAGGTTCCGGGCTTCCTTCCGGACCAGATTCTGGTTAGGAGAAACTCAATTCTGGATGCATCGGATCTTTACTAGACATTGCGGCTGATGCATCATATTGATTGATGCCTGAACCAATGTGGCATCACACCATGAAGGGTTACCGTTGCTGATTACGGTTCTGCACCGCTGAAAAGGCAAGTCCGTGCGAGACAGTTCTTTTGAGCTGTCCTGTGCAAGCTTCATCAAGGCTCGGTATTCTGCTATAATATCTCATCTTCTGCCATCTACTTCTTGTTACAGACAGCCAGTACTCTTTGTATGCAACATGTCGGCCTTTCCAAAAGGTAAGCTCGTAACTCTGAATCCAGAGTCCTCGTCCGGACAGCTTTCTCTGTATCCAAGCCTAACAACACTCTTCATTCGATCTGATCAGGAGCGCCGACACCGAGTGAGAACTGGGACGACGACTTTGACTTTCAACCTCCATCTCCACCAGCAACTTCTTCCTCTATTTCTACTTCAAAAGCACGACCTGATCTGGATGTTTTTGGAAGTTCGGTGCTCAAACCGTCCGCAGTTGAGCGGCAATCACTGACGATCCGAGAGAGAGAAGTTGAATCTTGGGATGATGACTTTGACTACGATCCGTTGGACTGGACCAAGGACATCGGGGCGAAAACTGGAAAGGGGAGAGAGGTGTCGAATCTACCTCTGCAGGACGTAGGAGGGATACTCCCTCGTGAAACGGAGGATATCGATCGTCTACAGCCTTCGATGCTCTCTCGTCCGATACCACAACGCTCAAGCTCGACCTCGTTTTCTGTATCATCAACAAACCAGACGGGATCTGCATTATCACACCACCCGATGCCGTTGGCTCCGACAGCTTCTGCATCAAAGTCGAATCGTCGGGACCGAAAACGCAGTAGCGATCATCTTCCTGAAGGCGACAGCTCACGCCTTGATGAGAATAGTGAATTGCGGACTGCTGAAGCCAATCTGTCAAATAGCCGCACTCACAGCCAACCACGTGAGTGAGACTTCTCGACAACCCAGACAAGCCATTCTGACATGACGCTTTATCTCTAGAGAAACTGCCAAAGAATGCGCACCTCAAAGAAGGAGTATTCATGCGACGTATATCCAGTGTCCGTCGGCGGATCTCGAGCAGTATATCCATTGGACCGTCTTCAATAAACAACAACGTGCTTTCGGACATGTCGTTACCTGTCAATCACACGCACCATCAGCCAACCTCGCAAACGGGTTCGCACAAGCCGACCAGGCACAGCAGACCGGCAACGTCGATCGACATGCCTCCCCCTCCTGTACCCATATCTGCCCTTCGGACTTCAAGTCTCATGAATGTAACTGCGAGGAAGGCCATAAATCCGTCGGCTGTTTCATCCAGTCCTACCCGAAAATCTCCGGAAGGTATGCCGTTCCGTGTGGAAGCCGGAATCAACCAGGCTGGAGAACAAGGAGAGCAGTTGGCTGGACTACCGGAGGCTTCGTTCGCGACCAGAAGAATGGACAGCAATGCTTCAGCGGTGTCCTTACAGGAAGTCGGTTCGTCCTCCTTCTTGCCATCGCCCGTCCTGGTCACTCCACCGTACTCTGCGGAAACCCTGAGCCAAGCAAATACTGGTGTTTACGGATTTCATCTGCCTTCCCCATCCGCTGGTTCCGCATACAATATCCTCAATATAGCACCTGGTCGTCGGGCCGCTTATCGCCAGACGTCCGAAACATCTTCCAAGCCAGATACAAAGTATAACGAATCAGTAAGACACTTGCGTTACCGAACAGAAGATCCAACGGATGTCAACAGGACACCGAGGGCTGCTCGAAACCACGCTCGTCCGGTGCCTAATCTATCAGAGGATGTTCGCATTGATTCATTTTCTGACGACTTTTCCAGGCTTTCAATCGACGATCAGACTATGCGTAGTCGTTCCGCATCGGGGACTGACGTGGAATCACCTATCGGAGATTCGGCCGATCAACTCGATAGAACGACCTACATGAATCGCATAACCAGCCGAGAATCCAGAGTTGAAATCCCTGAAAGTCACGCATGGCCTGATGCGCCAACCGCTGCGAGGGCTACATTGGTATTCAAATCGAAACAACCAGTATCGTCCAAGGAAGAGACGGCCCTGCGCAGTTTTCGATTCGGCGACGATACAAGCAATAAGGTAACGCGTGAGAAATCTGACTCGAGCGTTACGAAACAAGCTACTTTTGAAACGACAATATTGTCCGCCACTGCAACACCGCCTGCGACGAGCCGGAAAGAAAGAGCACGACTCTCATTGCAGAGAATCGGCAGTCTCAGTCAACGTCATAGCAGGAGAATTAGCGACAGCTGGAAGAATATTAGTGGTAGTGCAACTGGTGAAAGATCAGCTAGGAAGCAAAGTCAGACTGGCGAACCTAATACTTCGGTCGAAAGCCGCAGGTCTTCTGCTGTCACCCCACACATGCTGGAAATTCGGAATACAGCAATGACTCCTGCTGAAGAGATAACTCAATCGCCGCGGGAACTATCCGCAAAGGTGAACACCTCCGGTGCAAGGCAACCTATGCAATTCGTTACAGTATCACCGCTGTCTGGGAATCAACACGATACCGCCCTCCTGACACCGGTACATCAGCAATCGCAAGCGATTCCGGCCACTATGCGCAGTCTCAGTCACAATGACTCGCCGACTGGATCCCGATTCAAGACTCCCGGGACGGACCAAATGGACAACGAGAAGGTCAAGAGCGAGCGAGGGATTGCCAGAAGAAGTTCCTTAGGGGACTTGAAAATCCCTAGCAGAGTTGTCAGTGCGCAAAGAGGATTGAAAGAAGAAATTGGAGCCATGAAGCAATTTGCTGCGGGAATCCAAGGTATGTTCCCGTACTGGCAAAAGACAAAAAAGCGTGCTGATGTAACATTCTTTGTTGGACACAGATCTTAAAGCCCTTATGGCGCAACATACAATATTGAGCGTGAAACAAGATCGATTCGGTGTGAACGATGTCAACTTGGAACACAAGTATGCGCCATGGTGGTCCTTAGCGGATCTGCTAGTTCAGCTGGGCGAAACTGGAAGTCTATCCGGTGCAACTACCCGTTCGCCCCTGGATGACGAGGATGCAGAAGCAAAGGCGAGACTCCAGCGACAAAGACGTATAACGCTTGCGCCAGGAACGGTGCTGCCATCAGCCCATCTTTCAGCGCTGTCGATGGACTCAGAATCGTTGTCCCTGCTAGGGGCTCAGGAAATACCACCTATGAGGAACTTGAGCGACTCTTTGGCAGCAGCATCAATGACTGCAGGACATACAAGTCAGCGAAGCCTTAGCAATATATGGCGAGCTTCAACAGGACGGATCGACTTTTCGTCTGCACAGCTGGAAGAGCTTCGAGGCATAATAGACAAGCCGCAACTGCCGATCACCGATGCGCCTTTGCGAAATACGCAGCCAACGGCAAGAGCAAAAACAACTACGAGCTCAAGAAAGAAGGTGGACGACGGACGACAGAGCCTGGGTCCAACCTCGTTGCCAATCAAAACGTTACCACATCAACGTCGAACCAGCAAATCGAATGTCACAGTTTTCAAAGATTTCTGGAGGGCTGCTAGCGGATCACAGAGATCCTCCGCAACTGCCAATTTCCCAACACCCATTTCTGGCGCTGGCCGACCAGCTTTGCCGAAGTCTCAGACCAGGCCTTCGTTGGCATCAATCTTCCGCAGGAGTTCAAGCAAAGTCACAACAATACCGGCGACTACTCCTTTGCGGTTCTCGACTGACAAAACAGAATATGAGATGAAAGAGGAGAGCGTGTCTTCCGCTTCCGTTTCAGTGCAGTCGGAAATGTGCACGAGTCCGCAATCCAGTCTGAGCGATTGGGACTCTCCCAGTCAGGTTGGCGATCTCAGGCTACCAACACGCCCGTTTGGAGGACCGGCCGAGACGCAACACCAATCGAACATGGCTTCGCTTCGACCTGATGCAGAATTGACTATTACGAGATCTGATTCTCGCAAACTGCTGGCTGGCCTTGGACGCGGGCCATCACCTGCGGTGGAGACAAAGCCAGCCTCTTCACAAACCGAATCGACCATGGCCGCGTCCGGCTTTTCTACGTCTGCCGCTTCATCGGAGGCAGAGGCTTCTCCAACAGGTCATCAACCTCATCTCCCAGTGTTATTGACTCCGGCCAGTCTTCCCCCTCTGCTGGCGAAGCTGAATGACGTGACTCGAAATTGTAGAACCCATCTGGAAGTGATTAGTGAACGGTTAAGGGAAGTAGACACTAGGGCACCTCCCTTGCAAATGGAGGGATCGAGGGTGCAGTAGACACTATATAGCAAGAAGCAAGAGGCTGTAACATAAGTCACGCGATCTATATACAGATACAGATAGGTATGGACAATCATACAAAGAGCAATCGCATACAAAGCAGTAAGAGCCCGCCCGCTTCGCCGGACGGTGTGTCAAGCGTCATTCTAGATCATGTCAATGTCTCCGGCGGCCCCCTCTTCCGGCCTTGGTTCCCCCCTGACCACCGAATGCAGAATCTCTCGTCGAATTTCTGCCGAGATTGTGGGATGCGGCCTAGAACGAATCACATCGAGTAGTGCATCTTTCTGTTCAGGTGTCAGATCCGCACCGTATCTGGAAAGGGTTATGTCAGAGAGGTTATTAGAACGCTTACTTCGATTACTTGCGAAAAGAACTCACCTTTGAACGAAAACCAGTAAACTCTGATGCCATAAGACTGGGAGCTTGTCGTCACCATCCTTGCTTCTGCTTGAATTCGCCAGTCGAATGTAATGGAAGACGAGCGCATCCACTACCTTGTACGGCAGTGCATACTTTTTATCCAGCAAAACTCGAATGAAAAGGGAGTTTGGACCTGAACGCCAAACACACAAGGAAAAAAACAGCAATGAGCGTTTGTTGAAAGAGGTACGCGTCTTTCACCTCTCTGCGACGCGAAGACTCACCACTGTAGTCCATACCAGCCAGTCGCATGAGTGCCGCGGCGGAATGCAATACCGGAACAGAAACTTTGGACAGCACGGATGCGACAACTGTAGCTTCCTTTAGCGAACATCCGGACTGTATGGCAAAGAGAGAGGAAAGAGCGTTAAATCCGGGCCATCAAGCACGTGTGTGGCCTGTGACTTACTTCGCAAAGTGGGAACAGAATTCCCTTGAACCAAGCAGCGGGCTTGTAAAGACCCTTCTTGAGAGCCTCGTACAGCTGGACATCCAGCCTTCCTCCTTTACCACTCTTGGCTTTTTCCTGATCCGCAATGTTATCTCTGACCTGATCCAGCAAGATACCCTGCAAGAACACTTGCACTTCTGCAGGCTTCAAGTTTGAGACGAAGATTCTGGTGCACGCGTATGCGGCGTGCGGTGTCCATTGTGCCGGGTCGGTTAGGGCAAGTAGTTGTGCCCAATGAGGAAGAGATGGTAGAATTTTGAGTGCTCGGGGCAGTGGGCCGGATTTGTATCTCGACAGCAAGATGCCGACTCTGCCGAAAGCGATTCAAGGGCCATCAGGAACTGGTTTTCATCGGGATAGCAGAGCAAATGACTTTTGCTAAACCAATGGAAACTCACTTAGTATAGACTTCCACAACTTTGGGGTTCAGTCCGACTCGCGGGTCCAAGCGTCCTCCATCTGGCAGCAATCATGACATCAGCTTTGACTGCCTTGTGTATCACGACGCCTCACGCCACTCACCAGCATGCGTCGGTTGAGCTGGCACCGCACCGACTCCTGGAACTCCACCAGCCTGCGCAGCCGCCTGTTCACCCATCTTTTCAAAAATAATGTCCGCCAATGTCCTTCCACCTTCACCTTCATCCCCCTGGACAAGCTTCTCATCATCCGCCGTATCGTTGAGGCTATCCAGCAAATCTGCTGATGTCGTTGGTTGTTGTCCCGTTGTTGAAAGAGATGTGAGGTCTTGCTGAAGCTGGGATGGCAACAGATTCGAGTTTCGGCCGAGAGCTGCGAGGGTTTCGTAATCCTCTGGGTCGATTTCCTATCAAAGGCAAAGCATGTATGTATCAGTCTCCCGTCTCGCAGGAAGCCGTCCCACGAGCAAAAAGTCCCGACTTACGAGTTCAGCATACTCTTCCTCCTCAACGTCCTCGTCCTCTGGGAAATCATTATCATCTTCATCCTCATCATCCATATCCCTCATTTTCGGGTCGTCCCTCCGTGGTACAGCACCGGTGATCCTCATCGCGCTCTCGTCTTCATCGTCGTCTCTCGTCTCCTCCGCTTCCATCTCATCCTGTTGCTTCCTCGCCAAGTCCAGAATCTTCCTCGACATGCGCGCCGTCTCCACCCTTCCTGCTCCATCATCACCGTCAACACCTACAGCAGCGGATCTTCCAGCACGAAGACCGCCGTCGAGTCCATCACGTCCAGTATCGGCGCTGCCCTTCTTCTCCCGCTGTTGCTGCTTCTTCACTGCCTTTGAACTGATACGTCCAAACTTTGATAACTGAGCATCCTCGTTGAGATCGACGTGGAGAGGTGTGTGTCGGGCCTTCTTGACGCCTGCTAGAGAACTTGCTTTCGGCATGTTGCAGAAGTTTTTAAATGGGCGTAAGTCGATTGAAAGTGCTGCGTTTCCTGTTGATGAGTGGTAGATACGTTCTAATCCTCGCTGCTGAATGCTCAGTGGGTATGATATGGTATAGGCTTGCGCAGAACCTGGATACCAATCCCGCCATGGAATACAGATGAAGAGGAAGCCCGGACTGACAACCTATTCCCTTCGAAATCTTGGCTGCCTATCACGTGACCCGACATCACAAAGTAAACAAGCTCCCGGCCTCCTCATGGTGGAAGCAGCAGTTCAGGTCCACTGCGCAATGACCATGTTCTGATGATGGGACCAGTCAACTACATTTGCTTTTCCCATTCGTATCGGCTCGTATTACATCACTAGTCACCTTGCTGGATAAGAATAGTTAGTCCTTGGATATACACGAAAACACGACACCCTCAGCGCATCTGATCCAGCCACCTATCTTTATAGCATCGCATGTCGCACGTCATCGACATGTCTGCTGCCAACTCCAAAAATGCCGGTACGTTACTCAGCCGCAATACTAATGTGGCTCGACTCTGGGACTGATTGAAGACCTGTCATAGAAAAGTACTCGGTGATATTGCCAACGTACAACGAAAGGAAGAACTTGCCCATTATCATTTGGCTATTAGCGAGGACCTTTGAAGAGAAGTATGCAGCAAAGGCCACTATCTCATCCGCCGTTGAAGATTGACAGTGCTTTATCGAACCACAGTAATCTTGCATGGGAAGTCATCGTTGTAGATGATGCATCGCCAGATGGAACGCAGGAAGTAGCGAACCAGTTAGCCGGAATTTATGGAGATGACAAGGTGGTGAGTAGGGCGCTTTTCGGGGCTGAATGTTCTGGCTTTGCTGAAGGTGTCGACGGTTTGTAGCTCCTCCGTCCACGAGCCGGAAAGTTAGGTCTTGGGTAAGCAATGCTGTGTTCACGTCTACATCTCCCGTTACTCATCATGACAATGCATGCTTTACTCATTTCGTAGAACGGCGTATGTGCACGGCTTGAATTACTGCACAGGAACATTCGTGATCATCATGGACGCAGACTTTAGTCATCATGTACGTCGGGGATTGCCATGTAAATCCTTTCGTGTTTCAAAATCTGATACCGATTTGTTCTTGCAGCCAAAATTCATTCCCGAATTTATCAAGTACGTTTAGCCTGTGTTACTCAGGCTCAAGCGAATACTAATCGAGTGGACAATCCCGTTCAGACTTCAAGCACTTCATAACCTCGACATCGTCACTGGTACACGATACTCTGCTACCGTCACCCCACCGCCGCGGTCAGGTCAGAAGATTGGGTTCGGAGCAGGAGGCGTATATGGATGGGACTTGAAGCGGAAGATGGTCAGTCGTGGCGCAAACTTTTTGGCAGATACCATGTTGCAACCGGGGATTAGCGATCTGACTGGTAGTTTCAGGTAAGTTCTACCGGTCTGCTGTATGCTCTGGCATGTATCGCGCCTCTAGCACTTGCTCATCCTCCTCTTCGATTTCCCTCCGATACCCTCCGATACCCTCCGATACCCTCCGATACCCTAGACTGTACCGACGTGACGTGCTTCGCCATATCATCTCGGAAACGAAATCAAAGGGCTACGTGTTCCAGATGGAGATGATGGTGAGGGCTCGTGCACTTGGATATTCCGTTGGGGAAGTACCTATCACATTTGTGGATCGAATCGAGGGACAGAGTAAGATGGATGGTGGGGAGATCGTACAGTACTTGAAGGGGGTGTTCCAGCTATGGAAAGATGTATAGAGAATTTATGATGTTGTAAATTAGGGCAAGTCTCCTGAATCTTATCAAAATTGACAACTTCTCGTCTCGCTTCAATCGTACCCCACAGCTTTCCGTTGAACCTCGCTCTGGCGGATCGGATGACAACCCCGTCAGTGTTCAACAGCTGGTTACCAGATTGAGGAAAGAACCAGTGGTTCCTTCATGTCTCCTTATCCATGAACGGGAAGAACATCGGTCGCCATACATGATCTCACTTCTATGGCGGACAGGAGGATATACATAGAGGACGCTGACAAGGAAGTCGATTACCTTAACAGAGACATTGTGATTCTGTCTGGCCGCAAGCACGTGAGACAATACCGGTATCTGGGTTAAGCTGTGTGACCAAGGCAGGGTACAGAGAAGCAGTAAAACTATAGTCACAATCGAAGGAAAAGGTCTTCGGAAATGTGTTCAGTTCGCGAGCCTGTGGATGGCTGGGCTTTCCGGGAGGCATCAAGGGGGAGGTCCACGTCCTCGTTGTTCGCTCCACCACGAAAGCTTTTGGGCAAGAACTGTGAACTATGGTTGACGAGACAAGCAATAGACAGGGTTCCGAGAAGAGGAAGATCCATTGAGGGGGAATCTTGTACTTTATGCGCGATCTGACTTGATACGGAGACCACAGATCAAGTGCGACCGAGATGCGCGCAGTGAATATAAACGCTAATGAAAACTAAAAGAACCGGATTCGACTACTCTCCAAGCCCCAGACATGCAGGTCCTGGAAGACAGCTGCGAACGGGAAGTTTCTGGATCAGAGCGTTCAGCGGGGTTTGCCATAATCAGAATAATGCCTATAGTCCGCTTCATGCGGGTGTCGATGCTCACACATACACAGTACAGCCTAACAAGTCTTTTGGGCAGCATTGTTACATCTTCCGCCATCTCATACCAGCAGCTCGAATTACGCCAACAGGCCAGCATTTTTTTGGGAACGCACACGGTTTTGACGAAAAGCTTCTTTTCACTGTGTACCGAATTGGAAGCCAGTTCAGTGGAAGTTTCATAATATCAGGCATAGCCTTGATTTGCTCACTTGTCGACACCCGTCTGGTGTAAAAGCTAGCTTTTCGGACGATGGTGGTCGCAGATTGTTTACGGTTGGACTCGAATACAAGTTACGCGTCAGAACCGCTGTCTTCGCTCCCCTACTCTTCTTGCGAGTTAGCACGCGACTTCCCATTCGCATTTATTCGGGCGGAGAGACAGGGTGGCCTGTCGGTCATCCGAACGCCAGCCATGGTGTAATCTTGACTGGCTGTTGCGTCAAGGTGTTGTCGAAGACAGTCGCATTTTATTTAGGAAGGTAGTCTGCAAGAAGGTACCACTACCTTATCAAGACGGCGGGGAAACCCAGCCTTGGGTAACCAAACAAGTATGTGTCAGCAGTGGTCATGCTTTCAACCTCCTCGCATGACTTACGCCAAGTGCTGGGCAAGAAGCCCGTCACAGCAGGCCCAACTTCTCACAAGGTCGAACGGACCATCCGCGACGTTGTCCACCTTGCAAGTATTGTTCCGTATCTAATCACTATACGGCCATGGTGTTTCACTTGTTGTCGTCTTGAAGCTGTCCCGTAGGTTGCACGGATTCGGACCGGCGCTCAGCGGGACTCTGGCGATATGTCAGGCCGTCTCCCAGTCCGAGGGTGAGATACAAGCCGTTACACTATTTCTCTGTAAGATGAAAGAATTCGTGCCTATCGTTATATCACAACATCCCAATCCCAATGTTTGTCTTTTCCACTGCACGCTAAGCCGCTCGCATAATGAGGTACAAGGGGTTGTTGAGTCCGCAAGCGAGACCTCGTATCGTATAAAGCGAGACCTCAAATCGTATACGTTACAGTATACTACGGTACGACCTCATACACGTCTCCGCCCTTGCTAGCCTGCTTCATCCATTCCTGCTCATCACCTCTTTTCAGTACTCCGCTCCAGAACTTCATGACCGGCGCCCACTCATCGGCTCCTTGCAGCATTCTAGCATCCCCTCTCCCCGTCGAGCGGCCGGCAATGAAGGTCGTCGTTTCTGGCTTGAACGTCCGCTGGAGGAACGATTTCTGGGTTTTTGATTCGGTTGTTGTCGTTGCGATGCGAGAGAAGTAGAAGACGGGCGTGGATATGTTGAGTGTTTGGTTTACGGATAGGCCGGACAGTAATGGTCCACAGATGGACGTTGCGGACCCTAGTCGCTTAGCATCGAGTCGGGTTGATTGTTTGGATTGATTGCGATTTGTCTCTCCCAACCCATTCAACCCCAGATACCTCGCCATTTCCAACGCTACGCTTCCTCCCTGACCCCATCCGAACAGATGTATACGTTCAAGATCCCATTCGAGGTCTGCAACGAGGTACCGGAAGAGCTTGACCAGCAGTGGAAGTGTATGGGTGGTGAGACGTTGTAGGGATGTAGGTAAACCGTCGTCCGCTGTTTCGAGAAGGAAGTCATCTGCCGATATAGGATGCCACGAGAACGATGGATTGTCCATGAGCGGAAGACTGATGTAAATAGCGTCGCAAACGACAATTGGTTAGCGTGCCAAGGTGACGACACCTTACAATAGTAGCACCAAGATCAAGCCCTACTTACGGGAATGGCGCCTGTAGCGACAGTACGCAAGTCGCTGGCAGTGAAAACTGCTTTCCAAGATTGAAAAAGGGTGTCGACGTATCACCTGCAGGTATAACAGCAAATCAACCCGAGCACGTGGAATCAGCATCGCAGGTACTCCTCAGCTTAAGGGTCTTTGCTCTGAAAGAAAGGACAGATGCAGCTAATACGCACTTACGCACCTAGTCCATGGAGCATGACCAACAAGTTGGCTTCCTTTCCGTCCTTACTGCCTGCATACTGAAATTTCCACGGTTCGATACAGCTAGGTTGCGGTACTGGATGGGTCACGGCCGTCGAGCCGGCAGACGCGACGGGACGGAGGTTGAGGGAAGTAGAGGCCATGAATGAGAGATAGATCGGCGTGGGCTCTGTTTGTTAGGATAGGAAAGCGAGGAGCTGAAGGTTTGAGTGGTGTATTGAAGTTGAGTGTCTTCTATTGTCTCAAAACGAAACCTGGCTGCCGACTGTTCATGACTTTCTCCAACTCTATCCTCGTTGACCACCTAAAATGGCATACAACGTGCTGATGACGACGTCAATCGGAAGCAAAATGGACCTGCCATGAGTTGATTGTTGTCCAGATATGGGGCTGGCAGTATGGCGGTATATAACTCACAGTTGATCTACCCACTGCTTCCGTTCACCGGGGATCCGCAAACTAGCACATTTCAGCAAACTTCACTCTACAAGCACTTTACAAATATGTGTGAGTGTCGCCAGGTCCCATTACATAAACACGCAAAGCTGACCCTTTGGATTACTCCCTAGCTTTCCTCGATCAAGCCAAACAAGCCGCGAACGCAGCGCTCAACACTGCCGCCAACGTTGCTCAACAGGCCTCAGCAGCAGCCCAACAAGCAAGTGCAGCAGCCCAACCTACTGTCTCCGCTGCCTTCAACAGCGCAAGTGCCGCAGCCCAACAGGCCAGCGCCGCAGCTCAACCCGCTCTTTCGAGTGCTGCAGCAACCGTCGCTTCTACCGCTTCCGCCGGATTGACCCAAGCTCAAGCTGGCCTTCACAGTGTCGCTCCCTCCGTCGTTCCTGCCCCTTCAGGTGCGTCGCCGATATCTGCTGATTCAAGCGGTGTCGATTCGAGCCATGACCTCGCACCGCATGGAAAGGGAACCGAAAAGCTCGAACACCTGTTGGAGAACCGACCGGACCCCAAGGAGCTGCAGGATCGAAACATCTTGAAGGGTAGGTTCTGTTGTGCGCCACAACGTCAAAAGTCCGCCTGGCTTTGTCTTACCCATTTGTCTGACCGATAGGAGCACCGAACGACGCCTTGGCGGGAAAGAAGGCAGACTTAATCCGAGCTCAGTTGGAAAGCAAACTTGATGGTCAGATCGCGAACCGACCTGCACCCGAGGATTTGGTGAAGGAGGGTATCTTGAAACGTAAGTCATTCCGAGCATTGGCAACACTCTCAGTCCGATTTGACCGCGAACGCTAACGAAATCTTGTCATTTTCACGGAAATAGCCGCCGATGCTCCTCCTGCCATTTAGAGAGCCAGCATCAAAAGTTGTAGAATAGATCCTTACGCTCATGATGTTGTATGCTGAATTCCGTGAATATAGTATTGATACGCACGATTTCAATAGCCAACGTGACTGCTTGCACAACCAGTCTATCGGCAGCCTCCAGCCTTTGTTTGACGATTAAGTGGGATTTATTCGTCTCCCCGGACCGGAATGTGTTCAGCTGACAGCAGAAAATATCAGATCCTGCCTGTGTTCATGCTTCGGGTCTGATTCTTCATTCACTTATACAACCTTGGTAACAACGCAATACAACACTTGTCTCTTGTAACTATGCTTGAATATACCCTCCAAACCTGCCTCCAATTCAACTATTCAAAACTCGGAAACGGCTCATGTAAAGCGAGTTCCAACTGCAACGTCGTATCATCCGTCAGATACGGTTCTGGATCCCGCACCACTCGGTCGATGGCCCTTGCCAGAATCTCGATTTTGGCTGCGTTTAGGCAGCCGAGAGAGAAGCACCCGTCGGGAAGCATGTGGATATGCTCTCTCGTTGCCAACGTTCGTATTTGCATAGGATCCAGCAGAACAGCACTGCGTAATCCCGAGGAATGTTAAGCTGGCTCGAAAACAGTTAAGAGCGAATTCGGCTTACCTGTACATCCCACGACTTCCCCTGAAATGTGTCCATACCCCAGGTGTTTGGAGTTTATTTGTGAGATAATCGTAAAGTTTTTCCCGGATGCTTCTCAACCGGTCAGACATTGCCTTGATTTCTTTCAACCTGTTCATCACGCAACAACTCGGTCAGTGGTAGTCGTGCCAAAAGCGCATATCTATGTCAACTCACCAGCTGCGATACATCTGCGAGTCATTCAGAATGCCGGCGGCAATGTGGGCACCCAGCGGCCCGGGATGTGAATGCAGTGTTCGCGCCACATGTCGCAGTTGTGATTCGATGCGAAGCTTCTCTTGGTGGCTATGTCCCACAATCGATAAGATACTCGGCGAGTCGATGTACAGCCCCATGGCCTAAAGATCAACATCGAGTCAGTTGCCGAAGGGTATTCAGAGTACTGGCAGAGTCTTACAGAGTCAAAGCTTTGAGCGAGCATGAAAGGTATGCCTTCTTGAGCCATGTATCGGACTGGGTGAGCGTCAATATTAGGGTCGCCACTGGCTAGGCCTTGAAACTCCATCACCAGGAAGGGGATGTGACGACCAGCCTATTTAGAACGAGGTAAATGAGAGCATCAGTTTCTGAGACCGGAATCTCGCTGACGATGGAATCATACCTTCAGAATATCGATCAACGTGCGCCATTGCGAAATAATTAGGGAAGCGCCGGTTGGCGAACTACCGCTCACATGCAACAAAACTATTGATTGTTCGGGCGCCCGTGCAAGATCTTCGCACATGCCAGCAAAGTCGACTCCACCATGCGCTCGATCGAAGAACCGATATAGTTTGACATCCAACCCCGCTTCGTGTAATGCCCTAGCATCTTCACCAGTCGTCGGGTTAGGAACAAAGACCGACTTCATTCCCAGGTGAAGAGGAAAACGAGCCAAGAAAGTCCCGCCTAGACGCAGCGCGCCCGTGACCGATGTTGCCTGGATAGCCGCGATCTGTAATGCGAAAGATGCTCAGTGGTCGAAATTCAGCTGGGATATAAAAAGTGAACTAACTCTTGCTTCCCTATACGGTTTACTATCGCTACCGTATGCCATCCTGATACCTGCCTGCAAGAAGGGGCTGAACCCTTCTATCGGTAATGCGTCATGCTGAGGTCCACCACGACTGTATAGCTGCCTTTCAGTCTGTGTCGAACAAAGTGGTGAGTGACATGTAAAATCAATGGCTGTGCGATCTGCTTACTTGGCGTGTAGTAGGTGGGACAAAGATGCGACCACTATCTTCCCTAAAGCCAATCAGTCCGAGATTGATTTTGTGCGGATCAGGATCCATGTCAAACGCAGAGGAAACCTGCACGATACTGTTTCAGAAATGTTCTGAGGTTTAGTCCAACGCAGAGAGGTTGAAAGAGCAGGAAGCCACTTACGTTTCAGGAATAACATGGGGAACTTCCGCCCATGGATTCCAAGCACCCGTAAAGTCATTCCCATGTGAATTATCGTAGTTCATATCGTTATGGCCATTACTGGCGTCAAGCTATGGTACAACGGTAAATTAGCACGGGATCTGGCTCACTCTCCTTCATTAACTTACCTCCTGTAACATTCCTGCCAACATTGGGTCAGATTCTTCTTCCGCTTGCATGTGGTTTGCTTGCGCAGGAGAGCCACCCATAGGGAAAGTAGGGAACAATTCCGCGAGAAGAGGATCTTCTTCCATGCTGGTTTCTGCGGGCTGTAATGCGTGATTGTTCTCGTTTGAATATGTCGTAGAATCTGCACCGTGATTGTCATGCTCGTCCCCAATGGCGGCATTTACCCCTGGATC
Source organism: Naganishia onofrii (assembly GCA_030039215.1). NCBI lineage: Eukaryota > Fungi > Basidiomycota > Tremellomycetes > Filobasidiales > Filobasidiaceae > Naganishia > Naganishia onofrii. The sequence continues at coordinate 196,804 of JASBWV010000027.1, read as the reverse complement.
GGCCGTAACTGGCGGATTTGCAGCCGGTGTAGCTATGGTGAAATCGATGTCGACAGGTTCCGACTTTACGAAGACCGGCTCCGGCACAGGGGCTTCCTGAGCCTGATCATGGCTTTTATCCTGGTTCGCCGTTGCGATTGACGGAGAGATCGAGTTGACGGACGGCTGACTCTCCTCATGTGCTGATGATTCTGTTGGCAGTTTGTCCATGTCGGCGGGAATCGAAATATCGGCCGGCGCATCTACTGTTAACGTATCTGATGGCTTTGACGGAGCCGCTGGCGAACTTGAAGTTGCAAGCATAGGCGTTGCTTCGTCCGGTATTTGCGACGCTCTCCCCGGCGAATCTGGCGCTCTGGGTGACTTGTCAGTGTTTTTGCTGGCTAAAGCGTCGACATTCGACGAGGCTGATTCTGTTTTCGCCGCGTCGAGCAACCGTTTATACAGGGCCAACTTGTTTGACCGATCTTTCGCTTTCTCTACATCGACCACATATGTGTCTGTTATTGGCGGAGACTTTTTCGATGATGGTTCGGCTTCCAATGTAGGCTGATCCTTATCAACATCTGCCCTGGTTTCAGTATTCGGATGTTCCACCTCCAGGGTCACCTGTGCTTCCGCTTTATCTCCTGCATCAGTCGCATCCTTCGAAGCCGGAACGATGAGAGGGTGTGCTGGTACGTTCTCTTCTAATTCTCGGATCATTGCTTCTAATGCCTCGATCCTTGCAATGACCTCGAGGCTCGTGATTCTTGTCTTCTCTTGATCTAATTCGTCGGATCTGCGAAATACCTTATAAGCTCATGTCGTTTATAATCAACAAACAAATCGGTACTTACAGTTGGGTGACCTGCGCTGCTGTATTTGCTGGCGTAGTGGGTTCCATTGTTTGTGGTTGATCGCCTGTTGTGGACGTTGAACTGTGCGCCAAGTCTTTTGTGCGGGGCGTAGTTTCCGCGTCTGTTATCGATTTGACAGCCGCGGGTGTTTCATCATCTGGCTCATCAGTCAAGTCTATCGTTATCGGTGGAGGTGCAGGGGCAACTATATTGGCCGGACGAGGCGGCTCTGCTGGTGGTTGAGACTGCGGTACCAACGCCGAAAGAGCTGCGATAAGCGATTGCGCTTGCAGATTCATATCATCCGGCTGAGAATCTGACATGTCGTTGAAAGACTGTGATCCACCATCACCGAATATTGAGTGACTTGACGTATCTATGTGGTTATCGCCTCGACTGTTATACTGATGTGTCGTATCGTCATCCTCGTCTTGCGCAACGAGATTACCCAGGCCGAGCTGACTCAAGTCAATTCCAGCATTCGTCAGTTGTACTAAACATCGCCGGGCCATTATCAGCTGCGACCACGATGTTTCGAAGAGAGAATAGCAGACTTACAAACAATCGCCTCCAAATGTTCCTGTGTCACTGGTCCCTGGATCTGACTTAAAGACGTCGCTGCGGCCTCCAATACCGCTAGAGTTTCGACACTCAACGTTGAAGTGATGTCTGGCTCTTCGACTACAGGTTTTACGACGACACTGTTCTTGGCCGCCAGATCGTACGGATTCGGCATCGGTGGTGTCGACCCGGAACCTCGTCCACTAAGTTTTCGGGGGGTTGGACGCCTCTTGTCCGTCGGTCGCGACGGCGTGAAGTCTCGTGGGAGGGTTTTCTTCGGTATAGGTCGTACGAGTTGTGGTCCAGAACTAGTGAAAGCAGTTACCATGACAGGCCGAGAATTACTCAATGTTGGAGTCCTCGGGGAGGAAACGCCTAGCAGAGGTCTGGAAGATCCGTTTGCCATGGGTAACACAGTGGTTGCGACTGGCCTAGGGTTCATTGGTAAAGTGACAGGTCGAGGTGACGGAAAGACTTGCACGGGGCGTGGCGATGCCCCTAGACGAGGTGCTGATTTATTCACGGATGGATCGGTTACCGCAGGAGCCGTCGGACTTTTACGTTGGCTAGGAGACATGCTGGTAATTACTGGCGAGGCGACAACAGGTGATGCGGGTTTGTCTTCCGTGGTATCATTCTTTGGCGATTCTGCTATTGTTTGTGGTTCAGGAATATTTGCAATTGCCGGACTAGTCTCTGTGCTTGCGCCAATGAACGCATTAAGGATATCATCGTGCGGAAATGTATCAAGTTCCGACTGATGTTCGTGGTGGTCCGATGGATTACCTACATAGTCTCTTGTAGGGGAAGCAGCGGATGAATGTTGTGGCGCTTGATCGGCATCGGCTTGCGCAAGTGTAGTGGTGGCGTACTCTGGCTCTTCAGCAGCTTGCTGAAGCGATGCCATCAACTGCGCAGTGATTAGGTCATGATCCTCCGATTCCTCTGCATGTACCAATTCAGCCGTGTGCTCGTCATTTGTCATTAATATCTCGTCAACTCCAGTGGTTGTATCCAACTGATGCTCGTGTTGAAATAACCGGCGCTTCTTGGCAGGATGGCCTTCTTCGGGGTGAGCACCGTCTGTGAGTCCGAATGGCTGAGACTGAGCACGTTGGTTCCTTTCCATTGGAGCGGTGGAAGGATTAACCAGAGAGGCATCGGAATTGCCAGTTGACGGGAGCAAGGCTGAAACAAGGATATCCTCTTGTGGACGGTCTGATTCGCTTTTGGAAACATCGGCTACGGCAGTAGGAGATGCTGGTAGCGAGCGATAGATGGCTTCATAGTCATACGAGTCGCTTCGTTGACGTTTGAGTACCGAAGGATGTCGAAGAGGTGATTGATCTTCGGTCACCACAGCAGCATTTGCATTGTCCTGCGTTATCTGTTCAATACGGTCGATCGAGCCTGTGTCAGGTATGGAGAGCGGCAACGGTTCTGCTTGGCCGTGGTGTTCCTCCATATCGAGGGCGAGTCTATTCAGCTACGTATCCATGAGTTATGCTGTAGGTGTTTGGCTGTACAACAAAGCACGTAGTCAGTCTCCAAAGCAAGCATACCGGAGAGATCCAAGCAAACAACCAAAGAACCCACAAAACATACAAACGGTGATGACGAACCACTTGTTTACTTTGTTTTGACTGCTTCCGACGGGCTGAGGTAAGTGAAAGACGGCCCCGCGAAGATTGCTTAGTCAGCTAAACCGACTGTATAGCCCGCTTTGCAGCGCTCCGTGCGGTCTTGCTTGCTGGATTATATATTTTCGTTTGACGTTGACGTGGACCAAATTTTTTCGACTGAAAGCGCAACTTGTCATGCGCTCATGCGGCAACTCGGAGCTTAGCGCAAACGGGAAACAGACCCAAAGCAGCTGCAGCTTTGCAGACAGCTTGAAACATTTGACTCCAGAGTGGGCTTGCCAGATTGGCGAGAGCTGGTCATTCGAGGTCTGATGCATTGGATTCGCTTCCGCACATTTACGATCGAGAAGAAGAATACTGTTGTTACCACCGTTTGTAAACTTCATGTCGTCATGCTCGTCGCTGGCGTCTTGAGTCTTTTCCGGACGCTGGCTCCATCTCCACAAACGTATCGTCAGGACCTTGGACAGCCAGGACAAAAGCCGCAGCGGAGTATATCAGAAGAGTGATCGAGAAGTACAGATTCACCTTACAAAATGATTGGGCTCAAGGGACGAATGAATGTGAGCAGGACCGATATAGACGTTTGAGATCCGATCAGTTGTGTTTACACATAGTTTATGCATTTTATGATAGGTCATTGACAATTCGGGCGGTCTGATAGCGGAGTGTATCAATGTGTTGAAAGCCAAGAGTGCTCAGGGAATGGCAACAGTCGGTCAGTCACATTTTCAGCTGCAGGATTAGTAGAAAATTTCGTACTAAAGCCTTGTCGTCGGGCGATACATCTCTTCAGGCGATGAGGTCGTCGTAGTAATCAACAAGGCTCGACCCATCTCGCAAGCCGCAAACTCGCCAAGCAGTTCTGCTGCAGCATCCGCATCCAATATCCAGAAAGTGCGTAGAGGAGATGTACGGCGGGCGGTAGTGGTTCGTACACGGTTCCCTGTTGGACGATCAGACGGTCGTAATGTCAGGTGCGCAATACCCCAACATCGCTAGTACTATGTATGACTGAGGTGAAGGCTGACTTGGGTACTTTCCGTTGGCGGATAGGTTCGATGACAACGCCTGCGTTTTGCTCAACAATAAAGGCGAGATGATCGGAACCCGAGTGAACGGCGTGGTGGCTGCCGAGTTGAGGGACATTCAAGGCGGACCTGCAGGCAGTGGCGGTCGATGGGGCAAGATCTTGGGTCTCGCTGGAAAGGTATGTTTGATAAGCGGGTTTCGGTTGTTGCTGTTTGAGACGATTCTAATTCAGCTCAATCACTAGGTCGTATGAAAACTTGGGAACTCCAACAGTAGATTCATTAGCATAGAAGAGTTGTATTTGGTTGTACCAATGGCATAAATCATCGAATGTGGTTCTCGCATGTCGAAGTCACGCAGCCGTACAGGCTTGCTGTGTCCAGCAAGCCCGCCCGTCGTTTCCTTCTATTCTTGGATTGCAATTGCGGCGAGATACCTGAAGGTTGTGCTATGTGCATCACGCATGAATTCCCTATCCACGGTATAACAGCAAAATCAGCGATAAGCTGCGCGAAGAGAGACGGAACGGAAGCAGGTGTGGAATAATCCGAACCCGAACTCTGTCTCGCTATCGCGCATTGGGGCAGATCTCGATCACCACCTCCTGAACCATGTTGAAACATCTTCCATCTGTAAACTTTTGACATTCCTGGAATGCAAGTCGCTACTGCTTTGGAAGCTCCACGGTACAAGGATGACCGCGATCTCACTAGACTCGAGGCTGCATACCATCTTGGAGGATAGGAAAGGCAAAGGGACCTTCCGGAGCCTCAAGAAACATGTAACGAGGGAGAATAGCGATGAATCGGATCCATCGGCCAAGATCGACTTTGTAAGCGTTCCTCTCAAAATACGTTGACTTGTCGATTAGTTATTGATATGGCTCACGGTAATAGTCTTCAAACGACTATCTCTCGATCACCCGGTCAAAGCAACTGAAGAGGAGATTTCTACAACGGGTTCAGGAGACACCAACACCCCTGTTCGGATCTACTGGCTCACGTCTGCTTGATGGAACCACTCCTCAACACGCCACACTCGAAGATCGTCTCTGCACATTCTTCTCCTACGGCTCGATACCATCCCGATGTCCGTCCGTTATACCGCCGCCTTATGAATCAGCTCTCCTGTTCAATTCCGGATTTGACGCCAACGTATCTTTCTTCTCAACCGTTCCTCAAAAGACCGACTACATTATCTACGATGAACTGGTCCATGCAAGTGTATGGGATGGAATGAGGGCGAACGAAAGGCGAGGTGTCCCGATCTCAAGAAGAAAAGCTTTCCGCCATGGCAACGTTGCGGATCTTAGGAGGATTTTGGAGGATATCGTCAAAGCTGAAAATGCCGTAAACCGCCGTGCATCAACATCGACGTCGGCACCACATCGTCCGGGGATGATCTTTATCGCCATTGAATCTCTCTATTCGATGGACGGCGATCTGGCCCCTTTACCGCAAATGATACAAGCCTTAAACGAGTTGCAGTCATTACATCCAACTTCCATCAATCCCGCTCGTGTATGCGTCGTTGTGGACGAAGCGCATACCACTGGTATCTATGGGTCACAGGGAAGAGGGTTCGTATACGATATGGTGGAACGAGAGAGAGCCAGAGGAAGTAGAGAAAATAAGGTGGAGGAATGGGTTCAAGTCCGTTTAATGACATTTGGTAAAGGCATGGGTTCTCAGGGTGGTGAGTCGCAAGGACCTTTATGCCTCTCAAGTCAAAATAGCTAAACTTCGGACTCACGCGCATCGGGTCGGGCTCCCTAGCTGTCCTTCTCGCTTCTTCGACTATCCGTTCTTTCCTTATCAACTACGCCAGACCGTTCATATTCTCGACAGCAATGAGTGTCGTCAACGTCCTCGCAATCGAAAGTGCATTCGACGTTATAGAATCAAACGAGGGTGAACAGGTAAGTCTTTGATGTCCAAGCGGCTTAATCTAGTCGAGGTTGATAAGGGTCGCTCGATAGCTCCGTCAAGCACTATTGAGTTTAGCGGAAACACTGAACGAGAGCGTATCAAATCTACTGGGGACCCTACCGCGGGATGCCAAGCACCTTATTTCAGCCTTACCATCACCGATATCACCTTATGATCGCGATTCTCGAGACCCGACACCGATATACCCACTGTTGACACCACGTCCGCATGCACTTGCTTTGCACTTGCAAAATAGAGGATTCCTTGTGCGTCCGGTCGTACACCCAACTGTGCCCAAAGGACAAGAGAGGATAAGAATATGCTTGCATTCTGGTAATACGGAGAAGGACGTGAAGAACATGGTAAAGTGTATAGATGAATGGGTTCGAAGTGAAGTCGGAAATTCGGTCCAGGCGAAGTTGTAGTGATCCTTAGTTGTATAAGCGGCAAACCGAAGTTGTGTTCATGATCTATTGATATGATCTGTGATGAGACTTGCAAGCGTGAAAGAAAATGAGGAATTGAAGAGCATGAGATCCGGGATGATGTCGTGCCGAATACGTGTTAACCAGGGCAAAACAGTAGCTTCGCTCACGACCCAAAGAGATACTCGACAAGGAAATGCCCGGTGGGCAAGACAGGTGCAAGAAATCCATGTGCTATCGTATCATAGAGTTCAGAAAAAGATACAAGGGGTGATTGCTATCCTTCCCATCTCTCCATTTATACGGAAGCGAGAACTTCAGGTTCGACGAACTCGGAAACGACCTTGGTACCAGCGGCCTAGAAGAACAGCTAGGCATGAGTACCAGCACAAGATGTCGGCAAATGTGAATACATACAGTTTCGATTTCACCGTGAGATTCCAAGAGCTTGCCCAAGTCGAGCTTAGGAGTCTTCAGGATCTTGGCTTTTCGGATGTAGACGTTTTGCAAGGGGAAGATACCCTGAAACGAGTCGGAAGGAGAACATCAGCGAAGGCCTTCTATGCCAGTTGGCTAACACGACAACTCACCTTGGTAGCCTTCTCAATCTCTCGACCGATGCTCTCGGGAACGAACTTCTGGACCAATTCCTTCAATTCACACTCGCTTTCCCTCTTCATGATTTCCATCATCTTGGCTCGGATCTGTCGGATTTGAGCAGATTGGGCGTACGAAGTCTTCTTGACTTGCTGACGGTTCTTTCGGGTGAAGGCGATGGCGAACAATCGGACGAGGTAACCGTCGCTGGTTCGGACATCCAAGTGGGCCTCGATCAAGGATTGCCACTTTCGGACCAAAGATCGGAGCTTGTCGGAGGTCAAGGACATGCCGTAGAACGAGGTCAAGCAGTTCTTGCCCTTGATGTCTTCGACTCGCAGCTTGATCTTTCGGAAGCTCTGGTCTTCGTCCTTGTTCAAGTCTCCCAAGGACATCTCAACGACTCGGCCCTTCAAGGAGTCGTTGGCATTCTTGAGACCCTGAGATCGGTTGACCAAGGTCTTACCGACGGTCTTAACCTCGAAGATGGAAGGGGCCTTGATGTCGTACCAGTCTATCGAGAGCAAAGAAAACGATCCACCGCTCAGCCAATAATTCCTCCATTCCCCATCGTTCTCTTAAACAACGTACCCTTTCTTGAGAAAGGGTCGACCGCCTTCTTCTTAATTCCCTTCTTTCCCTTAGACAGCCTCTTGTTCTTGCCGACAGCCATGTTGATGTGACTCTAGAAGGGTGATGCAGAAGACCGTGCGTAAGCTTGTTGTCGAATACACCGCACGCCGGACAGAAACGTTGCGCTGTGTGTGAAAAACACTTACTTTTGCTTGAGGATGAGCAGAAAGTGCCTTCTAAGGGGGTAGAGAAGAAAGGTCGCCGTGTTGACGTTGCTGATGATGAGCACGGTAGCGAGGACGACTTCACCGGGCCAACTACCACCCACTCACGGCACTGCAATCGGCCTATGGGGACGGCCCTACCGTGACCTTCCGCCCAGCATTGACCTCCAGGCACAGAAGCCGCGACATCTGGCTTTTCAGAAAGGCGCGCACGCGCTTGAGACCGGAAATCCCATCATTTCGTTCAAATCTTGGAGAACGCAAATACTTTTGATCAATTATATCACATCTTCCAGCTCATCCTGAACTGGCGAGAGCTCCTGCTACGGCTCTTCTCACCACTCAGCCTCAGTATATTCTTCGCACCAGCATAACCTGCATGGTCAGATTCCCGCCAATATGCTGTGGAGCATATTTGGGGTCCGCCGAAACCGGCTTGTGAACGGAAAGAACGGAGACTATACTGCTCTTAATGATGCGACTGTTTGCTGTCTTCCTCTCTTGGGCATAACGATGCTGCAGATCTCAACTTTGACGAAGCTTGAAGCAGCTGTATATGCGCGACAATCCATGTTGACAATGTTCTATATTGAAATTATACATCAAATGTCCAGACTTTGATCACGCCTTCCTCCATGTCAGACGAGCTCAGGCGCTCGCCGACATCCTCGTCTCTCGGCCTAACCAAGCCTACGATTCTATCTTCGTTGAAAGCCAACTGTTCGACAACTCGATTGACTCGTTTAATCGGATATAACTGACTATCGAAACTATTGATTTTGTCGTTGCGAGACCGGGGTGTTGGCAGGTATTCTCTTGCGGCATTGGCAAGTGATAGCGGATGAGTAACAGGTGGCATTGGCAGGATTTGCTGATGTAGTGTCCCACAAGACGACAGTGGACGGAGTTTCGCCGTCGATTCACGCGCTGCATTCTTTCCACTTCTTGTCGGATTGTGGCGAGTGGATATGGCAGAAGCCTGTCCTCGTGACGTCCGTACCTCCACATGGCTCCATTTTGCGCCGTCCGTAAGTTGGCTTGACTCCTTGTCCATCGCTGACCCTACCGTCGTCCATCCTCCAAGTAAATCAGCCGGATCCACCTCTTCAAGCTCCAACCCTGTGCCATCATCCGCTGGAACGATATCCGCTTCTCGATCCACGTTCCAGACCAAAATCTTCTCGTCATTTCCTGCTGAAACGCAACGTCCATTCTCGAGCGCAATGGCGGTGATAGCAGATGAGTGGGCCAGAAGGGTTTGTACATGGGTGAGTTCGCGGCGTATTGCGTTGGCGTCGTGCGGTTGATGGGGAATGCTCCGTGCTGTCATAGACTTTGAGCCAAGATCTGCAATCCCGGATGAGGAGTGAGATGTAAGGCTGCTTCTTTCCGGCACTTTGTATACTTGGATCTGATTGTCTGACCCTGCAAGGACAGCGAAATTGTCATCAAGTCCTATTCCTATTGCGCTGTCGCCTTTAACACCGACGATCTCGCTTGTCGGCCGCAACGGCCAACGTAGCGGTAGTCTGTACGATCCGGAAACCGAACTTCTTCCCACATGGAAGCAGTCACCAACTTCGACCGTGCCAAAGGCTGCCAACGATGTAGTGGGCGTACGTTTTCCTGGCAGACTGATATCGAAATCTTGTACCGCCAAAGTCCATCTCTCTGGATACAGCGGCACGGCGTATGCCAGTGATGCTCGATAGTGGCTAGGCGGCTGGAGGTGTAACCCATGGTTCGCGCTTTCCCATTCGTCATTCTCATTATCTTCCTCCTGCTTCGAATGTTGAGCGGTGATGTCACTGAGCGAAAGGGTGGCAGGGTGGAATGATACAGGTGAATGAAGTGTCTTAAGCAATGTCGCATCTTTATTCCCTTGCAAAGGCGGATGCCGCGCCTCTTCGGAACGACATTCTGACACCGGGACGGATTCAGGTAATTGCCATACCGAGATATAGAATTTCTGGCTGCAGCTGATAAGGATAGGCGAATGAAACTGGGCAACGACAACCGGATCGCCCTGTGTGCGTGCATGAAAGATGGATCTTCGAGCCCGACTCAAACTGTTTGACGGTTTATGAACCAAAACTCTGGACCAGGTGACCCGTGGCAACGTCTGCGGCGTCGGACTGCTGGAGGGCATAGATCGAGGGTTGACAGACAAAATTACAAACCCGCCGGATTGGTAAAATACCGCAATCCTGACTGGTAGGGCATGGTTTGTGCTACTGCCGGCGGCGGAATTGGCTAAATCGTTGCTGTCGACCTTGATACAGGTGATGAAATCAGGCCGGGACAAGGACGACCAGCCGGGTGGTGGCGGAATGAGCGCCAATGGCGGGTTTTGCGATGCCAAACCGTTTTTGCTGAACCCTCCTGTATCCGAGATTGCTTGAGTGGACGCGTGAACGTGAAGCAACGGCGACGTGGCATACGATACGAAGATAAACGGAGATGACAGTGCCAAAAGATGTCGCTCTGGCTGTTGTCGTCGCTGCGTAACACCAGCATTCCTGATGCTACCTGGTGGACTAGACAGGGTTGGTATGCTCATGGATTCGTCGTTGCGTTTTGTTGGCGAGTCTTGCAAATGCGTTCGCCGCGAGGAAGACGGTACCGGCGCAGGCGAAGGTGAAGGCGATAATGAGTACTGACCAGCGGTACCGGTAGCCCAGTTCGTATCGATCTTGGTCAACAACTTCCAATCGACGCGAGGACGGGAGAATTCTTGGAACTCCAAATCCTCCGATGGAGCTGGTAAGGGTCGGTTTAGAGTTTTCGGTGTGCTCCCATAATTTTGTAAAGACGGCTCTCCTGGATGTATTACAGCCGGTGCTGCGGAAAATCCTTCGTCGGTCGGCGAGGCGTCTCGTGCCTGTTGCTCTACAAGGGCGAGCTCTTCGGATGAAGAAGAATGATAGCTTCGTCGTCGAGCACGCTGCTGTCTTATCGACGGGTATGGGTATTTGGCTGTCGAAAGGAAAAGAAAAGGTTTTCAGTTGCAGGTCTGTATCGCCTGAAATCGAGAGCTGAACGCACCTAGATATATCCTCTTCCACAGCCATTGATCCGTACAAATCCTCCTCCAATATTTGTTTACGCGCTCGAATGTAACGAGATCTTCGACCGAAAGAAACGACAAGATGTTCAGGAATACCTCGGGATATTCGAATACATCCTGATACGCAGAACATATTGGTTCACCGGACTTTGAAGCTACTCGAGCCCGTTTGTGTGTCATTTCTGAAAAAGTTGGCTGTTCGTCCTGCGTGCTGTCTGGCCTTGCCCGCTTTCCTCCGGCAAGCAAATCACCCATCTTGAAGAGATTAAAGGCTTAGTGGAGGACAGGTCGGTGATGTCGGTGCGACCTCGCGCCTCGTGAGGTAGGCTTCAAGAACGAATCACGTCGATAACACACAAGCATTCTGTACTTGATGAATTGATGGATTGCATGAATCGCCACCCCGGCCTTTCATGTTCACTCGCCCATCGCCGTTGCGTCTTTGGCTGCCGGCTTGGGACTACCCGATCGATTCCCTGAACCGTCGATTCGTCATACATTCCCTCCACTTTCGCCGTCAGGACTGCGTATGAGAAAGCATTTCGTCTGCAATCTCCTTGCCACTATCCGACGACGTTCATCGCCCTCATCCACCACTGCAAGATATCTGAATGTGAGTTAATTTTGCCTAATCTTAGTAAAGCAAGGAATGAAGATCTCACGAATCATCATCCTTTCCTCCCTCGTGCTTTTCTTCAGTATCCTTCTCACGGATTACTTTATGCTCAACCGTCGAATCGTAACCCAAGTGGCAAGAACAACTCGTCAACAAGGTCATCTTATCTTGAATTCCAGTCGAACACGTATCAACACCGCATACACCGGAACTGCACTCGCCGGCTTCTCCCTCTTTAGCACTACACCGAGCAATATGGGTCTCTTTTCGGGAAACAAGAACCAGGTCGATAACGATCAAGCTCCGAAGGAGCCAGCTGTCAAGAAGAGTGACAGCGAATGGCAGGCGCAATTGTCGCCTGAGCAGTTTAGGGTTCTGAGGAAGCAAGGTACCGAACGTCCCGGAACTGGCGAGTACAACAAGTTCAAGGAGGAGGGCGTGTACCGTGAGTATCTGGGTCTTTTCCTGACTTGTCGCGATCACGCTTTATATATTGATGAAGCCTTCACTTACAGACTGTGCTGGTTGCAATGCACCTCTTTACAAGTCTACTACCAAGTTTGATTCTGGTTGTGGATGGCCAGCCTTCTTCGATGGTGAGTCTTCATGAATGGCAAGTACCGCTGTTCCAGTGCCGTTCACTAATGCAAGGTCGAATTGTGCAGCTATTCCCGGTGCCGTCGGACGTAACATTGACAGATCCATGTTCATGGAGCGCATAGAGATCGTCTGTAACAACTGTAAGCAAGCCTACTTCGCAAACAAAGCTCTAGGTCGCGGTTTTTGACCTGACGCCTCCTCTGTTTCTCTGGTTGATACAGGTGGCGGACATCTCGGACATGTTTTCAAGGGAGAAGGACTTCCAACACCGACCGATGAACGACACTGCGTAAACTCTGTCTCGTATGTCTAGACTAGACGTCCTTCATTGCTGGCGGCGTGGGTGCAAGCATTCTGACAAGACGTACCTTCTCTCTATCTATCATAGCCTTTCATTCGCCAAGGAAGATGCAGCGAATGCCCAGAAGTGAAGATATCCGGCTGGGCAGGACAGTGTTGCACGGTTGTAGGGTAATCACAGGCTGACTCTTGTGTGGAATGCAATCCCTCGAATCGCGTTTTCGCGTAGCCTGGCCGAGGCCAGTTTGTCAGTATCGCGAGCAGAGCTACTTTGCTCGATGAGGAACGATAGCGACCGTTCAGACCTTAAAACAACACAAAGTCTGCTTCAATCATGTACCTCAGTCAACCAAATAACCTATCGCCATGTTTGCAATATTGCATCTCACGGGTGCAGAACAACGGATTCTGAAACTCACCGTCTGTCGCTGCCACTGACATTTGCATAATCGTGAAAAGCAGGGATGAGAAAGCGTATCAGGGTGACGGCAGTCAAAGAAAAGTCGATTATTGACGCGTCTTGACAGGAGGGAGGAAAGTTGGTGGTCGCAAGACGGATGTACTTCCTGTTCCTGATTGCGTTATTCAGTAACAAGTCAACGCGCTGACACTGATGGCTTGTAGGTCTGATTGGTCGTCTATGTAGGGCTGGATTGCAGGTCATCTCCTGCCCTTCTTTGCTCAGGTATACCATGCCACGACGTGAGTCGCAAACACAACACTCATTTGTCAAGAATCCGATATTCTGTCTGGCGCGAGGTTAGTAGATCGTTGCTCGACTCAACCGCTCTTGCAATGCCTCCTGTGCCTCGAACCCGTCTTCATCTTCTCCGTTATCATCCTCGACAAGTGCCTCTCATCCCTCATTCTCCTGAAACAATCCCCACGAGGACTGTGTACATTCCAAAATTAGATGAAAGGAAAGGTTGGATGATCTGACAGGAAATGAGTTGGCAGAAGATACATACCTCATGGCGAAAACAGTCCAGAGAGCTGTAAAAGACGTCGCGTCTTCCAACCATATTGGCTCAGGTTTTTACCGCGACTACAAGAGAAACATACCGTTCGTATCAGCATCAGATTGCGTACACAGAATCATTCCTAGACAGTAGCTAGAGGGCTACTTACGGACGAGCCACGGATGCTCTGCTCTATCTGCCTTGTAGAATAGGTAATGTATAGGTCCGCTTGGCTCCTTTGTCCGTGTTGTGGAATGTCGGCCGCGCTGCATCGTAGAGAAGCTTCACAGTAGTGGTGGGATAGCACAGTGATACTGCCGTCTTTTCGGGGTTGCAGGAATGATTGATTTCGAAATTTACACAGCGAGATAAGGGATCTTCAGATATGTCAGGGCATCATGATCGTGTTGGTCCTGGTAATTGGCGGGAGCCAACCGACTACACTCTTCGTACGCGTATAAAGGTACCGAGATTTGGGGCTGTTGAGACAGACCAGTGAAGGGCGACCCGTGAATGAGGACGGGGCGGAGTCCACCGACCGTAACAACACGCGACTTGCCCTGAGAAGTTGTCCTGTGTCATGTCGGATTGACGCAGACATGCATTTCTTTCGCAAACAGGTCCATCATACCGGAGAAGGCTTCCACCAGCCGGTGATTAATTAACAAGAATCGAATCTCAACCTCCGAAGAAGCGTTCTCGGTATATCGTTGATGAGCTAGATTACAACCTTTAAGATGGACGCGCCAGAGTTACATAAAAACGCTCACTTGCTCCTCTGAATCTGCTCCAGCAATAGTCCCATTCGCGCATTCAAATTCGGTCGTCCGTCTCTACGTTTTCCAGCGGCGCTGGCAGACGTTGGGGCTCGAGCAGGCGCTTTGCCTGTAGCGGCAGGTCGAACCACAGGGGCGTTCTTGGCGTTGCCGTTCTTTCCAGGTTTCGGGGTAACGGCTGGAGAAGAGGCTGGTGCAGTATCTCGATGATCTTCTTTTTCCTGCTGTTGTTGCTGTTTCCTGGTTCTCGAAGGATGGACATCGGCCGATAAGCTGGACCGAGGACCTAGGTATGCCTGTCGCTTGAGTTCTCTGAGTGCTTCTGCGTCTTCACGCGTCACCTTTGTAGGAGGGACGACAGACTGCTGTTGTGGTCGAGACGGTCCCTTGACAGGTTCACGCCGGAGTGGATCCTGAGATCTAGCGTTCAGGGAGCCACGGGCTGAAAGAGTTGAGCCATTTGATCCTGACGCAAATCTGTTGGAGGTAACTTGTTTCCATCGTTGAGGCCGGTCGTCTTGGCTTTGATCTCTTGTTGTCACGTTTGAAGATTCCTCGTGACCGTCATCTCGCCCTTTGCCCTTCATCCTTCTACGATGCTCCGTAAGAGTCTTGTCCTCTTCGAAATCATCCTCTTCATCCTCCTCGGAATCCATAGACTCGTTATCCCCAGAATGCATCAACTCGTCGGATCCAAGCAGTAAATCGTCTTCGTCATCGTTGGTCTTCCCGACGTGAGCGTTCCTCCGGCGTCCATCCGAACGGTCGTTTTCCATATTCGAGTCTTTTGGCTGTCCATATGGATTCGCACGAGCTCCGAGCGCAGTTGCATTCGTCGAGCTTCCTAATCGTTCCGAGGTCAGACCTTCTTTCTTCAGCGTCTTGGCGAATGATTTCTTGATACGGGCTCGGTCGATCAGATCTTGCTTGATTTTCTTTGCTGCAAGTTGTCAGAGATCGCATGAGAAAAAGCAAAACAAGCACAATTTACACATAAAGGGCGTTAGTATAGATTGTTGTTCCTCGCCGGTATTGAAACTGCCAGCGCTTACCTTTACCGAGATAGGCATCGCTCGGAGCATGAGATGGTCCAACTTTGAAACCTCCTCGTCCCCTTCCAGCCCCAAATCCGCCGCGACCCCCACGAGCTCCTCCTCGAGCTCCTCTGCCGCCACCCCGTCCTCTGTAAGTTTCGCTTGGTGCCATGTGTATGTCAATTGGTGAAGGGTAAATGAGCGAGGCGACTGTAGACAATGGACCTGGAACATCTAAACTCAGTCAAGGTCGGTGGTTGTTCATGCATGCATCAAAGCGTTGAGGTAAGCCAGAAATAATCTGCATCCGCCCTAGGCTGTTACTCGTCGATCACGTGATGCCTACTCACGAACGCGGTTCCTTCGTTCGCCTTCGGTTCAGGCGGTGGAGTGACACTTCGACGACGACGGCGACATTCGTGATGATATCGGAATGGCACATCACGTCCTCACAACCTGGAGATAGCTTACAGACAAGCATACTCAACCACCGCTCACATCCTCTACGCAGAATCAGCGTTTCCCTTCCCTTGAATGTCAGCAGAACGTAAGTCCGTTTGCTATCCTTATGCTCTTCCTCCTGTCGTCACCGCGTCAGACGAGCGTCAACATCCTATCCTCTGTCGCCGGTCTCTGTGTGATAAATACATGGACAAGAACCTTATCTGACCGCCATCCTGCCTTTTATGATCTCTGCATGCTCAATCATACCTTGCATCAACTCGGTCGTCAATCCTCACCGTGCTTGGTAACCATTATCGCCAAACAGAAGCAACCAGCAAAGTGGACGCCACTCAAGCCAAGAAGAAGCTTGCCCCCGCCGGGGGCATGCTCAACTTGAACAGTCGAGGTACGCTGGCTTTGTTACCGACGTGGAGCTTGGATTACTGCTAAATCCGCCTCTCCTCTTTATTTCTTCTTAGACCCCTTCGCCGATGCCGACTTTGGCGGAAACTCGGGTGCAGGCACCCCTGTTCATGAGGAACCTAGAGGATCAGACAAGATTCATATCCGTATGTCGCCGTCTTTGCACTACAATCGCCATCCCGGATTGTGTGCCATCCAGGCTGACATCTCTCGTCTGAACAGGAATCCAGCAGCGAAATGGTAGAAAGATGTTGACGACCGTACAGGGTCTTGACAAGGCATATGATGCCAAGAAGGTATTGAAGGCGTTCAAGAAGGTAAGTCCGACCAATGCTGCTACTTTGTGGTGACATATGACTCACCTAGTTGTTCCTACGGCCTTTTCCAGGAATTCGCATGCAACGGCACAGTCGTCTCATCCGAAGAAGCCGATGAGGAAGGAACCCCCGAGCCAAGCAACAAGGCCAAGCAGAACTTCGGTCAAGTCATTCAGCTGCAGGGTGATCAGCGAGCCAAGATCCGAGAGTTCTTGATCTCGACCGGAATGGTAAACGAGCGGGATGCAAAGGAGAAGATTCAGGTGTATGTGTTCTTCTCAGAAATGCTCGTGGCAGCGCTGCGATATCTTCCAGGACGAACGCTGATATTCTTCTTTGTGATTTCAGTCACGGTCATTAAAGACCTCGGAACAGACAGAAGCCAATAAAGCGTATCGAGCGTCCCTTCTGGTTACACTATTCTCGGTCATATAGTTGTATCTCTCTGTATGACACGGCTATGTCAAACATCATCAACAGTATGCTAGTTTGATTGATAGTCTGCACTGCCGGAACACATGTGATGTGCTGACGACGAACAAGCCAATTCATGGCTCTCACTATCCATGGGTTGGGTTCGCCGGTCTATATATATATTGTCTTGTAGTTCGATTCGCGCCAGCTCATCAACGAGCGTTACTTCGTTCATCCCGAAGAGCTCGATCGGCAGAGTTCTTGCCTGATGCTTTATCAGTCTAACAGAAAAAGCATGTAATGTACTTCTAAGCGCGTACAACGATGCTAACTTAACGCCAATTTCACCCTCGGGTCACCTTACGCAATTCGGATAGTCCATTCCCGAATGATTCTGATATCCGGGTTCTTGATCGTCAACTTGCTGGCTTGGCCTTCAGACTTGCCGTTCGAAGCCTTGCCGTATTCAAAGTCCCAGTATAAATCGCCCGGTTCCCCGTCAACCCAAACTCTTGATGGCGGTTTCTGCATCCCCAAAACAACAACCTTTTCTACCCGTACGTCGCCGATCTTGCTCGCCCAAGCGTTGTCGTTGACGGAGACCGTCGAGATGTTGTTGCTGTGCTCCTCGACTTTGCTGAATGAAGTTACGGTCGTTTCGCCTGTGGTTGAGACGGCCTTGAACCCTCGCCAGACATATTCTCCCTTCTGGTAATCGAACGACTCTCCGTCATCAAGGTACAGCTCACCTTCAGCCGTGCCCTCCCGGCCGAGGGCGATAACCAGAGTAAAGGGGTCTCGCCACATTAGGGTCGAAGCACGCCTGGCCCGAGTTCGAACGGGGAGAATGTTCCCGCCTTGCACCAATAAGGGGAAGCTTTCGAGCGGTGCAGGGACAGTAACGTGTCGCCTCTTCGTCGAGGCAGGGTACATGTGGTGGTTGAAGTAATTGTAGTATGGCTGTAATTGGCCGAAGTTTCAGCATGCATATGAGAGAAGATCGCGTGCCATCTGCGTACCTGATTATCCGACAGGTATACTTCAGAGCTCTCGACGGCGGGTGCAGTCACAGGTTTAACAAGCAAGCCTGATCCTCCGATGTAATACTGGTCGTCCACCGCGAATCCCTTCTCGTCCTTGGGGAAAACGACGTATTGAGGCCTGAGAACGGGTCAAGTTAGCACGCTGCACAAATCCTCCAACGCGCAAACAATTACCTCATGGTCGGAATACCGGTCGTACTGGCTTCGTGGAAGGCAGTGTACCAAATCGGAAGCATGGTATATCGCAATCGGATGGTCTCCCTCATGATACCCTTGTACGGTTCGTCATACAAGTATGGCTCCCTTCGCTTCGTGTCGATGTGAGCATGCGCTCGGAAGAATGGCATGAAAGCCCCAGCTTGATACCACCGAATGAGCATCTCAGGAGTCGGGTTGCCAAAGAATCCGCCGACATCGGCTGTGGCGTGAGAGGGAAATCAGCTGACATCCTGTAGATCTTTCGATACTCGAGTATGCTTACCGCCACAAAAAGTCATTCCGCAGATGTTAAGCGAGAGTAACATCGAGGTTTCACCTGCCATGTGTTCTGTAGCATGGAACATGGCTGCTATCAGCAATGGTATCAATCCGAGTTACGAAGTCTAGGCTCACCCCACGTTCCCAAATTGTCTCCCGTCCTGATCAGGGTTATTTCCAAGTAAGTCAACGACACCACTCATGTATGCTCCCGAGGCTTACCAGATGGCACCGTAACGCTGAGACCCAGCATAGAAACTTCGTGACAGGACAAAGGATCTTTTGGCAGGCTCTTCTCGGGCTTCAAGCGCATCGTGTGTTGCTCGATGCTGTAAAATGAACATCACATTAAAGGCGTCTTCGTTCTCTTAACGAGAATGTACTTACGAACATCATCCCATTGATATTGTGTACATCGCGGTGTTCCCATCCACCATGGTGAATGTTATCCCTAGGCATGGAAATCTCTGGCCCATCGAAGACTGACGGCTCGTTCATATCGTTCCAGATGAAGAGATACTTGGTCGAGTCCTAACCAACCGAACGGCATTCAGTCATAGGCCTAGGCATCATGCAACCGATAGGCACACTCACCTTCCAGACGTTGAACGAGAACATGTCTTTCCACCACGACCAGGATTCAGGGTTGAAGAAATCCACCCAAACACTGCTTCCGGTCCAACACCATCCTTCGAAGTTCGTCGTGCCGTCGGATTTTTTGGTGATAACATTCTTCTCCTGAGCGTCCTTGTAGATTCTGAAATCGTCCGTTCGCTTGATATGGGGATCGACAATAGCAACCATCTACACGGTCAAGTGTCAGAGAAGAAAACTCGTCCGCCGCTTTCCATCTGAAACTTACCTTTCGTCCTTTCGAGCCTACTTCATTTTGCATGCGTTGAGGATCAGGGAAGTGCTTTTTGTCCCAATCAAAGTATCGATGTTCCTCTGCATACTCAATGTCGAGCCAAGTCACGTCGAGCGGAATATCTTCTTCGTCAAATCGCCGTTGTACCTCGAGCACATCCGTCTCGTCGATGTAATTCCATCGACATTGATGATAACCCAGAGCCCACTGAGGTGGCAGATCGGTAGTGCCGGTAAGAGCGGCGTATTGTTGGAACAAGGCCATAGGATCAGGACCAGGGAGGATCAACAGATCCATAATACCGGATTCTGACATCCAGTGAGTCTGTACGCCGCTCTTGGGGTGTGTAACATCGACAAGTGTTTCCGATGCAACAAGCGACAATAGGCCAACAGAGTGTTTACCATTCTGAGCATGTACTAGAGGGATTGCTCCGTACAGCGCCATTGTCGAGTCGTGTTCGTATTCAAAGATGTCGACATTCCACAATCGGTAAGGCTCGGAATAGCGGCCACCACTGTTTTCAATATGGCATGTCAGCCTGGCGTTTCCGTTTGAGTCATATCGGAGGGATACAGGTTTCGACTTACTCAGTCGATGGGAGAGAGAGCGGCGAGGCATGTTCAGCAAGACCGAATATGTGCTCTACACCAGGGAATGAAATATCCACGGAGAATGCTTCGGGTCCTGTAAATGCAGAAACTTGAGTGTACCGCTCACAGACGCAATGCTCGAGCAAAGAAAAGCACCGAGACTTACCTTTTGGCTTGGAATCTGTCCATTTGCTGAATCTCTCCTCCCACAGTTCACCGTCAGGTTCACCTTCAAACCATGTGGTATCGCCATGAGTTGGTCTTGCAGAAAAGACCTGCTGATTGCCTTCTGGTGCAGCGGCACCGTCAACGGCTTCTGCAGGTTGTTGTTCGTCCTTTGCTCTGAAATGTTCCATATGAAACAGACCTCGTTCGTTGATGTACATGATGTCGCTTCCATCCCTTCGAAAGGTTATCTTGAAGTGAGAATGATCGATGACAAGTTCCAAAGAATGACCGGGACCGTACTTGAACGATGTCCGGCCTTTTGAGGAAACCTTTCGAACATTGCCAATCGACGTCAAAACGGGTGTTTCATCAACGAGAGCCCATTTTGCAGCTTCGTTGTATCGCTTCCACGGAAGTTTTGAATCTACTTCATCCACACGCAGTCTAGCGATACCATCACCCTTTTCAACAAAGTCGACCTTAAGTGCAAACTTGATTTCCGGGTAAAGCTCAGTATTGAGAGGAAACGTCCACGAGGCACCGTCTTTTTGTGAGATGTCGCTTTGTTGACCTTGTCCGAGCGAATACGGCGAATGGAAGCCTGAAGCAGTCGACCGTTGCGACAAACTTCGAAGTCGTCTGCAAAAAGAAGACTGGGAGCATGTCTTGAAATCACCATGCTTTGCGCCGAGTGCGGTTGAAGTGAATGTTGCAAAGAGCAGCAGCAGCGCCAAAGGCCAGCTCCAAGCTCCAAGTTGGGTATGCCTCATTGATGCAGTTTATTTCTGACACAACTCCGCGAGTGGTCGGGCGGGCGGGCTTTCAGAACAAGCTCTTGTTTAAAGATGAAGCCAGATATTGTATGTACGCCTGTATAGCTGGAATGATGCGAGCTCGGAGAAAGGGAGGAAGGAGGAGTCGTCACGGTCGTTAGTTGTTCGATCGTCTGCGAATATTACGAATCACTTTCAACGCGTCCTGCTTCCTGCTTCGAGTTCCCTGTCAGCTTCCCGGTCCCCCTCTATTATTCAGGCATAGTCATATCGCTCTGTCCTAGATTAAGGCTACAAGTCACTGCCCAGTTCCTTGTGAATATCGCATCATCTATCTTTCCTGCTCTCATTCGTTGACACCGGTGCACCCAAATCCAACTCATCCAATTGGCCCTTCATACCCTTCTTGTCCGAATCCCCAGTCATAACGTCCGTCGGTCCCAGTGCCAAGGGACTATTGGCAAGACCTGGTGCTGGTATCAAGCCTGCATTGGCGAGTGTGTTCAACTGCGTTTGTTGTGAGTTGCCAGTCGAGGGGATTGATTCCTCATCACGCTCTTCGCCCAAATTCTTGCGGGAAGTAGGCGAGCTCTGCGATGGCTGATTAGCGGAGCTTGGTGTACTGGATGCACTGTTGATTTCCTTTCGCAGTTTTTCGAGTTCGCGTTCGAATCTGCTCATCAAGTGGGGTCATGAATACCTTGAGACTATCCCTTCGTGTAAAATGGGGTGACCTACTTCCTGCCAAAGACCTCCACGTAGTAGCTGGCTCCATTCCAGGAGGCTTGGCTCCAGAGCAGAATCAAAAAGACGATACATGATTTGGGGCTGTAAATGAGAAAGGTGGCAGCGGGAAGCATGCAGATGATCGAGTATACTAGAGAAAGAGAACGCTTGAGCTATGTCATGGCTCGATAAGTGGATCTTAAGGCATTACTCACTCAGCTGTCCGCCCATGAAGGCCGCCTCTCGATATGCTGGGGTGACGCCTGTGAAGAGCAACACTGTCAGAACATGTTTGATCGAAACCGGGTTACGAGGGCAGCAAAGTACCTTGTAATGCCTTGCCAATCGGTCCATGCTTATCATTCAACATGCTAATGCGAAAGATTGGGATCAACGAACGAAGGCCTGGCTGTTCGACATTACTCACTATCGGAAACTCGTCTGTCTGGCACCCGACTCGATCTTCTCTCGACGGTCATGGATGACAAACTATTGAAATGAGTTGTCAGCCGTTGTGCCTTTGTGGTGTTCACTGCGCTTTGGCGTCTTACCTTCCAGTACAACCCTTGCCAAATAACATCTTTGCGATAGAGAATTCTGTCATTAGGACGGCAATCATCGCTCGATAACAAATACGCTTACAGGGAATGACGCTGAATAATATCATGTTGGACCACGTCAACTCGGACGTCTTCATGACTGCGGGGTACCGCTCTTCTCGCCCAGGATAGAAGTGTCTGGAAGGAAGGAAGGAACGAAAAGTTTAGCCACCCATCTCTCTACAGCGATGTGTGACGGAAGCTTACTTGACGATAATTAGTACCATCGGTGGGTACATGTGGATGAACAGACTGGTGACCTATGCCGTCGAGCAAAATCAGTGATTGGGATCACAATCATGGCGGACCTGAACGCACCTTGTCGATACTGTGGAAGACAAGGGAATTCCGCCACGTGATGATGGCACTGGCGATAGGCCCTGTAGAACGATAAAATATCAGCCAGAGCCACAAACAATCCCCCGCCGCAAGACTCACCCAACGTAAGGCACCAGCAGGTTATGAAGAAATATACGTTTGAAGGGAAGAACCACAGCCAGATCAAGTCCATAATGTTTACGAAATAGCAAAGACTGCACCAAGAAACAAAATGGTTAGCTGCCTGGCAGGCGATTTGCGGATTCTCTTTGCAGCCTCGACGTACTCTATAACAAGCAATCACACTTGTCAGCGTCGCCGCAAAGAACAAAATGTGAGCTAGCAACTTACCAAACAAGAAATAATGATATGCCTTCTTCTTGTAACTCCAGATCCGAGTGGGCAAGTAAACGGCGCTTTGGACAGTGTACGCCAAAGGCATCCACTCGGGACAGTTACCCACCATCAGACAAGTAAATGTCAGAGACAAGACACTGAATAAGAACGCTGAATAGTGCAAACGCTATTTCTCAGTGCTGCACGGTCCTGAATAACACGACACCACTCACAAACTTTATCACGAGTCCGCACGATTTGTGCCGAATGCCACGATGAAGAAAGATCATTGACTTTACCGGCAAGCTATCGTTCCATCGTTCGTCAGCTTCTATCGTTTAGATATTCTCGCTTGCCGTCTCTCAAACGAACCTTGAGTCGGATTCGGTCAACTTCTTTCTCCACGTCCTTCTTGTACCGACTTCTCCACTTGTCCTTGTCCCGCTTCTCAGCATCTTCTGCATCTTCGTTTTCAAGGGGAACGGGCGTTTGTGCTCCTGGCGTTCTTGGAGTTCGAAGGCCCTTTGGGAGGAGCTCTGTAGCTGCTTGCTTTAGCTTGTTTGATGATACTCGGAGTTGGCGTTCCAAGAGATCAAGTCGGGAGTCTGTATATGGAATGAGATCAGTGCGTTGCGCAGATTCAGTGTTCCGGCCTTTTGTCCTTACCAAAGAAGGTTTCGAATACATCTAGGTAGCAAAAAGAATTCAGTCAACCCACCTAATGCACCGTATGCCTAGCGAGCACGACTTACCGAGTAGAGTCAAAGCTCCGGCCCAATTGTTCTCCTCATCAGCTTCATACCCTCCTCCAATTCCATTTCTTGATGAACCTCCATTTCCGCCGAACAGAGAGCTGGAACGGGACAAGGCCGGTCTGGACTTTGCGCTGTCTTTGTATGAGGTTGACATTCTGCCAGGTGTAGAAGCTAGTGAAGCGAGACCAAAGACCACCGACAACGAAGGATGCACTGCTATCCTCAGCTATGGAGTGAGTTTAGAGCGAGCTTTACCTGGAAGACTCTGAGCTCGCGGGTATGACGTTATCAGCTCAGCCCGTACGGCGGCGCTAGCGAAGAAACGGCGGGTGCAAATCTTAGAATTATGTTTGAGATTTGGAACTCGCTCAAACACAGCGCTCACACAGCAAAGAAGAACTGCGAAATATGAGAGAGATTTCAATATAGAACAGCCATTAGTATTAATAGTTGAGCGTCTACAATACGTGATACCCTTACTTGGTTAGCTAACTTCACAGAGGGAGCACATCGGCGCGAGTGAATGCCATCCTGTTCCTTTTCACCCGATGAATCCAGCAGCACCAGCAGTGTAGGAGATTTGAAGGGTTCCTCTCGATACGAAGCAAATCGAAGTTCGCACAGTATTCTCGCTTCGTCTATACATCAAGACTCTGGAACGATATAAGAAACCCTCAGCGGCGGCGATAGTCTGATCCATCAATCGTTAGCAGCATGGGCAACTTCCTTCTTTCACTTGGGAGAGCGAGGACATTGCTCCTGCTTGTCGCCCTGATGTCAGCCTCGACTTTCTTACTCTATACCTCGTCGTCGTTCTCGAAGCCGTTCTTGGCACCCGGCTACGAATCCCCGTCGACCGTCCTGCCGAATTATATATCACCTGCCAGCATACCATATTGTCTCCCGGAAAACGTAGGGGATCACGCGGGGATACATATCGGCGGACTGTATGGCGACGAGGATGAAGCGCGGATGTACGAGGACCAGCAAGAAGATACCGTACCGGTCGAAGCTATCACGAATTATATGCAACAGCACATCAACAACAAGCAAAAGGGATTCGATCCTCAAGCAGACGACGATTATCTCGGCCTAAAAATTGGCGATTCATGGGACCTGCCTTCCTATCGAACCGAATTACTAGGCATATACCACGACTATCTCGCGCTCCCGCATATCCCGAATCCATCATTCTTACCACCTCTGAAGTCGCGTCTCTCACTGCGACCGCCTATCGCTCCACTTCCGCCTCGCCCGAATCAAGTGCTCACGACGGACAAGGACAAGGATCTACCCTGGGAATTTGGACGGTGGAAGGAGTTGCATCCGGATTGGGAAATTCGGTTCTTCGATGACGATGCATTGGATAGATGGGTAAGGACGGTGTTTGGTGGCACTCGCGCAGAGAAGGTGTGGAATACGTTACCGAGGCCTGTGTTGAAAGCCGATATCTTCAGGTGAATCCGCCCCCGTACACAGCTCATGACCTTTTGCTTTCCTTCCACTAAATCGCGATTGACTGACAGGTATATGGCAATGTTTGTCGAAGGCGGAATATACACCGACAGCGACACTGCGCCCGTCATCCCAGCCGACCAATGGGGAATTCCTCACGAGAATGCGACCGACCCACTGCTTTCTCATCTATCGCGGTTATTGTCCCAGGCAAACCCAGCATATATCTCCCCGGCGTACCAGAATCACGAACGACAGCTCTCGGACGAGGAGATATCCTCGTTGGATCGAAAAGCCAAGCGATGGCCGGTTCCCGTAAATGGACCGACAACGGCGCCCATTGTCAATGATGGCGCCGAGCTTGGACCACCGAGTCTGGTCGTGAGTGTCGAAAGTGATGCTATCAGCTTTGGATGGCACGACTGGAGGGATGTAGGTTTAAGTAGAGCAGTACAGATTGTGCAATGGACGATGATGGTGAGTCGCGCAATTTATTTGAAACGGGATTTTGCAATGTCATCTGATGATACTTGACTCATTGAATTGTTGCCTTTCCCAGGCGCGGCCGGGACATCCAGTATTCCTAGATGCTGTTGGAAGAACGCTGCGGAAAACGGAGGGAATCGTGAGGGAAGAACGCGAGGCAAAAGCAAAGGGAGAGACATACATGCCAGACAGCGCTTTAGGTGCGTGATCTCTGGCCCCTCCCACCAATCGTCTTCTGGATTATAGCAAGCTAACATATATTCCCTGCATTCAGATTGGACGGGCCCGGGCGTCTTTACGGATTGCGTATATCGATACATGTTGGCACGATACGGATTTCAACCGAGAGAGCTCATACACCAAAAGGAACCACTACGTGTCGGTGATGTCTTGATCCTACCCGCTGGATCCTACTCGTCCGTCTCGCCATGGGATCCAGAGGACAAATGGCGAAGATGGGCTGCCGTATGGCATGGTTTCTGGGGCAGATGGAGGGATACTGACCCAAATATAACCGAAAAGGAGCGACTCAAGAAGATCAAGGAGGATGCTGATGAGGCTGCCGCAATAGAGTTGGAACAGCAAGAATCGGAGGGCCGTGTGGATCCACAAGACGATCAAACGGATGTACCATAGGCATTTTGCATTGATACTATCATTGACTCGACTGATCGAGTAGAACCGTTTCCGAGAGGTCTGGACGTTACTAGAGCGTACATTGCTAACCGGGCTGAGTCGGGTTTCGCGTATACATGAATCTACACTATCATTCAAGGAGCAAGCATAGCTTCACAATGACAAGATCCTGTAAGAAGCGCTCTTGTTTGCTCTCCTCTACATTTGGCAAAAGCATATAATGTCGGAATGCCAACGTGACAGATACAGAAAGCGAGCGCCCAAACAATACTCATTACTCGTGCGCGAAAGATCATCTGTAAGACTCCGATCCGACCATCTTTGAGAGGGCCATTCTCGACTGATGCATTCGGAGATATAACAATTTACAACACTTCAATCTCCAATTCCTCCTCTTCTTCAGCCTTTGCGGCTTGCCCATCGAGTGTTACCTCTTCTTGGCCGAATTCGCGCACCTCAAGAACATCATGTGTGCTTTCATGCCCTTCATCACGCTTCAACAACCCCACAAGTCGGATCATGTGTTCGGAAATCTAAAGTAAACGGGTGTATGGGGTTAGGTACGCACGGCATACTGGTACATTCCACTTACGTTTCCGTCGGTTTCCGCTTCGTGGGCAATCTTGATCATCGTGTAGGTTCCTCTGTTCCGTAAAGCTTCTCGACCCGTGAAACCTGAGACGATAAGATTGCTTAGTAATCTCATAAATTGATTAATATCCGGGATAACTCACTCGTCGCGAGTAGCATTAGGATCTCGACACACATCAACCTGAGGACGGGATCCCGTTCCCTAACTTTGTCCGGACCTAAGAACTGCAGCGTTTCTGGCAGGATCTCGGATTCCTGGCGAGAATAAACTTTATACATTCAGTTTTCGATCATTTCTGACTGCGTTTTCAGGCGCCACCTACATCCATATCAATCTCTTCCGGGCCCATGAGCGGCGACAATACCCATGGTAGGACATCTACGCCCTTCACGCGTCGATTAGGATTTGACGGGAGAGGCACACGATCGTCTGCCGAGCACAACAAAAGAAATGAATTATGAAGTCATCATGCAACAATCTGCATTTACTCACGTTCTGTCGCTAGTAAGAACGGATGAGACGCCCTATCCATGGCTGCATTCTTTATGCAGCCCAGCGCACCACCACGCCTGATCGTATCCTTGTGCTCCGTGTAGACAACGATTTTTGTGAGAAGAGGCTCATCATCAGGTGAGAATGTCTCTGGGTCTACCGGTTTCGGGAACGCGGGATATGGTTTCAGAAGTGTAGGTCGAGTTTTCGGGACCTGTGCAGTGTCCGTGAATCAGGTTAGACCTCCCTTGAGCGAGATATGATCGCGCAGTCGGGTACTCACCATGCTGATATTCGCAAACACACTGGCCAAAAAATGGACTCCTCCCTTTCGTTTTGCACCTTCTTTTCCTTCATCCACACCCTCACCGGCACCGTCTTCGAAAGCCTGTACTAAAGCCCGTACGGCATCCACGGTCGGTAACTTTTCCGGCTGTTCTTCCATATCTGGACGGAAAGCTGGGTGAACAGTTGAGGAAGCCGAGCGGGATAGCGGATAATAGTATGGTGGGATACTAGACGCATTCGGGTACGATTCGGGTAGAGGTGGCATCTCCAGGATGGGGATTTGCATGAGAGGGATCATTGGTGTTATGCTCGCATGAGCAGAGATGTTGGACAGGAGCATAGCCGATAGTGGTGAAAGGGGAGATGTATGATTCTGTTTATTTCGAAACACGTGTCACCTTTGGAACGAGATATGCGTCAAAACCTGGCTGCTACTCACACATGTGTATGAAATGAGGAAAGTCAAGAAGGTCTCGTCGGCCAGATGCCGAGCAACAATGAGTGTATCGCTTAGATTAATTAACGCCGAGAATGCGTCGTGAGCGATCATCTAATATGAACAAAGGTTCGTTACTAGTCGTAACCTGCTATACGGCAAACATAGCACTCACTGCTTGATCCCTGCACAACAGCTTCAGATCTTCCAACATGCCAATCTTGAACAACTCCGCCTGGCTCAGACCCTGCGTCTTTGAGCCATCCTTATCAGCAATCAGCTGTGCTTTCGTCGGGGTACTTCCATTGGGAATAAAGATGGACCGGGCAGCTTGGCCCTTTGCAGTGTGTCCAACAAGATTCGTAAGAGCGACTTGTCGAGCGTCAGGGTTCGGCGAGTGCAAGAATTCGAAAAGGTCTGCTAAGGACGACATCTTGTGGTAGTTTGTTTTGTGCGTTATGGTGAGGTCTTCGAACCTATGCTGCGGTAGACCACAACACGAGGTTACCGGGTACCATGATAAACGACATCTTCACACAATTTTTGGAAGAAGAGCAGCTCTTCTCCCTTCGATTGCTCATGCAGCTGACGAAACCTACCCGGCCGCCGAAGATTCGAGTTGTTCTCGTTACCGCTCTACTCCTCTCTCTCTCTCGCTCTCCCGTGTTCATGGAGCTGTCCATGGACTGTCAAGTGGTCCATTCGCGGTTGTCTCGGGGACATAGACATACGTCTGGCTCATAGCACGCAGTGGACCTTGAAATCTCAACTGATTACTTCTTGGAAAACACCAGAAGCCACCCAACAACCCTTACAACCAAACGACCAATATGTCCGACCTCGACGCAATTCGAGCACAAAGGCTCGCTCAACTCCAAGCACAACAAGGCGGCAGTGCCGGTGCAACACCTGGATTTAAACTTCCTCCAGGGATGTCGCCTGCGCAGGGAGGACCAGGCGGTGGTGGAAACCCGGAAGAAGACGCAGCTGCCAAAGCTCAAGCTGCTCAGCAAGAGGAGGAAATGAGGAGAGGTATGATGGGTCAGCTTCTCGAATCAGATGCTCGGGAAAGATGTAAGCACTTTATGTCATTGGTCCTGTAATGTTATGCTTGTAGACCTCGAGTTGAATTTCTTGGTTGTCCCTTACTAGTGTCACGTATAGCTTTAACGCGTCCTTCGTTGGCACGTCAGATTGAGGATCTGCTAGTACGCATGGCTCGATCTGGACAGCTCAGGGGTAAAGTCGGCGATACAGAGCTCAAGGGCTTACTAGAACAGGTATGCTGCTACCATGCCCACCGCTCATCATTGTTGGATTGTCACTGATTGCACATTGCGTCGCTGTAGGTTTCTGCCCAGTCTCAACCTCAGGTATCATCAACGATACAAACTGGATCACGCACGAAGAGCTTGGGAGCTGGGATCACGGTAAGCTACTTCCTGTGCCCTTGCGATACCAATTCACAAACTGCGTTCTCACCATTGCATCTTTGGTCTACGATCGTTCCTATAGATCCAAAGAAAGAGGGACATGTCCGATTCTGACGAGTACGATCTATAATTCGGTAGCATGGTCCGGGTCGTTGTATCTATGGAGGCGAACTCGTTGCCTGTAGTACCAACATTTTAATTTCACATGGTTCGCCCTCGTGCACCGAGTTGAAGCAACTCAAGATCGTTCAATGAAATCTGGGACATGTCCTGCCTCAGAAAAGCGACGCCGTGTGAGGGAGACGGGGATTTGATCCTCTAAAGCATCCATAGCCAACGATTGCTCAGAGTAGAGTCTACACGAAGGAAAACGCCATGTCGAAGATGAGTAGAATCAGGATAAACAAAGCGGACAAACAGACGAATCATGGTATGAAGCGAGTAGAGGAAATTGCAGATCATTAACGTTAAAACATTGCGCACCCAGTCAATCGGCCTCTTGCTAGATACACAATGGCCTCAAACACACAAACACACAATCATCCAGGACCTCATCCGGCACTGCATCAACCGACTACACAAACAGCCACTGTCGAATACGAATATCCTGCAATAAGGAAAAATGTTTTCGTTTTCTAATTTTCGTCACTCGTCGTACATGTTGATGAAAGATTGATTCGAAAAAAATAACGTATGGCTTAGGTCTGTCGTTTCTTCAAGTTGGTCGAGAGCTGTTGATTGACGATGCGAGGCATCAGTTTCTGTTCCAGGTGTTTACATTGCGTAGACAGCTTACCCATTCGAGACCTTCATACAGACCATCACCGGAAGTAGCACATGCGGCCTGGATGTACCATAGCCTCTGTCGCAAGGAGTGGAGACCCAACTTGTCGGTCAGCTCGCTGGCGTTCATTGCGTTGGGCAAATCCTGTTTAGATTATGTAAAGTTAGATGCGGGACAATTTGCGATCGTAGCTGAATCAACTGACCTGCTTGTTGGCGAATACCAGCAACAGGGCATCCTTCAGCTCGTCTTCACCCAACATTCGTTGCACTACTCAGGCAGCAAGAGGTCATCAGCCGCCAATTCCTTTGCATCGAGGCAATCTAACTCGACTCACGCTCCTCCCTTGCTTCAGCAACTCGTTCCCTATCGTTGGAATCCACTACGAAGATGATACCCTGAGTGTTCTGGAAGTCTGCAAAAACAGTAACAAAACAGCAAGACTGCATAAGCCGTTTGTCAAGCCCGAAACGTTGCCACTTCTACTGACAATGTCTCCACAAGGGTCGAATCTTGTCCTGTCCTCCAACATCCCAAACCGTAAACGAGATGTTCTTGTATTCCACAGTCTCGACGTTGAATCCTATTGTTCATCGCTTCTCAGTCGCTGTATCTGCAGTGTTGTTAGAGTGACACAACGTACCGATGGTAGGAATGGTGGTAACGATTTCTCCCAACTTCAACTTGTACAGAATTGTCGTCTTACCGGCGGCATCGAGTCCCACCATCAGGATTCCTGTGAGATAAATAAGCGTGTTTTAATATCGGATCTTCTATGACTTGCCACCGAGCGGAGAAATAACAGGAGGGCAAGCATGATGTTGGCGGTGTGTCGAGCGACGACGTTGATGAGACGACCCTTCGCCGATGCTATCGAAGCATAAAGGAGATATTCCACGACGTCGCTTCCAGACAACACTCCACATTGAACCATTCCTCTATTCGCCCTTCCCGAAAGCCGGCCCTCCATCGGGATTCCAACATCATATCCTCTGTTCTTGACTGCCACCTTTTTCCACTCCTCCTGCGAATATCCAGACAGATGACACTTACGCATCTCCCTCTTGCCGAACAATGACGAAAGCAACTTTGATATGCTCAAACCCATCTTGACTGTATGTTCCTGTTCTGTTACCGGTGTTGGACAGTGAGAGAATAGCGATTAGGAAAGGAAGATAAGCGAAGTGAGGGTACATCAGCCGATAGTAACAGACATCATTATGTGTACGTCAGACGACTCACCTGTGAATTTGATGGTTTCCTACAAATCCAACCCGCCGTAACAAATCGGAAGCACACGACAAGAGGAAGCAAGCAAGCAGATAAGTCCAACCGTTCCTCGCAAGTAGTGATGTTAGGGTGAACAAGTCGATGAGGTGAAACTCGAGCCGACGAGGGCGACGACGCGTTCGATTTTGCCGTTGCTTGTCTCTGGAGAAGAGCGAGTGGTAGTGAAAATGGGTACGTACCCGAAGAAGGAATAAATAATGCCCGGTGTCTACGCTGACGAGTATACAACGGTACGATGAAAGCGATCAAACCGTGATGAGTTACCGAGGACGTTTGTGACTCAGATGAGGAGTGATGAGGTGTAGGGGCCAGCTAGCCAGCACACACACACAGTCTGCTGAGACGCGCCAGCCAACCCGCCCTTCTCTCTTCTCACGGTTGTTTTGATGCCTCCCTGCGAATCTACTTCAAGTTGTGTCAGCTTTCTTGAACGTATTGCCAAGTCATTTCTCCGTGTGTTTTGGTTGCCTGTTTGGCCGAGCCTCGATCACAGCAAGCAAAAGTAATGCTATATAAGAATTGCAGTTTGGGAAGTGAATCTCTACGGGCCCTCTTGACCTTTTTTCTTCACTTACAAACACCCTTCGACTTAAAAACCAAGATCATGGCCCCGATTCGACATCGTCAGTAGGCATTCGTGTTTATGTGGCGGCGTCGTAACGCCCACCTCGGATCATCTCAAGATACGTGGTGGTTTTCACACGCTTTAGGTCTATATGGCGTCGAAGAAGATTGACAAGAGGGACTTTCAAAATGCTCCACCGTGGCTTCAAGCCTTTCTCGCAAGAGGACGGTCCATGTCTGGTGGAGCTTCGCTTTAGTTCAACATCTATATGTTCACGTTATAAAATTATGTTTCGATTGCTTCTTCCATTTGTCCATGTCCTTCGTCGAAAGTTTGGCCTTGGATTGCTTTAGCTGTCGCTGAATCGTTCTTAAACGCGTGCGATGGTCAATATGTGCCGTCACAGTCTATACTCTCCAAGCTAGGGCCTCATTCATTAGTTTCCCTCACCGCCGGTCGCAACATTAGCTGTAACATTGTTCGTCTCTTGCGTGACCATGACGTATGTTCATTCCCTGGTGTTTAACTATCGTGATGCGACAAGGAGAATGACCAGGAGCATGATGATGCATGCATTTATTTTTCGCCTACATTTATGTTGTGCTGTTGTATACACCTCTATCTGTTCATCTATCTATCTCATAGACTTTACAATTCATCGTGGCTTCCGTACGATTCCTGATCACCACCAGCAGCTCCTTCGTAGAACGATGAGATGATTGGCTGAACAGTCGACGAGAACTCGGCTTGTCGCTCTTCAAGGTCTTCAGCGGTCGCGTCAGGGTTAGACTCAATCCATTCCTTGGCTTCCTTGATAGCGGCCTGGATAGTCTTCTTGTCCGAGCTGGAGAGCTTGGCACCGAGGCCTTCTTGGTCGTTGACGGAGCTTTCAGACGCGTAGATTTGGTCTGCAAGGGAAAGCAGGAAGTAATGAGCATGATATCCAGGTATTGACGAGGGCAGTCAATAGGCAACTTACTTTGGAAGATGTTGAGGGCTTCAGCCTTCTTCCTGATTTCAGCATCTTCGTCGGCGCTATTAAGAGAGGTTGTTAATATCCTCGTGGTTGCAACACATATTCCACGAGCACTTACTATTCTTCAGCTTCCTGAACCATTCGATCGATCTCATCCTGACTCAATCGTCCCTTTTCGTTGGTGATGACAATGCTTTCAGTCTTGCCAGTAGCCTTGTCGGCGGCAGAGACCTTCATGATACCGTTGGCATCAATTTCAAAAGTGACTTCGATCTGAGGCTGACCACGAGGCGCAGGGGGGATGTTGGTCAAGTCGAACTTGCCCAACAGGTTGTTGTCCTTAGTCATGGCTCGTTCACCTTCGTAGACTTGGATTTGGACGGTAGGCTGGTTGTCAACGGCGGTAGAGAAGATCTGGGACTTCTTGGTGGGGATGACAGTGTTTCGAGGGCTGTAGTATGAGATCGATAAATCAGCATTGCCCAACTCATTCTGGTCTGAAAGCCGTGAACTTACATCAACTTGGTCATGACTCCACCGGTAGTCTCGATACCCAGAGTCAAGGGGTTGACATCAATCAATAAGATATCCGAGCTGCTCTCTTCACCAGAAAGGACACCACCCTGAACGGCAGCGCCGTAAGCGACGGCCTCATCAGGGTTGATGCCCTTGGAAGGTTCCTTGCCGCCAAAGTACTCCTTCAAGAGCTGTTGGACCTTGGGGATTCGAGTGGAACCACCGACGAGAACAACGTCATCAATCTCCTCCTTCTTGACGCCAGCATCCTTCAGGACTTGTTCAACAGGCTTCATGGTCTTCCTGAACAGGTCCATGTTGAGTTCTTCGAACTTGGCTCGGGTCAAGGTTTCAGACAAGTCGTTGCCGTTCTCGAATGCTTCGATTTCGATTCTAGTAGACATTTGAGAAGAAAGCGTTCTCTTGGCCTTTTCGACCTCTCGCTTGAGTTTACCCAATGCTTTCTTGTTGCTGGAAACGTCGGTGCCGGTCTTGGTCTTGTACTGCTTGATCAAGTAAGACATGACTCGCTGGTCAAAGTCTTCTCCACCCAAATGAGTGTCACCTGCGGTAGCCAAGACTTCGAATACGCCCTCCTCGATGGACAGGAGAGAGACATCGAAAGTCCCACCTCCCAAATCGTAGACAATAATCTTGGTCTCGTCCTTGCCTGTTCGGTCAAGTCCGTAGGCTATAAAACAGAAAGGCTTGTGTAAGTAATCTACCTTTCCCACTGAATCGTGGTGTGTACGTACCGATAGCGGCCGCAGTAGGCTCATTGACGATTCGCAAAACGGTTAAACCGGCGATAACACCAGCGTCCTTGGTAGCTTGTCGTTGAGCGTCGTTGAAGTATGCGGGAACGGTGACAACAGCGTGGGTAACCTTGTGGCCGAGGTAGGCCTCGGCGGTTTCCTTCATCTTGCTCAAAATCATAGCAGAGATCTCCTCGGGAGTGAATTCCTTGAATTCATCCCTGTGCTTGACCTTGATCATAGGCTTTCCACCCTTGTTGACAACCTTGAATGGCCTGTTGAGAATCAGTATAATTAGCGCATGTTGAAGCGTGGGAGCCTGTAACTCGCACTTACCAGTGCTTCATATCCTTTTGCATGTCAGATTCGGAGAATTGTCGACCGACCATTCGCTTAGCGTCAAAGACAGTGTTTTCTGGGTTCTGAGGAGCCTGGTTCTTTGCGGCATCACCGACAAGACGTTCATCTTTTGTGAATGCAACCCAAGACGGTGTAATTCGGTTTCCCTGGTCGTTGGCGATGATCTCTACCTTGCCACCACGTTGGACACTGTTGAGGAACAAAGGGACATGACAGATATCGCAGATCAGTTACAGGTTGACACACCCACTCCTTCGACTACTTACGCTACGCATGAGTAAGTAGTTCCCAAATCAATACCGATAACGGTTCCGAAGTTGTTTTCGTCCTTGGCCTCATCAGCTTTGACACCGATGGGAAGGAAACAAAAGATCGCCAAGAGCGCGAACGCTAGGAGGGTCAACCGTGACCATGATGATCGAGCCATCTTGTTTTAATCGATGCTGGTTGGCGATTGTAGTCTTGACGTACAATCTTTGTCGGGAAGAGCAGGACGGGGTGGCGAGTCCTTAAGTCCTTGAAATGAACAAGGGGGTAGGTATATCGAACGCTGACCTGGAAGCACGCTCACATTCCGGGCGAGTGTTGACGTGTAAGCTTCCGAGCTGGACATCAGGAGCTACATCAGGCGTGGAACTTTCCGGCCGCCGTTTCAACACGCGCTAAGCCCGAGGTGAGGTGGATTCGAAATTTCGAGCACTTTGTAGCAGGAGCAGCAGGAGAGACAGCAAGCTAGCTAGCAGGAGATTCTGATCGTAAAGAGAGCGAGCTGCGAAGCGTTGTTGTGGCAAGCCCTTTGTCGCAGTGAAAACAACCTCAAGCAACAGCTAAAGACCCAGACTGCACAGAGGGGTGTCACACTTGCCCAAATCTAGTACAGAACAAAACTTGATGTGCAATTGTAGCATGTTTGAAACTTCCGTACAAACAATCCTACTGCAAAAGCATGATAGTAAGACAAGTATGAGCGTTTCGTTGCATTTGACACAGTGGACTATAGGTGAAATCGTTCCTTAACGTTGTCAAGACATGGCATCAGAGTAAAGTGGGCGTGGCCTCGGCTCAGCTAGGGGAAAGCTCGCCGACGGTGTGATGCTCGCTGGGGTGCAGGTTCAAATCCCGCCTTGTTCATCATCAGTTTACTTCTCTTGGTAAACGAGGCCTCGAGGTGGGCCATAGACGTAGTTCATGCCCTTGAGTGTTTCGTTTGCTGGCGGCAAGGGCGGGGATGAACCAGGTCTGGGTCAATTACGGGGATTTTGCGGGTGCGATGATGCTCTCTATCAAAGCATAGCAGTTGCCTCAATTTTTCTTTTCTTTGCGTTTGTTTTGTCTCTCTGGCTTGCCATCTGTCTTTTGATTCGCGTGGTCAAGAGTCAACTTCCGGGCAGGGCTTTAATGCCAAATGATATTACGCTCTTCTGTCATCAATGGTGTCCCCGGGACATGTGTATTTATTCGCCACCTTCAAAGAGGAGTGCCGGAATCCTTCATGCAGATAAGTGGAGTCAGACTCTAGATTCGGTATTGTCGCCAACATGAAACGGGTCTTGTGCAGTGTACGAGTGGCTTCGATCGTAAAGCTGGCATAGATGAAGAGTTGCAATTCAGCGTTCGAACGTCACAAACTGTACCAGTACTGTGCTTGAGCGCGCGACCGACACCGCTCTATCCGTAACCAGCGACTGATCGCGTCGAGGTGTTCTGGTCATAAATCCTCAAATGAAGTGTAAAGGAATTGTTGTTAGATAAAGATAGCCCAAGAGGCCCAGCAGGTAATCGCATACCACTTTGCTGCATCTTCTTTCCTTTTCCGACTCAGTCGCAGTCTACTTCCCTACAAAACCCATCTCCCACCCGAAGTTAATGATACAGCCTACGTGTATTCGCGCACTGTACACAGAAAGACAATGTCAGAGGAAGCGAGAGGGGAGGGGAGTGAAGGTGACCGGCACAGGGTGTCCTGGGGTAGGACAGGTACATATGCGCTGTCTGTCACAACGTAGACGGCAATGAACATCCTATCATTCCTCCTCCGCATCGCATTTGAAGTATCTGTCTAGGGGGCCTCGTTAGCTAGTGCTAAATTGAAATAAACTTCTCACAGTTGACAGCGTATCGGTGGGAAGGCGAGAAAGTGGAAAAAGATGGTTGGGGAGATATTGCGGCGAAAGATCACCATAGTTTTCGTGTAAGGGATTTCTTTTCGTCTCATCCTGCAATGCATGAGCGGCTCATCACCAACGAAACATCGTTGAACCGTTGGCGCGGGGATGTGTAAGGGGGTTGATGAAGCAAAACACAAGGTGACAGTAACAATAGGAATAAAAGCAGCTGGTGCAATCTGCAGTCGCGACTACAACAAGAATCATCAGGTGGAAGCTTTGCTTGATCACAGCCGCATATCCAACGTTGCCTACTAACGGGTTACTCTTTCGCATCAAAGCCTCATTGACAAGTCCCTAATCAGTAATCTGTTCTATTCTCGCAGTTTGCCCCCCGTGCTCTGCACTCTGCCTCCTTTGTAACCTACAAGGTTTCTCAGCGTTTCTCAAACTGTGAAGAATCAGTTCGTTACGTGCTGCCGTCGTGTTAGGTTTCTTGTTAGTCGCATACCTTCCTGCGTCCTGCGACAACCTCAACGATTCCAGATCCAGACATATGATAAGCCTTTTGTGCTATCGAGACTTTGTAGCGGTGACGCTATTAACAATGGCCATCGATACGTTGTCTCTGCAGCGATACTAGATTATCGTCGCCCGGCATCCTAGTTACTTGCAAGCTGCTTCGCCACTAATACTTGCCAAACAAGTCTGCTCATTTTCGAAATTGTTGTTGGACCGTCTGCCAGTTTTCTGGAAAGTAGAGGAACCTTTGCATGTCGGGAGCTTTACCAATACCCAAGGATGAAGCAACCCCAGCTGCAACACCTTCTATTCAAACAGCTATCCAACTCCAGAAACTGCACCAAATGAGTTGCAAACGTCCCGGCCCGACGAGAGCCGTGGCCCGATCTCAGTGACTGGTGGCTGGCTGAACTCCCTGGAAGCCTTGGAATGGGGAAAGATGTCCTCCACCTTGCGAAAATCAAGATCAACGCCGGGCTGCGTCAATTCCGCGGTTCAGCGCTTGCGTCATACCAGAATTCGGAAACCAGCATGTATTACCAAAGCCACCTTGATTGACAAGTCCTGGATAAGCGGCTGAGCGGGACGAGCACCCGGGTTAGTATATCGGCCAGAGATACTTACTCTTGTCCTCTCATCCTTGATACTCAACGGCTCACACACCGTACTCGCAGTCGTCGTACATACCTGCGTCGTTAACCACTCGCTCGAGAGATTATCCCTGTAACTTGTCCCGGTAGGTCTTGATTTCCGCGTCGAAAACTATCCCGCTGACGAATATTCTCGATTCAGTTTCTCATACACATACTTTCACCATGTCTGCGGAACAACCTCAGTCTCCTCCCCCGCGGCAACGATCTGGCTCGCTTCTGGACAGCTACCTCGAGACCGGATCAGGCAAGATTCCCTCAATGGAACAAAGCGGACACGAGTTGAAGGGCGAAACTATTATTGTCGTACTCGGTGCTTCCGGTGATTTGGCCAAGAAGAAGACTTTCCCAGCTCTCTTCGGTCTGTACAAGGAAGGCTACCTTCCTGAGGACTTGCACATTATTGGATACGCTCGATCCAAGCTCAGCGACGAAGAGTTTAAAGATCGACAAATCGGTCACATCAAAGGACCAAAGGACGACGCATCTTCCGAGGAAAAGTCGGAGCACGACGCAAAGTTGAAGAAGTTCCAGGAAATCTCTTCCTACATTTCTGGAGCCTACGATAAGGATGATGGATTCCAGGCTCTGACTAAGGCTATGGAGGAAATTGAGGGCAAGCGAGAAAGCAAAGGAAACGGTCCCAACCGAATCTTCTATATGGCGCTCCCTCCTTCCGTCTTCACCGTCGTCGCTACCAACCTGAAAAAGAACTGCTACAAGGGCGCCAAGGATGCCCGAATCGTTATCGAGAAGCCGTTCGGAAAGGATCTCGAGTCATGCCGAGAAATGATGTCCGCATTGAAGTCGCAGTGGTCTGAAGAGGAGACCTACCGAATCGACCACTACCTCGGAAAGGAAATGGTCAAGAACTTGTTACTCCTCCGTTTCGGAAACCTCTGGATCGAATCCAGCTGGAACAAGAACTTCATCTCCAACGTACAGATCACGTTCAAGGAGCCATTCGGAACAGAAGGCCGAGGTGGATACTTTGATGAATTTGGAATCATTCGAGATGTTTGCCAGAACCGTAAGTTGCGCTTGACATGATGAGAGACACTCATTCAAGGACGCTCATTTAACATAATTGCTTTCTAGACTTGCTCCAAACTCTGTCAATCTTGACGATGGAGCGTCCAGTTTCTTTCTCCGCCGAGGATGTTCGAGACGAAAAGGCGAGTTGCGGATCGATCACTACTTACACGACATGAGACTTACAAGTCCCGTCTCCGTTGCACAGGTCAAGGTCCTCCGATGCATTCCTGCCATCGAGAAAAAGGATACCCTTTTGGGACAATACGTGGCTGCCGGCGACAAGCCTGGATACTTGGATGACGACACCGTCCCCAAGGGATCCGTTTGCCCGACATTTGCTGCCCTCACCTTGTTCATCAACAACCCCCGTTGGGAGGGTGTTCCATTCATCATGAAGGCTGGTAAAGGTAGGTAGTGATTGACAATCAGTGGTATGAAACAGAATGTTTACCCCGGTGTATTTCCCGCAGCCCTCAACGAGGCCAAGGTCGAAGTCCGAGTCCAGTACAAGGACGTCACTCCTGGAATCTTCTCGGACATCCCCCGAAATGAGCTTGTCTTGCGAATTCAGCCCGACGAAGCCATCTACATGAAGATGAACGCCAAAACTCCCGGTCTGTTGACCCGTGCCATTCCCATCGAGCTCGACCTGTCCTACAAGCGCAGATTCGAACGGGCAAAGATTCCGGAAGCCTACGAATCATTGATTTTGGACGCCTTCAAGGGCGATCACTCCAACTTTGTGCGAGATGACGAACTGGACGTTGCTTGGGAGGTGAGCTGAAAGACAGAATCGGCTCGCAGTGTGTTCCACTTGCTAATTTGGATCGTGTCCTTGGTAGATCTTCACCCCCATCCTCCACTGGATCGACGGAAAGGATGGTGAGGCACCCAAGCCAGAGCCATACCCTTACGGATCTCGAGGTCCTGAGAAGCTCGATGAATTCATCAACCAATACGGCTTCAAGCGTTCAAACACTGGATAGTAAGTCGCAGCTTTCGAGCCTCGTGTCGGACGGTCTTTTTGTACGATCCTGATCAAATCTCCTGCTTCCATTACAGCTCGTGGCCTCGTACCGACATGTCCAGCAACCTTTAAACGCAAGCTGTCTGTGATTTCTGTCTGTCCAATGACAGCGAGACATGATGATACCTTAGTGTCGCCTATACACTTGTAATTAGATATATATATAGGAGCAACGACTTCAAAAGAAATAACCTCGTTTCGCGTAGAAGAATTTGATGTGCATGTCATATGATACATGGTAAAATTCATGATACCCTCGAACACCTATCGCGCATCAGGTTACTGAGCTGGTAGACGCAAAACCAGCTGCTTTGACATGTCGAGTGATAAAAGCAAGTTACGAGGATTACGAAGAGTGGTATCGCCGGAGAAACTACGGGATTATAGGACTGTGATTAGGTTCCGCAGGGTTCGCAACGAATACGGCACGGGGAATAGACAGTAGAGAAGTGTGAATTCAGCTAGTGAAGCCAAGACGCGAGCACTACTGACTGAATCTCCGAACAGCGTTCCGAAAGTTCTACCAACGCCAAAGTACCATGATGGATGTCGTATATATACCGGACTCGCTGCGACGTCCAGGAAGACAAGCACGTATGGAGACGGACAGACCCCATCCATTGTCACAGTCGTTTCGCTTTCTACAGTACGTTCGCCGGCCATAGATCTGTAGACTTCTGTCTGACTACTTTTGTGACAGCTCTCTCCAAGATGTCGGAAGCCTCGACTACAAACCTCTCGAAGCAATCCCGCTGGACATTTGCTCAGGTGGAAGCGAGCAAGATTCAAGATGTCGCCGCTCAGAAGGCGTTGAAATGGTACGACATTGAACAAGGCGACATGCCAACGAGTGTACATGTGCAATTGATGAAGCAAGGGGAGATTCCGGATCCCTATAAGGGTATGAACGAGTACGACGTCCAAGTGAGTGACCAATAATGAAGGACGCGAAAGGTCAGAGTGAGTGCTGATTCTCTGGTTGTATCGGTATCGCAATAGTGGGTCGGCGAGGCGGACTGGCTGTTCAAAACCGAAATCACTGTGTCTTCGGAACAAGCTCGACTCCCTCACGTGGACTTGATTTTCGAAGGACTTGATACTATCTGTACTGTCAAACTCGTGAGTAGGATTATTCCGCTGAACCTCGTTCAAGGAAGACTTCTAAACGTTTTGTATTCTAGAACGACAAGGAGATTCTTTCCGCGGACAACATGTTCATCTCTCACCGAGTGAACATCAAACAACACCTTTTGGAGAAGAACTCGTCAGAGTCTACAACATACACGCTCAGCCTCTTATTTCCGTCCACATATCTAGCTGCCAAGGCTATCGAGGAACGCGAGCTAAAGCTCAAACGTCCCGAAAATTACGACGAGAAAACCGGCGAATACGGCAAGCCCATCACTCTCTGGAATGGTGTATCCTCGCGATGTTACGTCCGTAAAGCTCAGTACGGGTGGGGATGGGACTGGGGACCTATCATCATGACCGTTGGACCGTGGAAGGACATCCTCCTTGAAGCGTACACGGCAAGAGTG
Source organism: Naganishia onofrii (assembly GCA_030039215.1). Lineage (NCBI taxonomy): Eukaryota > Fungi > Basidiomycota > Tremellomycetes > Filobasidiales > Filobasidiaceae > Naganishia > Naganishia onofrii. Next base: position 155,435 of record JASBWV010000027.1, on the reverse strand, counting down.
GATTCGAACCGGATCGATGTATCGCTAGCCGAACCTTATGACTCTCCTACCGTCAAGAGCACTTTTGAGGTATACGGCGACGCCAAGGGTCTCATCGCGGATCTGCGGCTTCTGGACAAGGATGGCCACGTTGTCAGGGAACAGGTCGGAGTAGCCTTGAAAACACAGGATACCTTTGCCACAGGCCAAGTGGAATGGTCGTTCAAACCAGGAGAAGTCGAAATCTGGTGGCCCACCGGCCACGGAGACCAGCCGCTTTATACCATTGACGTGTCACTACGAAAAGCACAAGCGAATGGCCTACCTGACGGACAAAGGAACGGGCACACGAATGGGCATACCAACGGACATACCAACGGGCATACCAACGGTTGCCCAAGTGACCACGAAGAAGCCGACAGCTCGTTGAGATCCGTCACTTCCCGACACTCTCAAAGATTTGGTTTCCGGTCGATGCGCCTTGTCCAAGATAAACTCCAAGACGCCCCCGGGACGAGTTTCTTGTTTGAAGTCAACGGTCGACGCATCTTTTGTGGTGGATCCAACTGGATTCCCGCCGATAACTTTTTGACCGAAGTCACCCCTGAACGATATCGAGCGTGGTTGGAACTCCTCGTCCGAGGCAATCAGAATATGGTTCGAGTCTGGGCAGGAGGTATTTACGAACCTGACATATTCTACGACATTTGCGACGAACTGGGTATCTTGGTCTGGCAAGATTTCATGTTCGGATGTGCCATCTACCCGGCTTTCGACGAACTGGTCGCCAACGTTGAAGAGGAAGCAAAGCAGGTAGTTAAGAGATTACGCAATCACCCGTCAATGGCCTTGTTCGCTGGCAACAACGAGGATTACCAAGTCGCTGAAGCAATCAACTTGGAAATCGACTACAACGATCATGATGCTGATTTCCGAAAGACCGCCTTCCCAGCGTAAGTTGGTGTCGACCAAGACAGATACTCTGAGACCGATATGCTCACTTGCCTTGCTACTACAGTCGACATTTCTATGAGAAAGTGCTTCCAAGCGCGGTAAACTCGCTCAGTGATATTACGTACCATTATGGTAGTCCATGGGGAGGCAAAGACAGCCGCGACCCAACTGTAGGAGACATCCACCAGTGGAATGTCTGGCATGGGACTCAAGAACCTTGGCATAACTGGGACAAGTTAGCCGGACGTTTTGTCAGGTATGTCTCGTTCCCTTGATACGATTGCCTGAGCAGGTCTGTAAACTAAACATACTGTTGTCTCTTTTTCAGTGAATTCGGCATGGAGGGATATCCCGACATCCGAACAGTCGATTACTGGCTCGATGGCAACACAGCAGAAAGGTTCCCTCAATCGCGGACTGTGTGTTCACACAACAAAGCGGACGGCTTCGAACGAAGACTGGAACTCTATCTCATGGAAAACTTCCGACACGCATTCGACATGGAATCCTATGTATATTACACGCAGGTGATGCAAGCTGAAGTATTAGCGGCCGCTTACCGACTTTGGAGACGCGAATGGCGAGGCAAAGGACGAGAGTACACTGCCGGTGCTTTGGTATGGCAAATCAACGACTGCTGGCCGACAACATCCTGGGCCATCGTTGATTACTTTTTGCGACCGAAACCTGCGTACTTTGCCGTTGCCCGAGAACTTGCTCCTTTCACCGTTGGTATGGCAAGAAAGGATGTCGAGACGAAAGAAAACAAGCATTCAGATGCGAGATTCAAGATTGAGCAAACTTTGGAAATCTGGGGCAACAACTCGGCCCACACAGAGAAACAGTGCAAACTCGACATCGTTGCCTTTGACCTACACAAAGGCGAAGTCGTGGAAAGAATCTCGCAAGATGTTACTCTCGCAGCCAATTCTTCGACCGAGTTCTGGAAAGGCCTGGTTCCCGGGCAAATCGTTCGAAAATCCTTGAGGGAGGTCCCGAAGACCATCGTCATTGGTGCGAGATTGATTGACAGCGACGGAACGGTGATGGCAAGATATGGTGAGTGCTCCATTTAGATCCAGGCTCGCGGTACATGCACACGCAAGCTGACTGCTCCTCTACAGCTAACTGGCCTGAACCTTGGAAGTACATCCAATTCCCCGATCCTGAATTGACGATTACCACGGCATCCGACGGCGAGACCCTGACCTTGAGCTGTAAAAAGCCTATCAAGGGTGTCATCCTTGACGTCGAGGACAGGTCGACTGACGAGCAAATGGGAGAGTGTAAATGGAGTGACCAAGCTATCGACATGATGCCCGGAGACGATCAGGTGGTCGTTGCAAAAGGCTTGAAGGGGCGGAAGGTCAAAGCAAGGGTGAGTACTTGACATCTATCGTGATATATGTTTTCTAACTTCATCTGTCTACAGTATCTCGGTGATGGTACCGCCTGATTAAAGATGGCTGCACAAGACACAATTGTTGTAATAGGGGTAAATTTAAGCCTTTACGGATATTGCGAACTTTGCTGGATATTGAAACAACATGCCCATGCCCAGCAATCGAGTCGTTCTCACAGTCTGAATGACAGAACGAGAAGGATGTCCAATGATGCGGCTTGCATATCAAGTGCACAAGTCGAAAACACACGCAAATCATCATACGGAACACAGATCTTCTCATGCAATACGATTGCAAGGTAGAGGGAACCAAGAAAGCCATAGCAAGCGAGAAAGACATGTAATCAAATTATCTAGCATACATACAACAGGTGTAACCTCCGTTTAGTCCTCGATCAACCACAAAGAACCCCGGAAGGGCACTGGATGATCAAGGGTGGAACCGAGGACGTCTCCCGAAAACCCGAGACGGTTGTCTAGACCGAGCGCCGCATCCCGTGAAGGATGCAAGCACGTAACGTTTTTCTTCCAAGATTACGTACAACACCCCTGTTACAGGATATTGTACGAGAGCACGTATAGAGAACAGGTCGTATGATAAACCGACAGCGATCTCTAGCCATTGCGTTCCTGGTGATTGCCGTTGAAGCTAAGTCGGATCCTTGCGTGAAGATCGGTGTCCAGGGACGCAGCAGGAGCATATGCAGACTGTAGCAAGCAGGCGCGGCCGCTGGCGTTCCCAGAAACTTCAGAATCAAAGCATTTTAAAATCGACGGCGAATCACTCCGGGGAATAGAAGGTTGATGAGTGATGATTGCGGCTCGTTTATATATCGAGAAAATCCAGAGCGCTTGCTTAGGGCTTCTGCGCTTCTGCCTACTATGCATACCGATCGCAAGGAACGCTGACTCAGCAGCTTCATTTATCTCGGAAGCAAAACGACGCGCCGACAAAATCAACAATGGGAGATGACGGCGATCAAGAGTCACCTTGGAGGCGATATCACTTTGATTCTTATGTCTGAGCCAAGTGTTGAGCAGGAACTTCACCAGTCACTCAGAAAGGACGTCAATTCTTTACTAGTACAATATACCCTATCCGCTTGCTTTGCTTGTCCCTACTGGGTAGCGCATGTCAAGACGTCGAGAGGCCACCGACCTAGCTCGAGCTTTGGAGCTCAGTACCCAGTCAACAACAGGACCGAGGTCAACGCCGCTACTCCGCGACTCTTCCCCTCCAATCACACCTCTACCAACCAAGTACATGCCACAAACACCCGCTCCCGGTATTGCAGCAGCCGGCGGCTTTATGGAGCAGTACCATCAACAGCTGCAACAAGCTCAAAGCTATTATCAACAGAACCCAGGGTTACTTGCTCCGGCTTCGCATTCTGCACGCAATCCATACGCACAGGCACCGGTCAGTAGTTCACGTTCGGCTTATCCACTTGCGCAACAACCTTCCTCTGGGCCGAAACCCTCAAACTATACATCATCGAAGAGTACTTCGCACGTCAGTGACAGTTCTAGATCGATACCGGGTGCAATCTCTTTCCCCGAATTGGGCTACATTTATCCTGTCACATCGCGAGATCTAGAGCCTTATCCTGCTCGCCGAGATTTCGGCTTGAACACTCCATCAAGTTCCTCTATAAGCAAATCCGGAGATTCGACCGGATTGCTTTCTTCCGGGATCCAGACATCCGGTTCAAGGAACACTTCGACTAACTCTGCCATACCGCCTGCTCAGCAGCCTAGAGCGCCTCTGATCAGTAGCCTTGTAACGACCTCGACCTCGGTATCCTCAAACAATGCAAACCCGCTGACTGCAGAATCTCATATCGCTACCAGTGGAACCAGCGGTCTCCAGCAACGTTCCCCTATAGACTCGGCACATCGTCCGTCCATGATCAGAATAGCACCTCTCGCAACACCGTTATCTTCCGCTTCCAGGGCACCGCCGCCTTCAGACCCAATCTCGACGGTACCTACATACGTATCCACTGCGAAGTCTATTACCAAGGATATTACACGACAAGCAGTCCCTCCTCGAAAGATGGTTGTGCAGAATTCGAAAACAGTGAATGCGGACGATATCGTTGCAGACAGCGAAGGCGAGGAAGAAGGTCGCGATATTGTTCAAGGAACGCAAGATGACTCAGTTTTCGGTGCTTCAAACGTCATGCCAAGCTTCAACGTTGGTGGACTTGGTGAGCAGCGCACAAGACACGGTGGCCCATCTTTGCCTAACGCTCTTTCTCGTTGCTCCCAGGTGCAGGCTTAATGACACCTCCTGTTACGGATTCCAACACCACAGCTCTGCCAGATTCGAGTATTCCGGCACCTGGAGCCCCGCCTGCTTCCAAGTTGACCCTACCAGCATCGCACTTGACGAGTGCCGCCTCGGTGCCCGTTTCAACGCGTCCAAAACCTAGGAAGAAGGTCAAAGCTCCGGTCGAGAATGCAGCTGCATCTACTGCGCTACCAGAGCCAATCGGCACTACTCTTCTACCCGTTGACTCCACTCCACCCAGAGAGACCGTTGTCCAGAATGCAACCGTATCTAGTGTTGATCCAGAAGCCGGAAAATTTTCGAAACCGGTGAAAACGTACGGGTCAAAGGACAAGAGTGTTGGTCTTTCCAACAGACCGCTCAGCGAGCCGACGAAAATCGGGGATCTCACATCAACTCGCGCGCCAACTTCACGTGTAGAACCGAGCAAACGCAAGGTGGTCCAGTCAAAGTCACGGGCAATCATCGATTCAGAATCAGAATTGTCAGATAGTCCAGTGACTTCGAAAATAAAACAAAACGATCAACCCGATGCTGTTCGACAGGTGGATGATCCGAAACACGAAAGCGCAAAACGACCCTTACAAGAGCCTAAAAGAAATGGCAAGAGAAGGGCTATCATCACTAGCGACGATGAGGATGACTTCCTACAGGACAAAACACCGGACAGCAAGCGTAGAAAGCCAGAAGCAGATAAATCTGGGTCGAAACGAAGCTCCCCGAAGAAGAAAGTCGAGACAGTGAGAGGTTCGTCTCTCGACCCACTAGACATGAATGCGGACGCCGGATTAAGCGGAAAAGCCGGTCAGATGGAGGTCAGCGTCGAATTGAGCCCATCGAAATTTGCAGAATTCGGGTTGGCGAACGATAAGGATGCGAACGACAACCACAAAAGCGTTGCAGCTACCACAAAGTCACCGAACAAGGTGCATTTCGTCGAACCTGCGCCTGGGAATGAAGAGGAAGTTATTGAGGCACAACCCAAGTCAAAACAGCCGAAGTCCAAATTATCACGGCAAGATGATGCATATGGCGATGAACCTGAGTCTTTTGCGGCCCCTGCAGATGACGAGGACGACGAGGACGATTTTGCCCCTGGTGGCAGCAAGAAATCGAAAGCAAAGGCAAAAGCGGCGAAAGCGAAGAAAACTGCTCCTCCGAAGGCAAAGGCAGCAAAGGGCAAAAAGGTATCTCAAGCCAAGGGCAAGAATGTCAAATCGGTCGATGTTATCGATGAGTCGGTTGCAGTGCCAGAGGCTGCGGTGGTCGACAGTGTACCTGAGGTTTCGGAGCCGTCTGTCGTCAGCTCAACAACCTTGGGAAGCAGCACAGAAGAAGCTGCCGAGCCCGTGGGAGCGATCGCAGAAGTCGCTTCGACAAAACTTTCGACTGCCAAGAAGAGCAAAGCAAAGAAACCAGCGGCATCTTCAAAAAACAAGAGCAAATCGTTGAAGGCCATTTCAGATGATGAAGATCTACATAGCGATGCTCAAGCCGATCGTAACAACGACGATTCGACAGGTGTAGGTGTCAGCTCGAATCCCGAGGCTGCGGGCGTTGTTGTGAACAAGTCCGAGAAGCAGCCAATCACGGGTACCGAGGTCGAATCGATCAATCTCAAGACTGATACTATCACGCTTCCGATGGATAAGGTCGAGAACGACAGGCAGGAAAAGGCTGTTCAAGTAGCAGAGAACAACCCTGTGAGTGTCGGCACTCTTTTTCGGTCTTCAATATCTGAACGAAATTACTTCTACTTCAGACTACGTCGAAGGTTCTGCAACCAAAGACGTCGGTGATTCTTAATACAACCGCTAGCGTTAAAATCGAGCCGAGTTTCGTAGTGGACAAGAATGGAAATGTCAAGGAATTTAGGACCTGTCCGTATCAAGTTTCGCTTCGGCCTCTGGAAACTAAACTAATTTATGCGCGTCTCTTTCAACGTTGATAGGTCGTACTGATTTGCCCAAGGTGGTACAGACTACCGGAGGCGTAAAGCGCATGGGATTCTCGAGACGTACTGCCATTCCCTCTTTACACAAGACCATCAAACTTCCTCCCAAGCGCTTGCCGCCTCCTCCGAAAAAGCCGACCAGGAAGAAGGAGGAGTCCGATGACGACAGTGATGACTTGGACGAGAATGGCAAAAAGAAGATTAGGCCGGGAGACCCGGAGTGGTACATGATGGATGTAGATTGAGGGCTGGCTGTGCGATAACTAAGCACAGGTTTCTAGCACCTCAGGGAGGCGATAACAGAAAGCGTTGTATAAGTGTGATTTCGTTGTATAGTTAACGACGACAAAGTGTCTTATTCCGTCAAGTACTTCGTGTCATATTAGCGGCAATTCACCTGCCAGTAGTTATGGAATTATGGATAAAGCACGGGCGACAAACACGCTCCATGCATCATCCAGCTCGCATTCCTGCTATTGTCACGATATGTTTACATTTGTAAACCCATCATCTGTACTAGTTTCTTGGTTGGTTGAAAGTATGGAGGCTATTCGGAGCTGGTAGATCCAGATAATTTGTAGTAGCCGATCCCAAGGTTGTAATGTTGGCTCCAAGGTTGTAATGTTGTCTACCGATCCCAAGGTTGTAATGTTGGCGATCCCAAGGTTGTAATGTAGGCCGATAGGTTGTAATTTATCGGCCTACATTACAACCTTGGGATTCAACCTATCGGCCTACAACCCAACCTTGGGATCGCCTAGTGGGACTGTAATCGGTAGGAGCTTCGGTAGGCTGTAGAGAAATACAACTAGAAACCGACTCTGGCCAAGAAGCCTAGAAGCATCGCTTTGAGCATCGTCATCGTTTGGAAACAACGCGGAATTGAACCAAGCGAGAGGGCGGCTGCGTCTTGCGGCTCAGCTGTGATCGCTCCTGGAGGTAGGTAGTGACAGTGGCTGATCGTCTCGATTATTCTTTCTTCTCTTCGGATGATATCTGCCTTCGCTACAAAGCTCATTGCCACATCACATCAACTCAACAACAATCCTTTCGTTTATCACCATCACAGGTCCTTTTCTGACACCGGAGTGCTTTTCGAGGCAAGTCGTTGTGGAACAAAAGGACCGGCCGAATTTGGAAACGCTGCTGACATTCGTACCTCGTTCCGAAACAGACTCGATCCCCTGTCAGCGATCACAAACTCTCTGTACCACTCGTTTGTCATCATTACACATTATCACACCCGTACGATAATCGCGAGGCATGAGCGCAGATAACTTGTCGCCGAGTACTACCAGCGCGTCAACTTCTGCTCCTGCCGTCGCGAGTGAGAATACCAAGAAACACAAGGTTTCAGAAACGATTACTGGAAACAACGGATCAGCCGCAGAGACGAACGGTGCAAAAGATACGGCAAAGCCATCAAACGGTGGTACGTGATTTCTGTCCTCACGATTTTCACAGTCGACAGCGGTCGGTCTAACATTATTCAATGTTCATTGTTTGCCCCACTGGATGATCTTGGTCCACTCTGACCTCGCTTCCGCTATCAGTCAAACGTCCTCCCAATCAACGTTCCGCTTCATCAAGAAGTGGCTCTGGCGGTTCAAAGCCTCGGCCGCAGAAGAAGAAAGAATCGTCCTCTACCCCAGTTACTCAGCAGGACAAGGAAAAGACGGCGATCGATACAGCCGACACAAAGGCAACGACATCCTCTGTACCAAGGTCCCGAAGTACCGGCGGACAACCACAAGTGGCTAAGCAGACCGCTCGACCAGACACACAAGCACAAAGGCCATCGCAGACTCAGTCTCAGAGACGCAACAACAATAACAACAACAACAACACCAACAAGAGCACCAAGAACTCCGAGCCGGAGAACACAACTACCGCTCAAGCAAAGTCAGCGATTGACGGGAAGGTTAAGAATAAACAAGCGACCAACAAAGGCGAAAATTTCAAAGTTACGTCACAAACACAGGCTAGTGGCAAGAATCGACAATCAAATCGAAAGTCCAACCTCAGCGCCGCCAAACCGGAGAAGCTATCTGTAGGATCAACGAGCGGTCCTGGATCAGCTTCTGTATCGGGGAAATTCAGCGAAGTGCTCCTTTCGCCTCTGGAAAGCCCTGCCACTCCCTTGAAGTCGCCTACGGAGTCTATCACTTCCGGCACTGCGAATCAGACTATAAGTCTTCTCGGTCCTGAAAAGGGGGAACTTCGCACACCTCGCCGTGCTTCAAGTTTCGGTACTACTATCCTTCAGGACGGAAATCGGATTCAAGCCATAGCGTCACCGCCTATGGATGCTTACACCGCTGCTAGACAAGGAGCTAAAAAGAAAGAAAAAGAACTTGGAAACGTCGAAAGTTTGCAGAAGATGATCACAGATTTGAAATCCCTGCCTCCGGCACCTCTCTCCACTTCTTCAAGCAGTGCCAATACCAGCGACCGCAGGACTAGTACTTCCAATTCCAGGTCTCAGGCCATGTCGATCCCTACACAAGGCGAAGCAAAGCTGAAACCTGAGGCACAGCCTTTCACACCATCCAGCCCGGTCAACCCGCTTGTATCGCCTACGAGTGGTGTCGGTCTCACTGAATCTTCGATCATGAAGAATCGATCGTCATTTCCATCAAATTATCCTCCTCAAATGAACAGTGCTCAATCTAGTGGGAACTTTGATATGCTGTTGAGACAACAAGAAGAAGCTAAACTAGCAATGGAGCAACAGCTGGCGTTACAGCGACTTCAGGCCCAGGCTGCCATGGCTTCCTCCAATAGGCAGGGTTCTCATAGGTCTTCGGGATCGATCGGTAGCGGTAACATCGGAGTTGGTGGAAACCTTCCACCCAGGTTTCAGCGAAGCTCCGTCAGAAATCAACCACTGTATGAAGAATCCGCTCTGGACGATGAAAACGAAATTACCTACAACAGCCAAGGAATCCCGCAACTTGCACCTGCCTTCAACATCGATTCCAATGCCGGTGGAGCAGGTGGAAAGCACAACAGAGCTCGAAGCATTAGTGGACAGAAGGAGGGAGTTTTGAATGAATCATTCCGGATGCCGCAACTTGCGGGTAACGGCAGCTCATCCACCGATGGGAACATGTCGTCTCATGACCGTAATAGTATGGGGATAAATGCCGGCATGCTGGCTTCAATTGCTGCACGAGCGCACCAACGGACTGGCTCCGAGCTCAACCCGTTGATGGCTGAACAACTCCAAATCCAACGCCAGATAGAACTTCTGCAGGATCAACAACGCCTGCTGCTTCAACAACAAAGCGTCAACCAGCCTTCAGGTCTGGCTAACCTTGGGAGCCTGCTTCGGAACAACGGTGGAGGCCACGGTAACGATTTCTCAAGGGATCTGCAAGAGCAGTATGTTCAGGCTTTAGCAGCGCAGCAATTGCAGATACAAGCTCAGGCTCAGGCGTTGGCTCAAGCTCAGGCTCAGCAAACAGCGTTCTTGAACCAGCAAATGCAGCAGCAGCATTCGCAACATCGGCAGTCTCAATCTAGCTTGAATGACTTTACCATGCCCTCTTTCAACGGCAATAACAATACGAACAACGGAATGCGCACCGCTGGGAATCATGCCCATCGAATGTCTGGTGCATCGAATGATATCAGTAATAATTCCTCGCGGAACGCTCGACAAGGATCGGACGCGTCCCTTGCTCTGCCGCCAATCCCTGCAGGAGGTTCAAACAATCAGCACAGACGTCGAAACTCTGCCCAGACCCACAGGCCTGCGAACTCGATCATCGGTTCTTTCGGTGGCTTTGTTTCTGATCTTGACGATATGCCTCTTTTGCCTGGTCAAGGCGGCCACAATCGGACAGGCAGTCGATCTGCAGCCGATAACTGGAGGTCAGCCAGCAACAATCAAGTCACATCCCAGGCAGGCATGGATCTTGCGCAAGCTCAGGCGCAGTTGCAGCTCTTGACGAATTTTCGATCCAGTCAGGGCGTAGGCGGACACCTCAAAATGGCATCATTCAGTTTCCCCAACTTGCTGCCCAACTTACATGTAGCGCAGACTCTGGGACCATCTTCGCAATCATTGGTGCAGCAACAACAAGCATTCCAAATGCAACTTCAGCAAAGTTCCGGTCCCGGACCTCAACGGAAGTCACTGTTTGCACCTTATCTGCCACATGGCTCTCTCCCTGCTTTACTGGCAGCGGGTAAACTAGTCGTCGGTTCCTTGCGTGTCAACAAGCGAAACCGATCGGATGCCTATGTCGCGACCGATGTTCTGGATGCCGATATCTATATCTGCGGTTCCAAAGACAGGAATCGTGCGTTGGAAGGCGATATCGTTGCCGTCGAACTTCTCGATGTCGATGAAGTTTGGAATGCCAAGAAGGAAAAGGAGGAGAAGAAGCGAAAGAAGGAAGAAAACTCAGCTTACGATATGGGTATCAGTAAAGCGGCTTCTAGGAAGAACGACAAGAAGAAGGATGACGTCGAGGTTGAGGGGCAAGGTATGGTTCTGTTCGAGGAAGAAGAAGTCACCGACGAGCAGAAACCTACGTATGCAGGACATGTCGTTGCTGTTGTGGAACGAATGACCGGTCAACTTTTCTCCGGTCAATTGGGTGTCCTTCGCCCTTCTTCTGCTGCCACCAAAGAAAAACAAGAAGCTGAAAGAAGAGAACGAGACGGAAAAGATAGAGGTGACAATGACAGAAACCGACCCCAAGAACAACGACCCAAGATCGTGTGGTTCAAGCCGACCGATAAGAGAGTACCGTTGATCGCTATTCCTACGGAACAGGCTCCCGGGAACTTCTTGGACGAACCCGATGCATATGCAGACAAGCTCTTCGTAGCTACAATCAAGCGGTGGCCCATCACTTCTCTTCATCCCTTCGGTTCGCTTGTCGAAGAGCTGGGTACCATTGGTGATCTGGAAACGGAGACAGCTGCTCTGTTGAAAGATTGCAATTTCCCTACTGAAGACTTCCCCGAAGCGGTTCTTCGATGTCTTCCGCCCACACCTTGGGAGATTCCCGAACGCGAGTACACGATACGAAGGGACATGCGAGAAGAGCGTGTGTTCACGATCGATCCCGAGACAGCGAAGGATCTAGACGACGCGCTGTCCATCAAGGCCTTGGAGGATGGTACATATGAAGTTGGTGTTCACATTGCGGACGTGTCTTACTTCGGTATGTTACTTTGTTTGTGATTAATGTACTTGACCTGCGGCTGACAGTTCTCCATGCACCAGTCAAACCCAACACTGCGCTGGATCGAGAAGCCCGAAAGCGTGCGACAACTGTCTATCTGGTTCAACGAGCAGTCCCTATGTTACCTGCGCTTCTTTGCGAACAATTATGCAGTTTGGTACCGGGCGTCGAGCGTTTAACTTTCTCGTGCTTCTTCATCATCGATTCCGACGGTAATGTGCTGAAGAAACAATTTGAAAGAAGCGTAATCAAGTAAGGCGTCCCGTTTTAGTCAGCTATCTCAAGAGGCTTATTTTTGCCTTTGATTCAGGTCTTGCGTCAAGTTGGCTTACGATGATGCACAGCGAGTTATCGAAGGCGGCGTCATGGGAGATGTCAAAACGGTTTCTGAACCTCACCAGGTTTCAGAAGTTGAGAAAGATATTCTTCTGCTCAACAGTCTCGCCAAGAAGCTACGAGCGAGACGATTCGAAAACGGAGCTCTCAAGATTGACAACGTCAAGCTCAGTTTCGCCCTTGACGATGAAGGACGGCCTATCGATTGTGGCGCGTATGTTCAGCGAGAGGCAAATGCGTTGATAGAAGAGTATATGCTTTTGGGTAACATGGCTGCTGCGCAAACCATAGCCAATGGTCTGCCGGAGCAAGCATTGCTTCGCCGCCACGAGCCTCCTATTGCTAGGAGGATGGAGGCCTTTGTGGAAAGAGCCAAACGACTTGGTTTCGACTTTAACGGTATATCCTCGCGTGACATACAGGCCGCGTTTGACAAAGTCGGAGAGTATAGCGACAAGCTATGCCTGCAGATCCTCTCGACGCGCGCCATGAACCGAGCCAAGTACTTCTGCACAGGTATGCTGGATATCGCGAAATACAGCCACTACGCCTTGAATGCGCCTGTGTACACCCATTTCACCTCGCCGATTCGAAGATACGCCGATGTCCTGGTTCATCGTATGTTGGACGCTTGTATTACCGCCGAAACCCCGGAAAGCAAGTTCCTCATGGATAGGGACCAGGTCGCCAAGTGCGCCCAACACTGCAATTCCAAGAAAGGTAAGAAATATTCGTTGAGATACATAGCGTGTCAACTGATGAATATCCGCCTGACTTCAGATGCTGCTAAAATTGCACAGGAGCAATCAGCTCACTTGCACCTCTGTTATTTGATTCACGACCTTACTCAGCGATTCGGTGCAGTCATTCGGACTGCTCGAGTCGTCGGTGTGCTTGATAGCGCCTTTGACGTTGTCGTTCCCGAATTTGGTATCGAGAAACGGGTTCATGCGGATAAAATGCCGTTGGTGAATCACGTATACGATGAGCACAGTCGAACGCTTTCGTGAGTGCCCTGTCAGTCACATAGCCACGAGCCAAGCTCACCATGCTCTCCCGGATTAGACTGTACTGGACGGAACGAGACGTGCTAGACTTCTTGGCAGAAAACAGCGATGATGAGCACTTGAAACGGGTCATCAACACGAATCAGCGCGCAAAGAGCGTGCAGCCCGCATCTGAATCTGCCGCACACCCTGACGAAGAGGTTGGCAAGGCTTCCGCTGAAAAGTATAAAGGCAAACAGGAGCGCAAGAGTGCCACTATGAACATCAAGGATCTCGAATTTGAAGGACTTAGGCAAACAGAAGGGTTCGAAAATCACAAAATCCAGACAATCAAGGAGCTGCAAAGCGTACCTGTAAGTGTCATTCTCCAAGCTCTCTTCTGAAGAAAGCGATCTGAATCTCGTTTGGTTGGTGGTCAGATCATCGTCAGTGCGGATATTTCCAAGAGCCCTCCAGTCCTCATCGTTTATGCTGTCAATCCGTAAGTGAGACCCTCTCACATCGCTGCCAGTAATCTGATTCAAATATGGCTTCTACAGGTATGCGAATTCGTAGGCGAGAGGGTTAGCGGATACAAGGAGATGTAATAAAATAAACTATCTAGGCAAGGAATCCGATAATACCGGCGAGCAGTCGAACCAAACATTATGTTGTATCAGTCGTGTACTATAAGATATACATCGTCAGCTGCAAGGCCGGTCCCAAGTCGAAATGATGTTGGGCGGTGTGGTGGCGTCATGTCTCCTCGGTCTGACTGTGAAGGGTGAGGCGGAATATTCACCATGAGGAGCACGCAGCTCGGGGTTCTTTGTGGGAAACCCAGGTCTCGTACGACATCGTCCATTATCGTCTTACATGGCCACACACAGTTCTTATAGTGAATGAAGCGTGCCACCAGATTTTCTGATGATAGTCGTAACTACCGATTGAACACAAGTCGGGATCTTGCGCGGATCCCGTGATGCAATCAGATGCAAATACCGAAGACGGCCTGGTACCAACCTACGCCTCGTTGCGGGTATTACAGCTTGGCAACGTTGGCAAGCTTTCGGCCGCGAACTGGAGATCGAACCCACCTCATCATCCTTATGCTGCTTGACGGCGAGCGCGAGGCACGAGTTTTCAAAGGGTCCACTCGTTGAAAAAAACGCTCATACCTAATTTATTCAGCTGTCGTGGACTTCAACTATCCTACAGGCAGATCAACTTTGATTCACTGTCTCTAGAACGTCGTTCCTTCCGCTGCGGATTCCCTGACCTCTGATCTCGTGGCTCGCTCCCCGGTAACCGTCACCTCACCGTCGCTCAACATGGAATCATCCTCCGAGGTCGTTGTGCCTAGCGCATTGTCGTCCTCATCCTGACTGACAAAATCTTGTTGCGCTATCATCCTCCCTTCTTGTTCCATCGCTTCCACTCCCTCGCTACTTCCCTCGCTGTCTTCTTCCTGCGTGACCTCGATATGAACTGGCGGTTCCTCCGGATGCGGGCTCAGCCATCGAGGCAGGCGCGAAGCTGTGAGACGTGGAGACGTTGGTGTTGACGTAGATGTTCTGTCTAAGGCTTTTTTCGTTTCTGTAGGTGATGAGGGCTGTGAAGAGCGGCGATAACCAAACGAAGGGAACGAAAAGCTCGATGTGAACGACTTAGATCGTTGCGGCCGGAGACCGTCGGCATACGCAGCAGCAGCAGCGATCTCTGCTTTATCATGCGGCGCCGCCACTTCTCTCTCACTGCTAGAGTCGTTCGAATCCATGCTGTGGCCAAGCAGCTCCTCTAGCTGATTCCGGTGGACTCTCGACAGATCCGCATCAAGATTTGGCGAGGCTGTTCTGGCCCTACGTCGACGGATTGTGTTGTTGTCTGGTGCCATGGCGTTGCCGGAATCAGACGGTGCTCGGCCTGAACCATGCGATCGCTTCATAAACTTTGAGCGGGAGACGAAGCCTTTCTCCGCATCGGATTCGAGGGGTATATATCGTTGTTGTTCTCGTAGCCGCTTATCTACCGGGTTGACGCGTAGTGTAGAGTCTGAATCGGTGGTGACTCTGCTCCTGTGCAAAGCTTGACGAACCTCGGAACGACCTCGAAGTACATTTCGCTACTCAAGTATTAGTTCGAGTGAGTGACCAAAACGATTGAATACGGCGACCAAGATGCTTTTCTCTTACCTCAATCTTCAACCGATTTTCGATCATATGTAACTGCGCGTGTGAATAGGACTTCAGCTTACAGCGATTGCAGGTTTTGATAACCAGTGATCTCACCTTTGGCCAAGAGACAGACTCTCCGACTTGAATCATTCGTTTCAGTTCTTTGCGGTCTGGATCAGTCAATAAATGCGTCCAATCCTGGAGGCATGGCCGCATCAGCCAAGGCTGGTGTCACGTTCGATCATATCCCGAACTTACTGCAATCCTTGACTTGGGCAAGATGGTTACGCTCCCTGCGAAACGTTGCAAGAAAACGGAACTCCAATCGCTTCCAAGCAGTTGAGGAAGTAGTTCAAGATCGCGTATTACCTGTCAAATGCGCCAATAATTGATCAGCGGAGAGACAATACACAGGTGATGAAGCAGGCCTACTCTGAAATTCTTGGTAAGCTCCAGCTTGAGATACTGCTCAGCGGCTGATAACAAAAAGCCGCCTCTCCATCCTGATACCGGAACGGCACGAGTGATAGGTCAGTACAGGAGTGGGAACGGAGGTTCAAACACATTCACCTTGTCCTTTCCGGTGCTCGACGGGCCTGCCTACGGACCCTCTTGGCGCGAAGAAAAATACTGCGAACGGTAACCCAAAATGAGACAATGTGTACGAACAAGTACATGAATTGGCACTTACGGTGGACGTGTGGATTGACTACGACATAGCGGAATTGAAAAAGAATCAGCATCGGTAAACAGGCCATGGCGATAAGGGTGAAAGCTTACCCTGACTGACGATCGAATAGTTGACGTTGAAGAGCAAATGTAGGCTTTCCAAAGGGATGTCAACCCTCAAGCTACCGTCTTTGAACTTGCTTCCGAAATTCATGGGCTTCAAGTCGCCCTGGGCGGTCTTCTGCATAAGAACAACGCCATTTAGAATACCTGGAACGGCAGCCGAAGCAACTGCGAAGCGCGACAACGATACATATTAGTGTTTTGGTATATGCGATGAACATACGAACCGAACTTACTGATAGCCGACCAAATGACGCAATCCGGTGCCGTCAGATAGTTCAATAGTTTGGTAGGACTGTGCTTGGTCGAAAGTTGGTCAATGTCATGCGCAAACCCTAGTCGAAACTTCCGACTTACGAATGCTGGTCAAAAGGAATCACGCTAACGTTTAAAGCACGCCCGGTACGTTCATAAGCCTCGCGGAAAGTCATGGACCCTCGGGTAAAGTAAGAGGACTGGAAGATAGAGGACGAAGCGCTCGTTAATTTAAGGGTTTATCGAGATTTAGGCGACAAGACATACCTTGCGAGCCCAAGAGACGGCATCGAACCTTGCACCGGTCTTCATTAGCCGACGTAGCCAAACACTGCGCGAACCAACGAAACAGGTCAACGGATATTAAGAGAAGAAGGAGATTGAACTTACGCAATGCTATCCTCGCACGCAGTAATATGATCCGCCAACTCCGGCACCAGCATCTCCTTCAACTCCTCATCCGTCCTTGTGCACGTCAGAGCCGCGACCAGTCCTCCCGCACTTGTTCCCGTTATGACTCTCGGTAATAGATCCGCATCGAGGAAGGCTTTAATGACGCCGAAATGATAGTAGCCAAATCCCGCACCGCCAGAGAGGCAGAGTGCTGATGCTCCGTAATTCTTGTTGATCGCACGGTAAAATCGACGCTTTTCAGGAAGCGAGATGTCGGGTGATGTGCGGACGAAGTCGAGCGCTTTGGCGACTTCTTCGGTATAAGCTAAGAACAAAGAAGGGATATCAGGATACAAGGATATACGAGAGATTGTTTCGAGATGAACTTACATTCGATCAAGCGTTTCGTGCCGTAAAAGGTCTGAGAAATTGCTTGGCGAATGAGCGTTAAGGACACAAGGATATTTCTCACGTATGCTCACCTCGGAATACATTCTCACGCTCTCTGTACCTGCGAAATTGTTCCTCACACAGATCTCCAGCACTCCCATCACTCCCTTTACATCCCCACTCTCCCTCAAACTCTTCAAACTCTTCTTGACCTTCCGGACCAGCGGATAGTCGTACTTGTTGTCCTCATCGGCCGCCTTCCATTCGTCGAAGCCCAGATGAGCATCCATATCGAGTGCAGCTGTACGCCACTCCTCCCAGGTCTTTGCAGAGCGTAGGCGTCGTCGTAGGAGGCGTTGGCGTGGTCGCGAAATCAGGGAAACAAAGAATTCCCATGTGTTGACAATTTGCCGGGTAAAAACGTATAAACCGAACTCGAGGTACATGACGAGAAAAATGAGGCCCTATATAGTATTGGATCATAGATGAGCTGCGACGAACATCAAAGTGTACAGAGATGAGGGATGCTCCGACCTACCAGCAGCGGCCATCTAGCGAGATGATATGACCATCCTTGACGTGCAACATGCGCAGAGGATTTCCTATAAAGACTCCCTACCGGTCAGCAACGCACATATGGCATACTTGGCCTGTACGTAGAGAGATTCACTTACTTGGACACTTTCTGATGTATTGGCGCAAAGTCGCTCAAGGCCTTCACCTTTTCCACCTTTTCCCAACCTTGTGCCGGCATCCCCGATGACCGTCTGGAAAATGTCTGACGACCTTCATTAGCCAAGCCTCCGTTCGCTTTGCCACTGCCACCGAATAGATTCACATTTGCGGCTTCGGTAGCCGCATTGTTTGCTGTGAGACCCGGTGACTGAGGAGCTGCAGAATTGAGGCCGGATGGTGTGACTTCCGGGTCAAAGAGGTCGGACAGAGATAATGCTTCAGCGAAGGCTTGCATATGACTGAAGAAAGCATCATTAGCAAAGAGATTGCTACATCCGCAAGTTGAATACTACTCACTCCTCGACTAGGAAGGATTCAGACAAGAGTTCTCGAGCCCGTGGGCTGAGATGGTCAACGGGAAGCGTATTGTCCAGCGGCATTCTCGTTGTGTCAACGCAGAGACCTGTGGCTGGTCATATGATGGGAGAGGTGTTCCGGTCCTGTCGAACGTGGTTGACTCTGCGATAATACTTGAAGACAAGGTAGAAAGAACCAGGAGGACAGTTGAGGTGATGTCATTTGGCGTTTATATTGTCATCTACAAAGTCCGCGATCTTACTGGTATCACAACAGGAAGTCCAATGTGCGGATGCAAAAGCCTACCGACATATCTATTTCATCATCTTGATATTTTGTGAAGCTTCCTTGTTTCCCGTTCATTGCGATTCGGGAGTAGCCGAACAACAACCCCTGCAATGTCCTTACGACTTCCTTCAACCACCGTCAAACTTCCATTCAATGCACCGCAGCTCACGTCTAACAATACGGAACACGGTGTCAAGCGGACCTATACTACAAGTCAGATAGAGCAAACTATCTGTGGCATGTCCGTAAGCAGCCCTCTGGTTACCGTCTAAGAACGATTCGATGTACGCCATCTGACGCTGACATGTACGGCATGTATCTCTTGCAGCTGCGGGAAGAAGCAAAGCAAATATGTTTGTCCAAGATGCAACGTCTTCTACTGCTCTCTGGACTGTTTCCGCGATGAGGTACGTATCGCGCGTCAAGTTTGCCTCTCGCCAGACTCTCTAACCTTTTCTTTCACTTGCTTCTAGAAACATGCACAATGCTCAGAGTCATTCTATGCGTCTGCCATTCGCGAAGCCATCCGATCCGATGGGTCGTCCTCCTCGGACGAAAAACAAAAGATGATGGAAATGCTTGCCCGTTTTGAGCGCGGCGCAAGCGAAGGCGGTGGTAGCGGTGACGGATCCAGCGTTAACGGTCTGGAAGAGCTTTTGAAGGGAATGGGAGGACTCTCTCAAGAGGACGAGGGGCGAGGGGCACGTATCGTGGAGGAGAACGAGGACGATGAAGACGGATTTGAGGCGCTGGAGGCATTGAAAGTGCGGTTGAGCGATAATCCGGATCTCGGTATGTGTCCCCTTTCACTTTGCTCTTTTCATGCAGACATGTACTCATCGTTCTTCTGTTCATCTTCCGTCAATTAGAAAGTATGGCAGTGCAAGATCTCGTCAACCTCCTTCCGCCTGCGCATCGCGATCAGTTCCTCTCGCTTCTCTCAAATCCGGACGCGGACCGAGTTCAACGTCTACTCGATTCGATGAACGAAGCTGACCGTAAAGAAGTGGAGAACGAGTCTTTACCTTGGTTCTTGACATGGAACCGAGAACAAATCTCAGAAGAGGAAGATGAAGACGTGCATCACATTCCTTTGGATGCTCGGACGACGCTCTTCCTAAACCCTGCTCCGACAACCGTAACAGAAGAACTCAAAGTAAACCCTGCTGTAGCCATCAAATTGGTATACAACACGCTGGCAATCTGGTAATTGTCTTCATCTTCGCTTTCTTCTACAGGATGCTGATCGACATTTGATGTTCATGTCCCGCATAGTATGGCTTACGTGCATCTTCTTGTTATCCATGCACTTCCCTCATTACAGCATATCTCCTCAAGTCGACTCTCTGCGTTCGATGCTGACCAACGCCGTACAAAGGTCTTGGATGAGTTCCTAGATCTAGTACCATTTCTGGGCGACAAAGAGTCCAGTCTTCGCTTTACCTCAATGAAAGAGGCTTGGGAAAGCATTTGGTCACGCATCGGGTCTCGGCAGTCACAGGAAGATGTGAGTGCTACGGGAATATACAGCAGGATTTCAGCTTCATCGGCTAACCTTGTTGTCCACACTTGCTTAGCATAAAGCGAACGGTCGTGAGTTGATTACCATGTTAGAGAACGTCCAGAAAATTCTAGTCCCGTCACTCGACCTCGGTAAAGCGTCTGAACATGGCGTGAACCTCGTGCTTTCTGATTTATATGGGGCTTTCTCGGCTACGGACGAAGTATCTTGGAAGTCGAAGTCCAAAAGCGTTGAATCGGGATCCATCAGCGCAGATCGTCCGAAACTCGACAAGCGTCATCAGAAACGACTTCTCGCTGTCGCAAAGAAACTTGTCTTCTACCTCGGCGCTCTTCAGGCCATTCGTCAGGATTTTGGAAGGAAGGTGTGGCTCGACTTGGACGCAGAATTCGAGACGACGATCCTCAAGCTAAAGTCGGAGACCGAGGAGGTCGGGAAGGATGTTCAGGGCCCGACCGTTTCTAAAGAAGGGGCGGGTCTGGCTGTGGAGACGACGGAGGAGTTGTCGACTGCAACACGCCTGCAAACAGCTCCGGTCACGGAGTATAATGCTTCTCCACGACCGAGAGCAAGGATAGAGGAATTATAAACCAAATGATTTGGTACATTCCTAGATCAAATGACAGGGTTGTACCTTGAGGACTGATAACGGTATATATACAAAATCCAAACTGTCTGCTACCTAAGTCGGTCTGCTCTGCGATTCGGTCCTGGACATCCAACTTGTACTGGATGCTTATACAACACCGACAGACCAGTAATCTGGGAATGAATACAAGATGTTCGTCTCCTGAAATGGGACTGAGCTGTGTGACACAGCGACGAAGGAATCCAGAGACCCGGGTTTGCGATCTCATCGCTTGTCAAAGTCTGGAAAGAGGTCTTCGAGCGAGTTTGTCTTCGCAATGGGTGATCAACCTCAATCCACAGCAAAGGGCAACTCAGGAATGCAATATTCAACCCAAGTACCAGTCTCAAGTGGTTTTTCGCATGCTGCGTAGCCGTACAAGAGAGCCAACATGAGCAAAATTGAGAGAAAAGAATGACATAACATGACACAACCATCCGGTTGATAGAAAAAGCACAACCCAAAGAGCACTATGCAAGCTGCTCCGTATACACGATTTCCACCAAGAACCGCGATCGAAGCATCATCCCTCTGCCACTCCCAACCATCACACACGAATTCCTGCTTCCACAGCCCGGAACACCTATTTTCGATTGTCCAAGGTTGTTTCCGTTGATGAATCCGCTTAGTGACCGGCTTGACGTCGCTGCTCCTGGATGACGTTGGAGAGTTCCTCGAGCTTTCGCTTGGATCGGAGGAGCGTACCGAGCTGTGTCAAGAGCCAAGAGCAGTATCAGTACATGCGTTTTGGCGTTTTGCTGTGACATCATTTCACTATAGCAAGTCTCCTGCAACAGCTTCCTCAAGTCCAAACGCCTGCACCACGTCGTCCACCGAGATTGCCACCTAGCCCTGCATTGCCTTCCTCACTTGCCATCCTCGCTATCGGTGGAAACCTGGCACAACTTAACCACCGGAACCGGACACTCACCCTCTTCTTGGTCAACTTCCTGGCCTTCTTGTCCTTGGAGTTCCTCAACAATTCCATAACTCGCTTCTCGTAAGGCGAGAAACCGGCAACCTCCCGAATGACGTTCTTGACGAAAAGCTTCTTTTCACTGTATACCGAATCGCAAGCCCTGGTCAATCCAAGTATGATAGCGGGCAGACTTGGTCTACTCACGTCTGGATACCCTTTCGGTGGGAAGGTTGGGCCTTTCGGGCGATGGTAGTGGTGGGTCGTCCACGGTTGGACCCGAATCGCAAGTCTGCCAACGAAATCACGCATCAGAACCACTGTCTTCGTCTCCTTCCTCTGCCTTCTCGTCCCTGATACGCACTGCTTCGGGGAGCCTTGTCGGTCATCTGAACGTCAGCCATTGTGTGATCTTGACTTGCTGTTGGGTGACCGTATTGTTGTGCAAGAACCGGTAAGATGAAGCCAGAGGAGATGAAGTTGTTAACGAGTCGATTCCAGTAATGCGATCCATGTCCGAATAGGTGGTAGCCGGTCCCAACACGAGCATTCATTCACGGGCAGCCAGTCCAAGTTTCCATCCAGACCACACACCCGATCATCCGTTTCCCACCCATCCAAATTCATCCAAAACCAGCATTTCCATTCCACCAATAAATCCCAGTCCCGTTCAGAATTCCGTCGTCGATTCCACCAAAGCGTTCAAGAGAGATAAAATAAGCAAAGTAGCACGATCAGCGTTTCGTTCCTCTACACAACCCTTAGTTGAAAATCACTGACCTTGCCGGTGTTGAAGAAAAGACAGACGTGCTAGGGAAGCTCCAAACCAACAGGCCGTTAATCTCAACTCGACGACAAGACCACCGAATCCACTTCACCGGACGACAACGCCGTCACCACCAGTGAAGGTTTCGCTGAGCCGAACAGCCCCAAGGCGGAAGCCGAGAGGAGGGACTTCATCCGCGCTTGACTCGCGCTTTGTTTAGGCTTATGCGCTTGATTTGGCATACATTTTAGAGTGTACCTGAAATGGTGCGGAAGCATTTTCTTGCTCACAGCTCCACGAAGCTCAAAGTGATAAGTGAGCTGCTCCTTGTTGAGAGCTGTTGCTGCTTTTCCAGGAAGGAGGCAAAGCGCAGGGATCTCCTTTTGGCAATTCTGACTAGATACCAATGCGCATAGGCTCAACATTTTGCCTTGTAACGCATTCAATACATATGCTAGCTATACAACCATGTGCCATTTCCCAATTCTAACGATTCTATCAAGCGACTTCCATTCTCGCGCCTCTATCGGTGTTCTTTGCATCGTCTTCTTCTATGTCTCTAACGGTGAATTCTCTTGCCAGCGTTTCTAGATACATTATTGCCTCTTGCACGATTTCCTCCTCTTTCAGACGCGCAGCGACGTTCATCGGCTGAAGCATATCTTCGGTTCTTGCACCACTTTCTTCGTCTATCCTTTCTACGAATCCAAACTCGTGATTGTCCTCCGGAAAATTATAGGTCACAACCACTTGTTCAAACGTCGGAAGTTCCTGTATCACTCCTGCGTCTGCTGCAATTATAGGCGGCGCTGTATTGTTATAGTCCAGCAGTGTGTTGCAGGAAGCGGGAGAACCTTCTTTGATAGCCTGTTCCGACATGCATGTTGGTTCAATCGATGCCCGGGTTTCGTTCTCGCCCACTTCCGTGATAATCGCCTCGAACACGTAAGGTAGACCATCCTCTCCGAGCAACTCTTCATCCTCGCTTACGTCTCCGATAGAAACATCCCAACTCTGACGGTCTTGGGACTCCTGCTCTTCTTCTGATTCCTGATAAGTCGAGTTCCGTTTCATCCGTCTCCACATATCAACCTGAGTGGCCAACGGGTAGCGAGCATGATGCACAGCGCCTCCGAACAGCGATTCTGTCGTGACCCTGACCTTTCCACCTGTATGGCTGTGGAAAGTGGACCTCATGAGGGGAAGATCGTCGTCGTCGTCTTGAAAGATGCGACGTGACTGGCGATGAGCTGGCCATTGGTCCTTCTGCATGTTCTCCAACCGCACAAGCTGTTTACGTTGCTTGTCGTAATAATCCATAGCATAATCCTGTCGTTGCATTGAAGGCCGATGTATACGAGGTTGGAATGAGTTGTTGTCATCGCAAAGACTGTTACTTTCAGTCTTTCCGTCACTACGGTCGGTTTCGTCATCGGTATCATTCCTCACGCCATCATCTTCCGAGAGAACTTGCGAAGCTTCTCTTTCTAAAAAATACTGTGCCTTTCCGGATTCCGGGCATGTCCAAATCTCGGAATTAGAGGACGTAGAATGGTTCTTGCGCAATGTGGTTCCGAGCTGGTCCGGTTGTCCGACATCAATTTCATCCCAAATTCTCAGATCAGAAGGGTTCATGTCGATCTCCGTGAGTTGAGAAGACGTCACGGCAGGTGACTGTTGCTTTACACAGCGAAGGTGGACTCAGATCAGCCTATACTCTACAGCTCAAAACACGAAGTATCTCAAAAACGACTCACCCCGAAGTTCAACCTTTTCCCAGTACGTTCTGTGTCCGACATGAAGTGAATCGCTTCCTGCTGGCATTCAAGCACGCCTTCATTCCGAGCGGTAAGTGGATTTCGGTCATACCACAAGTACGATTGCGGATTCCGATTCTGTGCTTCTTGGCTTGCATTCCGAGACGGACGACCTCTTCTGAGGGCATCGTAAGCATACTGATCCTCCTGCACCGCTCGGTATGTTCTAGTTGATTGCTGCGTGTTCGATGCGGCCTGATCGTTATCTTGATTGTATCTATTCTTATTCATTTGTGTGTTCCAGCCTGATCGTTGATACTGGCTTAGTGAATGCTGCAATCGTCCATTTGGGTAAGGCTGAGAATTTGAAACATCCGCATATGTAGGAGGTGAAAGGAGAGGCCGAGCCGACGCTGACATGCTACGATAGTCCGATAACCCAGTTATAATGGTCCCCATAGCCAAGTCTACCGCTGCGCTCGCCCCAGGATAGGGATGTCTGTTCGGCTCTCTTGCGTCCAAACTGTCTGCGGACCCATCAATACTTTGTACTGGAAAGTGACGCGATGTTCCGTAAGTATTTGCGTGAGAACTTCGATGTGCTACCGATTTCAGCGGCGGTCTTTCTGCATGTGCAGAGGGTTGATAAGCCGAATTACCAGATGTCACTTCCTTTTCATGAGAGTATTCCAGTCTTATAGCATCTGTGCTGTCAGGATCATCTCCAGACATTATGTCCATGCAGGTGTCATCTGCATCAGTATCCGTCAAGTCAACTCCCAACTCATCTTCTCTAGCGTCTGACATTCTGTTATATGCCGAGCCAAAACTCTCGATGTCAACGTTGTTGTCGATCGAGGTCAGAGTCCCTTGCTCTTGCCAACCGGATGCCGCGGATGGAGAGGACGACTTGGTTGCCGTTACGTGATGAGGGTGCTCCACGTCAGGTCTAGCTTGGGTCGGCCCATTTTTGAACTTCTCCTCTCCGACAGCTGAGAGTTGATGCAGAGAGTCCTGTAAGGTGCCAACATGATGTGCCATGTAAAGATGTAATGAGCGGAGGCGAAACCCGAGGACTGCTAGAAGAAAGGAGTAATCTCGACTTACCTCTAGCTCGAACGTTCCTCCACCTGACTCATGACAGCCTCGTGGCGAGCGCGATGCGTCACAACCCATCTGAACGTCGCTTCCCATCACACCGTCCACATTTGGAACATCCTTGGCGATATCCTCGTCATCACTATTCACGATAGATTCGTGACTTGATCTGTTGTCCTCCCATCCTTCTTGCATAAGGCGATATCCAACAGGCAGACCCGCCAGATTGCTTGTCGCCAATATGTCATCAACAGACAGTTCTCCCACCTGCGTTTCCTCCCCGCTGAGTTTCGTCAGGTCTTTCGATATGCCGACAGACCCACTGTCAGACGGTGCTCCCAACGGCCTCTGCTTTCCAACGTATTTCGCAAAAACCGGCATTCGTTTACGTATCGGCTGTTCATCTCCAAGTCTGCGTTCCAAGCTTGTATCATATCTGGTGTCATTTGATACCGGTCGAAGAGGGCGTCCAAAGATCTGTTTCGGAGCGGTAATGGTGCCCATTCTCGAATCAAACGGTCGTATCTGCAGTTTTCGAATGCTCGCTTTGACGTTCTTCAAGTTGGATCCTTTCATGCTCGACTCATCGTGAACGGGGTTCTTGCGGCGGCGGTTGATGCCAGCCATCGCGATAATTGCAGCTCCTAGTCTTTGTTGCGTCGAATGTGGATGCCACTGGGATAGCAGAAATGCTAGGTTGTACAGAGAAGACTGTCAAAGCGAAAGAAGGCGGTAAGAAGTTGATTTGATCCAGCAGAGGTTTCGTCATCGATAGGGGCGAACGATCGTGGTCTTCGCTCTCGAATAGCCTTGCAGATCCATATATCTCCACAATTCTTGTAATATGACATACGAGCGTAAAATGGGTTGTGCTGGTTGACATGCAGCATTCCGTGGCCTTGACACGCCTTGAGCAGAAGGCCGAAGCAAGAAGAGGAAGCCTTGTTGGTCTATTTTGGCATTCGTTGTGTTTCCGCGAGACACCAAAGACGACGGCCAATGCCATGATCGAAGGTTCGACATCCAAGGTTCGATAGTGCATTCAAGGCCGTATTTGCGAATACACTTGGAGCCGTGAACACAGCCCATGGTCAAGTGCAGACTCGAGAAGTCAGTGTGGTCTAAATTCTCTTGAGTAACAACTTCCGAAGCCTCGCCATGCCTAGGATTGAGTAAGAAACTAAATCTGGTACTAAATTCAATACGCTAGGACATCGCTGTAGATGGCTATTATCCCAGTTGCTACCATACCAGCGCGTAGCTGGTAATTGATGTTAGAGTTCGGATTCAGTACGTTCTTCTTACGGCGAAGGAGTCTAGCGGGTAGTCCTTCCGTCTGCATCGGTGCCGAACTCGAAGCTCGTTACAATCCAAAGTCGTCGGATTGGCGCATCCGATTCCCGAATCGGCATCTGAACGTTTGCGATTATCATCATTCGTATGATATTTCAGCAATGTTTCGGTTTGAACTGTTGGAATTGTGAAACCACCGACCGGTTCGATGGCAGATGGTCAGGTCACGAGTCAACCACGCGGGAGTCGTTGAGTGAGGCGCTCAGGCCATGCTACTTGAGTTATCTTTCATTGCGTCGCTGGCGTTACTTCAGTATGTAGGACTTGGATGTTGACATTGTGGTCATGAGGAAATTGCGATTTGCGACCGATCTGATCATCTAGCGCTCGTCGCACAAGTATAGAGCCGATCATACAGCCCGGAAGTTGACGAAGTCCAGAAATACGATTTTGAAACCCGCTAGCCAAGGTCGGACTGAAAAGTAGAACACTACTCTGTGAGGTGGAAAGCTTCGGCAAGCCCCTGGCGCGACATTGAGTTTTACCTTGATACAAAGGTTCCACAAGCTTGCTCGAACTTCCAACAACATCAGAACACACTTGCAATCTGTTCGGTCGAAAAGCGAATCTCCATCGGCAATGTATTTGGGTAACGTTATAGAAGCACATAACTTGCTATGTAATGCGCTCCAAGGGATATTGGTAAAGAATAGATTGGTTGGAGTCGCACCAGTCAACCAGGCTGAGTTATTCTCTCGTTCACACTTTGCGGTGCCTTGACTGCGCTTGATGTCCGTGCATTGTGATGAGACAACGTCGAGGCGGCTGAGATTGTCGATGGGCGACCCCGTACGCGTAAATGTATTCTATATGATTTGTCGTTAGAGCTGACTTACAACCTACTATTTCTTTCCTACTCTTCCTCTGCGGCCCTCGCTATTCCAGCAACACCTTCAACACCGCCCATCCCACAACTCCCCTTCCTTCGAGCCCTTCCAGACCGTCATTTTCCTTCCCGGTCGATGTATTTCTACCAATCACACCTTGCCCACCCACCATTTTCTTTCCCGCACGGCGCCTTGCTTCCTCTGTTGTCGCAGCATCCAAAACGCCACTGGCAGAACGGACATCAATGATCTTGTTCACAATATCCGGAATGAATTCTGGGTGGCCTTGTAGTGCGAGAATTCGGATGGGGCGGTGCGTGTCATTCTGGTTGGAAGTGGGAAAGTATCGAATGAAGCCTTGTACCGGACATTTGGGAGTTGAGCCGACGAGATGAGTGTCTATTGGAAGGGAGGTAACGTAGTCTCGATGCTATTTCAAGGAGCGGACCCGTTCGTTAATAGATGTTACTCTGTAAGTCTGACTCATTCACTTACGACTTGCTGAATGCTCTGCTCGAGAGTGCGTGTCAGGATAAAGAGCAATCAGCAAACCGGCTACCAGACAGCTTACAGTATCGACTTACCAGATGATCCTGTTCCTTCTTGACCAAATCCTCAGCAGCGACCGTCTTCACCGGCTTTCCTTCTTCCAGCACCTCAGTTCCGCTGCCACCATTTGTGACCACCCTGCCAAGCCATTCTTTTCCACAATCCGTCAACTGTACGTCATAGACTCCCAATTCCCATCCAGCGGGGTTGGGCTCAACGTTCGAGCCAAGGGCGAGCGCGAGTATCTGGTACGGATAAAGAGGCGGAAGATTAGCGTAGTATACAGGAACGACTACGGTTGAGCTGCTGGCAAGATAATGGGAAACAAATGCGTGTGCAGCGTGCGTCAAACTTTGCGCCCAACTCCGACATCGCTCTCTATGCATATGTCATTAAAACAGCCACGTCGACTCACCTGCATACCGAAACAAATACCGATAATCTTGATCGCGCTCTTTCTCTCATCTGTTACCAAATCGCGTATAAAGTCGACGAGTTTCATAATCCACGGTATCGGTTGATACGAAGAGGATGCTGAGTCAAGCAACGACAAGGAGGGCAAGATCAATAACGCAGAATGCGACATTCTGTTTCATACGGACGGACGTACCACTTCCCGTCATCATTACACAATCGTACACCCATTGATCAGCGCTACTGGCATTCTCAGTTCTCTTGTCGCTACTGAGTAACCGGTCCTCTGGCGGGTACTCCCCAAGCATAACATTATACCCGTCAACCACAAGGTCGCCTATTGAATCTTTCAACGCTTGATCTGGATAGGAAGCCAGACTGTCTCTCAGGTGCGTCGTGTAAACCTGGAGATAGTCTCCGTGCTTTTCAACCACTGATGGAACCTGGAATCGACAGGAAAGGTAAACACGCTGAGTGAATAGATCTTATCGCGCCTTAATACCGCCTCAGACGTACTGGAGTATCGTTGATTAAAAGAGCTACTCGAACGATACGCTTGTTGAGTTCTTTTGTCATGACTGGAAAGGGGGTTTGGATACCGTTGAACCTAGACGAAGGCGAAGGAAAGCAGGAAAATGACCACTCACCAGTCATAGATAACGGTCGAAAGTGGCGTCTGTGTGGTGGGGTAGTAAGTGAAACATGCGATCGACGACGAGCGTTCGGCGGCCTCGATGAGGTGGTGCATCCGAATTCGTTTCCCCCCGTGTTCTGAAACTCTGAAACCATAAGAATGATGCATGGCATGCATGCGTTAATTTATAACTTCAATACGAGGCAAAGGGGTCCAACTTGCATTTCAGTCTTTCCTTTGTCACCCCGGCAGCCCTCCTTCAAGGACTATCCACAGCCCGTATCGCTTCATCCCGTTATATATTCCGCTTGCGGTCGCTCTGAAGAACCACCATTCAGGAAGCACGGATAATGCAATGATGAGTTCGGTAAGCTCCCTATGACGTGCAGGTCATTTGAGGAGCTAAACGGATGTCTATTTACCTCCCTTTCCACTTGATCTGCGAACATTCAACGATTACATTCTTCTACCAGTTCCAAGAGCTACTTCAGCAAAAGCAAAAGGAGGCGGACCGGCAGAAGCAGATCAGGGAGAAGCAGGCAAAGCTAGAGGCAGAGCGAGCAGAAAAGGAGAAGGCCGAGCGCGTCGAGGTAACTACATGGTATCATCACCGCTCTCGACAGGCGTGAAGGAGCTGACCAGGATTCCTGCTTGGCCATACGTTGCAGCGCGAGAAACAGGAAGAGGAACGAGCTAGGCAGCTTCGTGCAGCAGCTCGGCGGAAAGAGCAGGATGACGCAGAGAAGGCTCGAAAGGCCGCTCTGTTGAAGGAGAAGATCGAGAGGGACAGAGCACAGCAGAAGCCCTCGCTATTGACCAAAGTAAGCAATGGCTGAAGGTCATCTGACTGTGCGAACACTAATGTTGATCATGTCAGTCTGCAAGCAGGGCATCATCCGTCAGTTCGAAAACAAAAAGCACACCCGTCCGCATAAAATCAAATGCTTCAGCGTCTTCCAGCACCGCAGGAACCAAAGCTCCCGTGCTGACCAGGGAGGAAAAACGGAAACTTAAAGAGGACCGAGAGTTTGGAGTCACGGCGCCTAATGCCGCTGTCAAGGTTAAGATGACAGAAGGTGATCGAGTAGCAAGGATGTTGGCTGCCGCAACAGCTGGTCGAGGGTTAAACGCCAAAATACCAGAAAGAGCACACGTCCGGCGCCCAGAATCTGAAAGAGAAAATGTGAACGGCTCATCATCCAGTCGTGGCGGCCCATCTGCTTCGGCAAGCTTGACGGCCAATCGGACAGGACCGACCTATAAGGCACAGTCATCGGTAGCACATCATACATCATCCAAGCCGGTCAAGGGGGTGGAAAGATTGCAGGAAGAGGCGAAAGTATTGGCGAGCTCGAACGCGACAAAGGATAGAAGGTCGATCGACGAAATCCAGCGGGCTATCAAAGCGACCCGAAATATGGATGAAGATCGTGGATTCTTTGGCCAAGAGTCTGCCAGAGCCTCGACATCGAATTCGGAGAGAAGAACGCCGAGCAAATCTACTAGTCAGCGTGTGCCCGATCGCCCAGTCGGATCAACATCATCAGCTTCAGCAGGATCGTCATCTAGGATGAAACAGAGGAATACACAATCACAGCATACGGAAGATACATCCTACATCATCAACAAAATGGGCTTGCTATCTGACGAACGAGAGTCTCAGTCACGCTCTCGACACGACAAGAACGGTTCTGCCAAAAGCAAATCGACACCCACCAAGCGTAGAAGGCAACCGTCTCATTCCAGCGATGAATCGGATGAGGATCGCGTTGATCAGGACTTTGATTCGGACGATCTGGACGACGTCGATATCCGGCGAAAGAAGAAGAAGGCCAAATCAAACGGCATTGGGAGGACCAGGGAGGTGTCACCGCCCCCACGGCAGAAGAAGCGTCCCATGGGCGGCAGTGTACTCGCTGCTGCAGGACTGGATATTTACAAGATGTTTGGACGCAAGGATCGTGAATTGTGAGTGCTCAGCCGGTTCATCAAATCTTCGCCATTACTGACTTTGCACAAAATCTGCGTGCCGTGTTAGTTATCTCTCACGCGACCGGGCATCTGATTCGGAGGACGACATGGAAGCTGACGCTGCTACTATACGGAAAGAAGAAGCTCGAGCGGCAAGGCAGGCACGAGAAGATGATCGACGGGAGGAAGAGGCGGAGCGGAAACGCGCTGCCGAGAAGAAACGGAGGATGGAGAGGGATAAGGGGAGATGATGGGTTTTATAACTGCATGAGATTAATGAGAGAATTCGATGTTTTTCAGCATTGAGCGAGTATCTGAATTCTTTGAACAAGTGATCGACAGAGATGCAGCCATTCACCTCCGACGATGATATTGTCTGAACTACTGTACCTATATACTTGGAAGGCGTGATTCTCGCCTGCATTGTGTATCCATTGTATATCCCAATCGAAATGGGATTCGTCATAATAGATGTGCTGCATTCGCATTATCGTTCAAGAGAAACCTCCAAATTCAAGTAGCATGACATGCATAGTAAATTATAGTAACGTCTACAAAGAGTGTCACTCCGTTGGTTTCTCCCAAACCCCAATGGACTCATAGAGACCGCGTTCGCTGATGACCGAAATCACCCACAAACGACCTATAGGCAAGGATATGAAATAACGGAAACCCAAAGGCTCGACCATGTCTCTCCTCTCCCCGATTCTCCTCAAGGTTTTGACACCGAAGAAAACCAGAAAGGGAAAGACGATGTGGAAAGTCGAGGGGGTTGATCAAGGGATAGCCGTAAAACTACCCGTCGACAGGAAATGTACGTTGATGTGGTCCGCGTGATGATATTTGCGGCAACGCTTCCATTCAGTCGAGATGCTACGACCTGTTCAGAGAACCAGTCGCAGCTCGGGCCCGTGAGGGAAACCATACTAACGTCTTCAGCAGTGGAGTAGTGATTGTCTTATTATATAGGTCGTCAACAGTCAAGGCAGGAAGAGTGATCGAACACTTTTTGGTACGTCACGTGCATTCTTTCAGCTGAGCGGGCGGAGTGTGAATGGAGTGAGTCCGCGCCCCCCGATCAGCCAAGCCAATAGCAAGCCGTCAGAAACGCAATTGTGTTCTACTAATTCTTGTTCTCCAACCCATCGGCTATCCATATCATATATCGCATGGTATTATACCCACGACCGATCTCTAGGAAATCCGCCAGACTTCCGAGTAAAACGACGCAGCGCTTCCTGCCGCCAAACGCTTAGGGTCATCTTTTTCCGCCGCTTACGTGCACCTCTTCATTGTGACTTTGCAAACATAGTCCATCGATTTCGGCTACCCCGTTACGTCGATCAAACACACTACTGGAAAATTCCATACCCACAACCAAAAACCGCACAACGATGCCACCTCTCCTCAAAACGTATTTCAACCCGCATCATCGCTCGTTCCTCTCCACCCTATTCACAGCGACATTCCTCGGCTCCGTACTAGTCGTTGCATTCCCATGTCCAGTGCGGCCAAAAGACGGTCTGTCCTCGCTCATCAATGAATCAGCATCAAATAACGACGACTCGCTTGCAACGAGAATAGCGGAAGAAGGCTCGGAGTCTTCGAATACAGCGACGCAGCGGCGAGGTGGATATGTGCATGGGAAAGGAATGCGGGATGAAATTGTGGTCATGATGAATGAGAGGGGTGGAAGGCGGAGGTTCATGTCAGAGGATTAGAGGATGACGGCACGACAGATGGAAACGGGCAAGGGAGGACACACGGCGACATTCTACAAGCCTGTCTGGTCCAGATAAAAACCAGACACCAATACACACACTCGACGAGCGGACCTTGTCTCTTCGTCTCGGTTCGAGTTTGATTTCCACTCATCGTCTTCGACGACACACGGCTGTTCGCTGTACTGTATCACACCAGCTATCTCCGCATTCAAAATCGCTTCGGTCGCGCACTACATTTGCCACGCCGGTCGAATATCGACTTTCGCCACACGAAATGGAGAAGATGTTGGAGTAGACGGCACGGATAGAAGTGGGAAGAAGGAGGGAATGTGAGAATCATATGGCAAGGAGGGAATGGGAGCACCACGGGACATGGGTTACTGTAGCATAATCAAGAGGATCTATCGACGAGCGGGTTCAGAACCATGCATTATTTTGGGCATTTCGGGTTGTATTCTGGCTCTTGTAGCATCGACATTGCATGGGCAACATTTTCATGGTGCACAATTGACACATGGTCTACACCGACTTTTTCCTAATATGGAACATGTAGTTGCAAAGATCGCCAAACGGCAGTCCTTCCTTCCATAACCGCCACTGACCGCTCAACGGATCATACACGATCCCTCTAACCTCTCCAACACTGACACCACCGCCTTCCCTTCCGCCATCGACAAGTCCATCTCCATCCGCCTCCCAGACATCAGTTCCGCCCAAGTCATCCCGCACAAACGCGAGCAGTTCTGCCGGTTTGATAAATTTGGAGTACGTATGCGTTCCAGGGGTGACGAGACGAAGGACGTGTTCTGCCATTGTGATTGTCAAAAGTTGTGAAAGCGGCGTGCGGGAGATTGTAGAGAGAATAAGGTGACCACTGGGCTGGAGATGCGCAGGTCAGGGTATCAGCTGCGAAACCGGCAGTTTGTGAGCGACGAAAGGGGAGATGCGAGACATACCTTGACCATGTC
The DNA here is from genome assembly GCA_030039215.1 of Naganishia onofrii. NCBI lineage: Eukaryota > Fungi > Basidiomycota > Tremellomycetes > Filobasidiales > Filobasidiaceae > Naganishia > Naganishia onofrii. Next base: position 121,879 of record JASBWV010000027.1, on the reverse strand, counting down.
TGCCAAACATTTCAAAAACTCTCCTGGCGAATCGACATGCTCCAGCACCTCCATCGAGCACACTACATCATACTGTTTCCCTTCCTTTAACAACTCTTCAGCGCTCGTGTGGCGGTACCTCAGCGATCCGGTCTTGCCTTCTTGTTTCGCGGAATTGGGGGACTGGGAGGTGGAAGCGACGAGCGGAGAGTCGGAGCGGAAGGGTAGGAAAGGGTCTTGTGATGCGTGCAGACTTGCGATGGCGATGTTATGTGACGAAGCATCGATACCAAGAACGTTGCCTCCTACTCTTGCCAAACTCTGCAATTGAAACCCAGAATAAGTGGACGTATCGGTAGATGGAAGATCAAAGACACGGGCTCACCTCCGATAACAACCCGCCTCCACAGCCGACATCTAAAACATCCATACCCTCCAACCATTTCCCCTTCCTGACACTTCTTGCCGCCTCTCCTTCCCACTTGATCAACCTCCCTTGCTCGTCCACCCGATTCCTCTTGCCAAAACTCCAGCCTTCATCGTCCTGCACACCTTGAGCAATCTTCTGCCGCACAAACTCCATACGTGTAGGGTTCATCTTGTGCAGTAAGCCGAATTCGCCCTTTTCGTTCCACCATTGGGAGGAGAGGCGGGAGAAATGATCGATCTCTGCTTGATTGACCGTGGAGAAGGCGTTGGCTGATGGAGGTGATGGTGGGGTGGCATTGCTGCCAGAAAGCGGCGGAGGCGAAGGTTGTGATGGCGTTACCGTTGGAGCTGATAGTGGCTGTGGTGGTAGTGTCGGTGAAGACGACAATGCTGCATCAGGCGTCGAAGACTTCCATCGAGATATCCAGCTCAACGACCGTTGCTGAGTTTGTCTCACGGCAATCTTCGAGGCGGTAGCTACTGCTCCCGGACTTCTGGTAAGGAACATGTTGATTAAAGAGGCTGCAAAGTTTGCTAAGAAGCAAAGCAAACTGCCAAAGTAATGATGGATGGATTGGGAGGTTACTGTATAAGAAATCAGATCATCGAATGGATTTCTTACGATGCTTGCAATCGAGCTTCTTCTTCTTCCATGTGCGCGGATGCGGATTTTCATTTTCGCCTAAACCATCATCTCATTATCCCCCCCGGTCAGCTCCCTGGTCTCGAATGACCTCCTAATGTTTCACAAATTCACCATGGCCTAGACTGGTTGACAACGCTAATCCATCTATTTCATAGCTCCGTCCTCTGCAAATACCGCACGAGAGCGATGGCAACTGTCATAGCTCGACATCGACTTGTGGCAGCAGCGAATATTCGCACCGGGAACGCCGAAGCAGGTCCCTCTCGACATCCAAACGCCTTGATCGTTGACCACCATGATCAGTCTGTTGAGGCGCTGTCTGCACTTCGCCTAGTCCCTGATAAAACAATTCCGGATGCCACCTTACTTGGATTTATGCAAAGGCTGACGACCGGACAGCAGGAAACGCCATCAACAGCCTCGGAGGAGCCTCCTCTTGTAAAGGTAGACGATCAAGACGCAGCGGAGTGCCGGATTCGAGGTAAGAAAGGTAAAGCACCAATCAGGGCCAAAAAGGTCGTTTGTCTGTGGGAGGGATGTGGAAAATTGTTCTCGAAACCAGCAAAGTTACGAGAACACGAGCTTTCACATACAGGAGAAGTACGGCTTGACAAACACTGGAAGGCACGAGAAACCATTTGCTGATCCTGCATTCGAACCCTTTTCCATCACTTTGTAGAGACCTCATGTCTGCACCGAGTGCGGAGCGAGCTACATTCGAGCTTCACACCTAACAGCACATGCCCGAACTCACCAATCGTCCGAGGAGAAATCGTTCGAATGCACGCATGAGGGATGCGATAAACGTTTCTGGACCGCACAACATCTGAGTAGGCATGAAAAGTTGCACGAGATACCGCTCGAGTATGAGGTAAGTCTTCGTTTCCCTTTGAGCGATCACTGCCTATTCAAAAGCCCAGGCTCACGCCTCCTTGCTATTCTCAGTGTCCGCATTGTGAACAAGCATTCGCAAAACACCACCAGCTCCGCTCCCACACCGCCGTCTCACACGCACCAGAGGGTACAAAACCATTTCAATGCCCTCATCCAACTTGTACATGGTCGTTTGCCACTGCCCAAAAACTCAAAGTTCACCAGAGGACGCATGATGAGTCTCGCTACATGTGTTCGCATGATGTGCATGGCGACCAAGGGGTGGTGTTTGCCACATGGTCTGCGTTAAGAGCGCATATCAAGGCGGAACATCCGCCAAAGTGCCCATTTGTGGACTGTAAGGTGAGTGAAACCTTTTACACTTGATTGCATGCCCACATGCGCGAATACTGACTTTTAAATGGAACTCTCAGGGCCGGATATTTAAGAGCACTAAAAACCTGCGGGAACATCTCAAGATCCACGCAGAACATGGCGATGATCTTGATCTTGCCACATCTCACCCGCAAGACGATGATCCGCAAGAGGAAGTGACGGTGACGGAGAGTAATGTCAACGAGTATGGCTCAGCGGTGCCAATCGTAGCACAAATGAACGACGACGACGATCTTTCCGATACGTCTTATCTGCCAGAAGTTCTCTCGAAACGTAAGCGGAAGCGCCAGGATAGTACAGCAGCAGGCATATCGACTGCGGACACGGAAGCGGTGAAAAAGCTCAGACGCACTTGCTCCGAGTTTGGCAAGGAGTTTGCATGTCAGGAAGATGGGTGTGTGAAACGCTTCAAGACGGTAAGTGTCTACTTGGATAGCATAGGGTTTTCTCTCTCAGCTCATCATTGTTGTTTGCAATTGGACGTTTTGTAGAAGCGAGCTCTGACTGTTCATCATCAAACGGCGCATCTGAACCTTCGTCCTTTTGCTTGCCCACATTCTGGGTGTGACAAGACGTACGGGCACAAACATTTACTGCAACGTCACATCTCAGCGCGCCATCGCATCACACCGGCGGAAGATGCGGCACACCGCAATATCATCTCCACAGGATCAGAAACTCCACTACAAACAGTCACAGAAAACGTAGTGAATCTGCTGACGGGTTTGCACACCATCAATACGGCGTTGCTGGAGAAGAGACCGTTACTATGCCCTTGCGAGTCTGTCGACGCTTTTAATCGGTGTCGACACAGGTTTGGTCGATTATACGATCTTCGTCGACATATCAAGAAGCACCATGGTCTTGATGTCACAGAGGAAGAGGTTCGGGTCATGCTCAAGGACGCCAACAGGGCGTTTTTCGGGAATTCGACTGGACCGGATGGAAAAGTGAATTTCGTGCCTTTGTCATAGGCTTTTTTGTGTCTCGTTGTGGTCGCACGTCCATTATATCGTTGTCATGATAGCCCAGATGCGTTCGAATGCGGTATTTCCCGGATACAAAGATTCTATTATGTTAGACTGGAACTCAGTCTCAATATCTGATAAACTACACAGCCCAAGAACCGGAAGAAGAAGGTCGCTGCGACAAAGACTATGAAGCGGATGTCCAGTCAGTGTCTCATTTCCGAAGGGGCACAACCGACGAGACTTACTCAGTACCGCCATCATGTATACACTGGACACCGAAGAGGAAGAGCTAAAGCTACTTGAAACATCTCCCGAAAGTATCAAGCTTGCAAGCACTGCATTCGATAAGACCCATGCCAACAAAACATTCGTTCGGAAGTTGGCCTATAGCGAAATGGTATCAGTATGTGACCACCCCAGACTCTTTTAGTAATCCACGCACATAGTAGTCCTTGGTCTCCTGTTCCATCTGTGACTTTGATTGCCCTGCCGGTTTAGGTATCGCTTTCCGTGTTTTGATGTTTTCCACGCTCCTGGCATACTCGGCGTCTGCGCTGTCTGGTGGAAGTAGTTCAACGGCAACCGTGCCTCCAGTGCCCTTGACAACACCCAAGTTGGGCTCGGCGGTATCTGCTCCTTTTGTACCCCCTACAGATTGAGTTGTCATGATTAGGTTCGTACAGCCAGACACAGAGAGATATGAGACTTACATGACAAGTCATGAAGATTGGAAAACGCGTAAACGTTCAGCTGCAAGAGGGAAACTCAAGTCAACCTCGGCACTACACATATGTATTAATGGAAATCAATCAATACTTACGACATTGAGGTAGGCTAATGAGGAAAAGTAGAAGATCAGATCATGGTTGACGATTTAGTTCGATTCTGAGCAATAGGGCTTACTAGCTTGCAAAAGGAAGTACTGCCCGGCCGAAGTCAAAAGATGCATGGGATCCATAGCGATGAGAGAGGCGAAAACATAAACGCCATAAGTCGCTAACAGGGAAACAATCATTCTTGCAAAGATCGGATTGTTGATCTGTTGGAACGCCTTGACGATACACAACACCGCGCAAACCAGCATATAAACCGTCAGAGTGGCTAGGATGTAGATGGCGGTACGATATTTCCACATGGAGCTGCATAGCGGTGTGATATCTTAGCGAAATTGACAAGACGAAGCCATAAACAAGAACTTACCCTTGTGGTCTGTTCCCCATGCTGAATAAGAAACAGGCAATAAGTGTTCCCAGATAGCCGTACTTCATGATGACGTTCAGGTATTTGATTTTCGGAACGCCAAATGATGGGTCCTCCAATGACGCAGTCAATATCACCTATGGAACCAGCCAAAATAACATGGCAACGTTAAAGAATGCGAACGTTTATGCTTGGCAAAGAGCCACATACGAAAAATATGTAAAAGTTTGCCAAACTGAACCATTGGAATACCTGATAGTGCGTAGCGGTCGTTAGCACAGCGCGATCCCTATGATATTGATTTTACGTACCAAATTAATAGCATTATAGAAAGCTTGCACGGTGAATCCCGTCTTCCTTATAAGACTGTGTTTAGTCCGGTAGACCTCGAAGAAATGAGCTAATGAATAGACCTGTGAAGTATCGGCGTGAAGATTCAGCGAAATGTCAGCCGGCAGACAGCTAGTACAGTCATTACCAAAGCGAACAACGAGCCATTGAGCCACCTATTGAGAAGGATTGCGTTAGGACATGTATTACAATGCTAGTCCGGCAACTCGATCTCATACCTCCGTCTCTGACTGATGAATTCCGCAATCGTCTCTGGGGCATCGGTATGTGCGACCGCTGCAGATACGTATTTTAGTCGGAAACGATGATTGGGTTTCGCGCTATAGAGTTCGACAACATAGTTAGCGGTTGTAATGGTATTCCCGAAAATCAAGCTTACACGATCTCCCAACATAGGATACTATCAAGAGTTAGATATTGATAACTTAGCTTTCCTACATGGCTGATTCCTAACACTGACGGTACTTACCGATCCTCGGCTAGATACTAAGACGGGGGTGCTAGATTAGCACAAAGTATCGCACGCTGAAAAAGTAGTCGGCTTACCATGTTCGCTGTAAACGTATCCGCGTCCTTGCCCTTCAGTTCTTCGCCTTTGAAATAACTTGCGAGAGGCCCTTTTCCGGTTTCATCATTTTGTAGAGCACGCCACTGTAAAGGAGTAACCGAGTCAGATTGACGCTAGGGTTGCTCTTCTACTTTGCTACTCACTCTGTATGCCGAGAAAGCACCCGGTAACACGGCACAGTATCCGAAAACACTTTCCGTGGTTTTATCAAGAATATTCGAAATCTTGTATTCGAAGTTCTGTGCAGCGACTATGACGGAAGAATCGGGATACATAAGCCAACACTTGCTCCATCCGAACACACTGGACTTACCTAGAGGATTGAGCAAGCTTGACCATCTCTTGCCCTTGTATACCGCAATTTCACCACAAGCGCCACCGACATCTGCGCCCTTATCGAAAGCTTTCCAAAGGTGATAGAACGATTTCGGAGAAGGGCGGGTACCGACGTCAAGAAGGATGCACACGGTAGGCTACAAGTTATATCTGTTGTTAGTCGCATCCTTTCAACAAGGTCTAGTTGCGACAAACTCACGTCCAGTGTTCTAGCGAAAGCATTAAAGAACCATCGATGACTATTAATCTTTCTGTTGTAGGAATGGCATGATCAGTATCTCTCTCGTATCTGCTATCAGGATACGGATCCTTACTTTGCATTCTTCTCCTTGAGACAGAAAATCATTTGCATTGGGACCACGCCCTTGTTATCAATAAACTTGAACTGCATTTTGTCCGGTGTTAAGACGCAGCCGGTAGTGTGCTGGAAGACATGCGCCTTGACCTCTTTATCTTGAATCACACTCTGCATAGCGCCTGTTAGCAACACAGGATCAGCAGCGGCGCACAAGAGTCATCCACCAAGCCAGCTATTGCACTTACCTGCTTGAAAGGTACCCATTGTGGCCAATATATCAAGAACTCTTGGATGCACATTTGCCCTACCATCTGCTACGATGCAGACGACGATCTAGACGGAAGGGTCGATATTTAGCCAAACTGAATATCGTTCTTGTCCAATGTAACCCCAAAAGTTCTCACCTTCTTCCAGGAACCTGGACCCCAGGTACTACTATTCTTCCTTCCCTCCAGATGAGCAATATTCTTCGCCACGCCGTACAAAGTCCGGAGAAACAGGATTTCATCCTCATTGTACATCGTAATGACAATCATGAGTTCCGTCTCCCGCCGTGCCTCGATTTGCCTTAAAGAATAGTGGTTCTGCACAAATTCGTCCGGGCCACAGGTAACACCCGTGTACGAAGTCTGCAGCATCTCCTCCTGTGGGAAAAACGGGCGGAGGCTTTCTTTGAGTTGTAAAGGAATGTCCAGGCGCATGACAAGGTTGCCATCCGTAAGCTTGACGTCGAATTTCTTCTTCTTGTCTCCTCCTCTCCGCTGTACCGGACCTGTAGGAGCAGGTCCCCAGTGCTCTGTTTTGCTGTCCAATAATTCATCTTCTTCCTCTGCCTTTTCGTTCAGCTCGTCTTGAATATCCTGATCGCCAATATCACATCCTCCCCTTTCCCGCTCATAAACAAAGTGCTCCAGATACTCGTACTTGCGCAGCCTGTCCTCTTCTTCGACATATGTTCCTTCGGTAGATTCAATATCGGTTTCATCGAATTTCCGGTATCCCATCGGTCGATCGCTGTTTGGATTTTGTAATGCCGACGAGACAGCCTGTAACATATCCCCTGTGCGCTTCGGATTCAGAGGCGATCCACTATAAGGAAGCGACACCGTCATCGCGACATCCTCGTCGTCCCTCATTGGCGTAGGTGATCTCGACCTCATCTGCCGACGTCGAAGAGTCCCATTCCCATGAGCAGTATTTGGTACGGGTGATGGTAATCCGACTTCTTGTTCTTCCGGAGGAGCGTACTCCGATTGTCGACCGCCAAACAATCTACTAATTCCAGTCCTTCGAGGAGCCAGTGGTGTTGCAGGTTCAGCTCGGGTGTAAGTGGGGGCAGGGTGAAACTGGAATCTGCCTGGATAGTTTGGGTCGGCGATTTGCGTTTGAGAAGTAGAGGATACGGAACCTGGACGGGCCGGGAATGAGGAGGCCACTGCGGCTTCAAAGTTTGCTAGAGGATTACGATCGTGCTATTTCATTCAAGGAACATGTCAGCCGACGATAAACGACACTACCACTCCGGTGCAGCGACTAGGTGGAACTCACAGAGAGCAACAAAGGAGCCGTTGAAACCATATGCTCCATCTCCGGATAGACACCACCAGGTCCATCCATGTTCAGTCCTTCATGCTGCACATGATCCGACGACTGATACGCCGGCGGCTGACTATAAATCGGCGACTCATTCCTTCTACTTTGGCCCCAAGGAACGGCCTCGCCAGACTCGTAGCTTCCTGTGTTCATGCTAACGCGCCTTCCAAGGACAGGCGGTGGTGGGATGTATGGCGGCACCGGCTTTCGACTACGATTGTTGGACGCCATTGTTGCAGGCTTCGACTTGCTCCGGCGAGATGCGGCGCTCTTCGGAGGTCTTTTATGATATAGCGTAGCAGTAAATACTAAATATGCTCTTCTCTTGAACCTTCTTTACTGCGACCACCTGACTGCGTCACAGCCTCATAAGCTCATGTTTTGTTTGTTGTGGAATTTACCTCAACATTTCTTGGTTGGGCTTAGCTTTGTTGGATGCAAATGATCGTCAATCGCGCGGAATCAAAGCTCAGGGGGTCTGTGCGCGGCGCGCGGGTTGTCTCAAAAGCAAGAAGGGTAGTTTGGGAAAAGAAGAATAAGGGCAGGCAGGGGTGCATACTCTAGAAGTAGATGGAGATGCTGGAAGAAGATTGAGGAAGATCTACACTTCGGAACAGCTGCAAGAGCAGAACGACTTTGAGCGGTCCAAGAGCATGTAACAGCAGTAGTTTTCCCGTTTTTCAAGGGTTACGCCTGTTGAATCTAGGTCCAGTATTTCCTCGTCTCGCATGTTAGCCTGAACGGCATCACTTGCCAACGGGCTTATCATATCTATCTGACCCACAAGACCAGAAACGGTTAACAGGGGGTCGGTCGGAAGTGCTCAATAGGGTTTAATTGGAAAGTTTTACGGTTACTCTACCACGGACATTGTTTGCTTTGCCTGGCGCAGGACGATGTTGGTGGGAACGAGTAGGCAGGGAAGACAAAGAAACAGAAGTGACAAAACACCATTTTGTGATCTCTTTATCATGCGGAGCGAAGACCAATATCGCTGTCCACAGGGACCGTTCTTGACGCTTCCCCGAATCCCATCTAGAAATCCCGTGTCCGCATTTCCCGCTATCTCTCCATGCGGGTCTGACTGAGGCTGACCATGTATTTTGCGGGTTATTACATGCGATTTTGGGTGCAAAGAAGGCGCCGTTCAGAACGCGATACCATGCCAGATATTATGATAATTCCGGATGCTGTGTCACAGTCTAGAAACGATAAGTATTAAGGCAATCAGTATACAGTAAGAAGAGGAACGCATGGGTTTCCCATCATGACCGTCCGCAGCAGATAGACGCAATTCGTAACTTACACCTCACGATTTCTCCAATAAAGCTGTAAACACCAACTACTTCTTTTTGCCTTTCCCAGCCTTCTGCGGGCCCGCCATCTCCTTAGCAGACACCTTCTCTGCCTTTCCTGCCTCGGATGACATCCAGTCAAGATCGGAAGCCTCGAATAGTCCGGCGACGGGGGACGGTGCCGATGATTTCTTTTCCGATGTAGAAGCCTCGGTCGAAGTCGCTGATGACGATGACGTTGATTCGCCATAAAGACGCCTGAACCTAGCCATTCGGCCTCCATCCTCCTCCCCGTCCCCTCTCCTACCCATTCCTCCGTCCTTGTTAAGATTCCACAATGGATTGTTCGTTACATCACGTGTAAGACGGTAAACCGCAGGCGAAGGTGCAGTCGTGTACTGGGTGAAAGAGGATCCATCAGCTTGAATGACAAGCTGCGGGTAGATTGCTGGTAAAGGGTTTGGGATACGAGGTTTTGCACGAAGGTGGGTTTTCGATGGCCATGCGGTTTTGTGCAGGGATGAGGTCGAACGGGTCTGTTGGACCGATTTGGCAACGGTTTGTGCTGTGCTGGTGGAAAGACCGTGGCGACGGCAAGTTGCACAGAAATACATGGCGATGCGGTTGTTGAGCAAGACAACAAGTTGAATCAATGAAGCAGGCTGCAAGGTGCAGTTTTATATCGACCTGAGTTGAGCATCCTGCTCCCATCCCAAGCACTCGAACACAACTCGAACTTTGTACGTCGATTTACTCGATTACACGTTAACGGAGATGCATGTCCGCGTGAGAGCGACACGTCGGTCGGATGGCTGGGCTGCTGGACCTGAGCATCACATCATCATCACCTCTAGACCATCCATCCTATAACATTCGCAGTTCATAGAGCGCAAAAAGTCAAGGTAAACTCTAGAAACATTGAAACAATGGCTGCCAACGACGAAAATGACGAAGTCGCTGCTTACCTGGCAAGGGAACGAGCTGCTCTAGGTATGTGTTCCGCACAACATCTTCCAAGCGATAGTAACTTGTCGTTCAACTGACATGCCATCATACTCCAATAGGCGAAGATGCAGACCTATTTGCTTCAGGAGGCAACACTTCCGACTCGACAGCACAACCTGCTGCCTCATCAGGACTAGATGAATTCGCAGACTTTGGCTCCGCACCTTCATCATCCGCTCCAGCCAATCAATCATCCCATGACAACGAGCCCGAGCCTTCAGGTCCATCCGGAATCGACGCTTTCCCGTCGCTGGATATGATGGACTCGCCTTCCGGGGGTTTTGGTGGATCGGCGCAGAAGGAAGTTCGAGTGACTGGCCATGCGGGAACTGGGGAGAAGGATGACGAAGAGAGAGAAAAGTTTGAGAGTGCTTTCCCGGATATCAGTGCCGAGGTTGAAGCAATTGCTCCCTCTGTACGTACCCGGGATGCTCGGGTTTCCGGAGGCAGACTGTTCACAATATCTTGCTAATCTCCCCTCTTCGTCTCCTCATCGTTTAGGCTGTGCCTTACGGACTTACGCCGTACCCATCTCAACCTTACGCATCTACCGACAACGCCTCTGCAGGCGGCTACAGCACCATCCTCCCAGGCCCGTCATTCACAAGCACTGCAGCTGCGCAGTCCGAGGAAGACACGGAACCAATCCGGGAATGGCGTGAAAGGCAGCAGGCGGAACTGAAGAAGCGGGACGAAGAGAGTAAACGAAAGAAGGAAGAAGTGGTGTTGAAGGCTGAAAAGGCGATTGATGCGTTCTATGAGAATTACAATGCTGAAAAAGAGAAGAATATCAGGAAGAACAAGTGAGTCTGCGCTCTGTCTTGTCCCGGCGGTTGTTTGTGGAGATATTGCGGGATGCATCATCGTAAAGCATCGCACATAATCATTGTTCCTGTTACTGATTCAACTTGCTCTCCTCGTCCTACTCCCATTGCCTTCTGTTTCAATCACCTTTACCGACAATCCTCATCGCAACCACCACGAGCAGAGAGGACGAGTCTGCTTTCCTGCAGCAATTGCAAGAAGGTATCTCAAAAGGCACGAGCTGGGAAAGAGTTACTGATGTTATCGAGCTGGCAAACTCCCGTGAGTTGACAAGCCTTGCGTCAAATGTACCTAGGAACGGCCACTGATACCACTTTTCCTGCACGTCTCCCTTGCCCTCGAAGAATCTAAAACGCTTCGCCCTTCAGCACCTGGCGGTTCTGATTTGCAGAGAATGAAGGAGCTCTTGCTCTCTTTGAGAAGAGAAGGCGATAAGGCTCCCGCCGCTGGGGGATACTAGTTGAATAGCAGCTATCCTGGTATGCCAAATCGGCAGAGTTGAGAATGGGCTGCTGGCGAGATTATGGTGCTTGCTTGCGCCGCAAGTAGTGCGTTGTCAAGGAGCGAAGACGTAACGAACAACATTTTGTATAGAAGAATATGCTTGCGATGATAAAATGTATAGACCGCCGACTCGTCTCATGGTCTTTGCAGATGACGCTTGATAACGACGGCGCTTCCTCCACCAACAAGCAAACCCGCAAAGGTTCACGCCGGCAGCGTGGGTTCATGCACCTTTATCGTCCACCTCTTACAAGCGCAACCGTTCACATTGTCCGGTAATGTCGTAACATCATGCCGACAGCGCCGGGCTGCTAAAAACTCGGAACAAGTCAAATAGCATACAACAAGATGGACGAGCAAAAACAGCAACAAACTAATCGAATCGAATACCTCATACGACAAGCCCAGTTGATCGCGCCTCAACCCGAACATGTGTGACCACCATCTGTGTCCGGGTGGATGAGCGCATTCGTGAGCACTCCCCATGGCGATGCTTACCGGTACCCAAGCAGGCGCAAATGGTGTGGAATGGAGTACGGTAATCGTATCCATCGCAGGGAGTCGCACGGATTCGAACCGGCGCTCTGCTGGAGTCAGGCAACGAACGTTCACAAGCTGTGCTCTGAAACGACAGAACCAACGACCTACATTCTTTGTATATGTGAAGAGGAGCAGGGTTTTGCGATGTGCCACTAGATACACTGACTCTATCCACGAGAACCGAGGGAAATACGAGTACTGGATGCGATAAGCGAGGAGGATCAGGTCAGTCGCACGCAGCCGCAGTTGCCCTTTTCATGCAAGCTGAAACGTGGTCGCACTTGACCTCGATTCGACGTCATGACATTGTTTTCCCCCACCTACCATTGGCTTTCAAACTCATCCAATATGTCGGTAATGTTTGGAAAAGGGCTCTCTCTACTCGAATGCCAAGGTCTGGCATACACCTCGCTGAATGATACAGGCGCAAGCGTCTGACCGTTGTATGGCCTTCTTGTTCGTTTGTGAATGATGCTCGCGACGTACGATCATGGTCCTGTAGAACTTGACTTGCAGCTCTGGAAGCACCCTCAGCGGCGAGTCAATGGATGGCGAACGGAAAGAGGGGTCGGAAACGTAACACGGCATACGAGAATCCATCGCGGCGTCTTCTGGTTGAGCGGACCGGATAAAGCTGGTGTAGAGCTGATACATATGAACGCGCGAGCGCTGGACAGGGAAAACACCAGATGTCTTCCAGTTTTGAAACATAGCTAGTAGAGCAAGCGAGAAAAAACCCGAGCAGTAACGGTTTATGGAGGAAATTCAGGAACGAGTCTGTGTTGTCTGAATGCCGGTCGTGGGAGTTTGGGAGATGGTGAGTGACTGGCCTGGCGGAGATGGACAGGCACCGTCCACATGCGCCCGATGCATCCTACGCACGCACGCATGTCCCCCTCTCCCACGTGACTGGTCATACTAGATGGTATAGTTATACTCTCTCTCCAACAACGTACAATAACCCGAAAAGGAAAACCCGAAAAGGAAAAACAAAGACGGAAACCGGAAACCGGAAACAAGGCGGATTGAATTACGTTTCGTCTCCCACTGCACAGACGGTTACATATCACGTAGTATAACGATTCTTGGGATTCTTTCGAGGTAAATAAGCGACCGAGGGATTGAACGAATTGAACGAACGAGCGGGCGAACGAACGAACGAGACGAGCGGGGGAGAGGCGAATGCGGGTTGGACGGACGGACAGACAACCAGCCCGTGGTCGAATCGAATCGAACCCGTAGTCGAGAACGAGGACCACAATAAACCCCAAGTATGTTCTACTTGTTCTCTGCTTCCTTTACGTATTCTTGTGAAAGGATCTAGAGTGGTGCCCGAAAAAAAGAGAAAGAGAAAGGGGAAAGAGGAAGGAGGACGGTTAGTACAGGTAAGGATGGACGGAAGGGGCTTGCTCTGCTTGTGGACGTGACGAAGAGGAGGGAGGACGACGACGCCGCCAACCGCCAAACACTCAACATACCTCTTTCCCAGTCTTTTCAATCTTTGCTCGTACATCCTTCAGATCAGGCAAGGATGGACCCCAGATGAGGACTGTTTGGTCGGGGAGGGATACGCTGAATTCGTTGGCTGTACGCGAGGATGGGGATGGGGATGGGGATGTGGGTAGAGTAGGTCAGCATCCCATCTCATCACGTAAAAAAAACATCGGAACAGCAACACATACGAGGCCCGATATTCTTCTTCAAAACCCTCTCAATCGCGCCTGAACAACCGGAACACGTCATCTTTACGTGGAAATGCATGTATGGCTTTGGGGGGAGCTGGACATTGTTTGCGGCCTTTCCGGGGATTTGGGTGGCGGTGGTGGTGGTGGTGGGGCCGTTTGTGGTGGTGGTGGTGGATGGGATGTCGGCCTGTGTGGGCGGGAGGAGGAAGGGGTTAGACGGGTGCATGTGTGAGGAGGGGAGGACGGGGACGGACTCACGCTCGCGCCAATTGCTGAATAGGCCATGTTGGAGGTATCTGTGTGTCTGTTTATTGTTGTTGGTTAAGCGAATGGATAGCGAGTATGATAAGAACCTACCTGGGAAGGAGTAACGACGTAGAATGTATAGTGTATAGTGTATGGTGTATGCCCCGCCCGTGCTCTTGGCTAGTGGATAGGGTGATTGATAAGGGAACCCCCCTATTCCCTATGACGAAACATGAACCCCCTTTCACCGATCCGGAAACGATCGAGGGATGCTCATGGAATGGAATGTAATATCCTGGAAATAATTACTACTCCTACCACCTCCCACCTCCTATCCCCACCGGACGCACGACAGGCCACCATGTCCTCCACTTCAAAGACGAAACTGAAACAAATCCAAAAACTGGTCAAAGAGGAGCAATACGACGAGGTCGTCTCACATGTCAAGCAACTCATAAAGGAGGAAAGGGGACAAGGACCGATCGTTTATAATGCGTTGGTGTTTGCTGGTGTCGCGTTGGGGAAGCTTGGCAAGGGGGATGAGGCGGAAAAGGTTAGTCTTTGGTAGCAGCTACCCAGCACGCACGCACGCACGCACGCACGCACGTGGCGTGTGGTTTCGCTTGCAAGTCAGGTCATTGACTGACGGGGATTATCCGTTCGTTCGTTCGTGTACACTACACTGTTGCGCGCGCGCAGGTATACAACCAAGCAATAACTTTATCCCCCACCCTGCCCCTGGCGTACCAAGGAATCATCAAACTATACACCGAGACGGAACAGTGGGATAAGCTTGCGGGCGTGGTGGAGGGGCAGGTCGTTCGTGCGGTGAAAGAGTGAGTTGGGGTTGATCATTTTAGAGGGGGAGAGGGGGGGGAGGTACGCGAGTTGCTGGTACTGATGCCCCTTTTTTTCCACGGTGGGTAGAGACAACGCAGAGGAATGTGCGAGGTGTTTGTATAGACTGTTACAGCTTCGTCAGCAACATGGTTCTGATCACCAGGTAAAGCCAGCTTTCTCATCCGTTCTTTCCTTGCCTTCCCTTTCCCGTCCTCTCCCTCTCCCTCCTCATTCACCCACAACTCCTCATGCACTTGTATATTCTCGAACGATCGCCGCTTACCCCGCGGCCTTCATCTCCCCTCGTTTCACCCCCTCCAGGTATCAACCATCACGGATCTCTTGTTACCGAGTTCACCGATCTATAGCCTATTGTCCCAACTCCCTCGACTAGGTGAAACAGTCGTCGACGCACAGACAAACGGGCAGGATACCGCCGCCACCACCACCACCGCCACTCAAAACGACACCAACGAACCATCCTACATTCCATGGACACCCCCCTATTTCCCAACACCACCCACAATCCACACACTCCCACTGACTTCCTCCCCCGCACCCGCGTCTTTCCAATACACGACCCCCGCACCACTCCCGGACCCCTTCCCGCCCATCAACCAGCTCATCCACCACCCAGATACATCCCTCGCCCTGCTCCTGACCGTGACGATGCGGGCCGAGGTCGAGCAGCAGAGGAGGGAGGAGAAGGAGGTTCAGGTCAGGAGGAAGAGGTTGGGTGCTGGTGCGGAGAAGGAGGTGAGGAGGGCCGTGGGGAGGGAGGTGTTGGTGCTGTCAAAGGTACGTTTTGGAGGGCGCGAGGGGGGCGCGAGGGGGGGGGGTCCTTATCCCATCCCGTCCGCTGCGTATGCGTATGCGACGGGAATACATCGCTAATCCAGAACCCCGTCCGTTCGTTTACTCCTCTGTTCGTTTGCTCGTCCGTTCGTCCGTTCGTTCGTTTGTGGAATACTAGCTGCCAGAATACTACGAAGAGATCCTTGCTCACCCCGCTGCATCGGATCAAACGAGACGTGCGGCCGAGAGTAAGTTGTTGAGGCATTATTATCGGTTGATGTTTTGTTTGTCGAGGTGAGTGGGAGGTCGGATCTGTTCCCTTTCTCTACAGCGATCATGCACATGCGCAGAGGGATGTAGTATAGGAGTCGTTGGGTCTGACGTCTGGATGTTGTTTGAGATTTTCTAGGAACACTCCTGTTGAACCCGCACAAAAGGCTAGTAAATCCGCTCAGCTACCACAACCACCACCGACGACGACCACGTTCCCGGAAAACCTATTCCAGCAGTCCACTACGGTTACCACCGCCCACGCCCAACGGAACCCATTACCGAGCAAGGAAGCCATCCGCGCCAAAGTCGAGGAAATCGTCAAGGGGATCGTTTTGCTGAAAGTGGATGATGAGGCTGCATGGACGGTGGCGCTTGAATGGACTGATGTGGGTTCGTTAGGTACGTTTTCTGAGCGTTCGGTGGTTGACTGATCCGTGGCGACTGGGCTGACAAGAATGGGTGTATGCCTTGCGCGTCCCGTTTAGAGGAATACGACCACCGATTCATCCATTCGTTCATCCTCACGTTCCCGCTCTCCCCCGTGGCAACACTCCTCTCCGGGTTCTTGAAATACTTTGGGTTTCCTTCCCCTGATGCGGAAGAGGAGGAGAAAGCGCGGAGGGCGAAGCGGAGGGAAGTGACGAGGCGGAGGGAAGCGTTGGCGAAGAAGACGGAGGTGGAGGGCGAGGGGGGTGCGGATGGTGGAGTGGGTGTGAGTGTGAGTGTGAGTGTGGAGGATGAGGAGGGGGAGGGGGCGAGGAGTCGGGGAGGGCAGGATAAAGATCCTTTTACGGTTCTCGTGGTACGTCATGCGTCTTTTGCTCTCAAAACTCTACCGAAACATGCCCCCCCGGGTGGAGCATCTAACGCTTTTCTTTGCTTGTCAACTCTATTCAAAGACCGGATTCGAAGGTTGCCCGACCTTGGTTTTTGCACATCGGGTGATGGCTGAAGCGCATCTACGAGAGGTGGATTACGCGAGTGCGATCAGTGTGGCTGAGAAGGGGATCGGGTTGGCGAGGGCTATGGAGATGGAGACGGGGAAGAAGATGCCTTGGTGAGCAGCCAGAGTTGAGGGGAGCAGATGACGTGTTGCATTGTGGCTGATTTATTTATGCGTGGATGATGACTGTAGTACCAGAGCTGCACTGGATGTCACGCTGGGAACAGCGCTAGTGCACTACTTTGCGCCGAAACACCACCCTAGAGCGCTCCAACTGCTCGATGGCGTGCTTCAACAAAACCCGAAAGCAACGGCCTGCTTGATGGGGAAAGGGTACATTTACCTCGCCGATGACCAATTCGCCGACGCAAGGACGCAATTTGAACGTGCGCTTGAAGCTGAGCAGGTGAAACGTGGGGATCATACGGAGCAGAAGCCGTTATCGAGCGTCGAGTTGGAGGCGAGGGAGAATGTCGGGTGGTGTTTGATCAAGCAAGGTCTCTTGGAGGAGGGGAAAGAGCAGTTGATGCAGGTTGTCGAGGTGCTTGATGCTGATGAGTCGCGAGCGCAAGACGCTGCACGGGTATGGACGCGGATTGGGCAGGCAGAATGGGAGATGGGAGGTAGGTTTCCCCCCTCCGGTGCTCCGGGACGCGGTTACCGTTTGCTGACGAAAACCTGTGCATGATAGGTGAACACCGGCAAGAAGCACATGAACACTGGCTTGCGGCGCTCAAGCGATTCTCAAACTATGCTCCGGCGTTTACTGCTATCGGGATTTGGTACCTAGAGTACGCTTCGCCACCGGATGAAGAACGAGCTTCGAAATGTTTCCAGAAAGCGTTCGAGCTCGATGCAACACAGGCGGATGCGGCACGGAGATTAGCAATAGGTTACGCTAATGAAGGCGAGTGGGCGTTGGTTAATCTGATAGCGAAACGTGTGATGGAGGGTGAAGGTGGCCTTGAGGGCGGCCTCTCATCGAGCAGTGACAAGACGGCCAACAGTAAAAAGTTTTTGCCGACAAACGCTTGGGCGTGGAAGGCGCTGGGTGCGTTTGAAATGGTATGCACTACGGGTCATCGATGATGAAGATTATGCACCATCGCTGAAAGAACCATCACTGTTTCCACAGGTCAATAAAAAGTACAGCCAAGCCGCTCAGGCGTTCCAAGTGGCTTTACGCGCGGAAGTCGACGACCCCGCCTTGTGGACACGACTCGGGGAAGCCTACGCCAAATCAGGCAAGCAAGTTGCAGCGCTCAAGGCACTCCGACGGGCACTCGAGATCGCGCCCGAGAACTGGATTTGCTACTATCACATTGCGGCAGTTCAACAAGAGCTGAGTCTGTTTCAGCAAGCGATTGAATCTCTACAGCAGGCGTTGGCGTTATCGCCGGATCAGACTGGTACGATAGTGGCTCTTGCTGCAGCTCAGCTTGCACTCGGAGCACAGCAAAGACAACAAGGGTTCCGAGCAAGGGCGGCCGTGACTCTTGGCGAAGCGGTGCAAACACTGCAGCCTGTCTTGTCGGCCAAACTCTATCGCACTACCACGTGGAAGACATTTGGCGAAATTTGCATCAACCTCGCTTATACATGCAAATCGGAAGACGATGTCGCCGAAGCGATGAAAGCTGTCCGTCCCGTGATTCTGTACTTGCAGACAATCGACGAAAACGGTGCATCGAACGTCAAGGGCGTTGTCAGCCTGAAAGAACTCGTAAAGGAAGATGGGTTGAACGCGAGAAACCTACTCAAGGCGGGAATCTGTGCCTACGGTTATCGAGCCGACTTGCTAAAGTATGACACCAAAATTCCAGAGCTTGCCCTCTATGATTTGGCTTGTGCACTGCATCTCCTCGCCAGCGATCCGTCGTTTGCCAATGATATCGACCGCGAAGCAGCCACCAAAGCTGCCACTATGAACGTTAAGAAAGCACTGGACATCGATCCTACCAGTCCCACATTGTGGAACGCTTTCGGCAGTGTTGCCTCTCTGGAGAGTCCGCAATTGGCTCAACATGCATATATCATCGCGCTGGAATTGGAACCCAAGGTACGTCTTGCTTCATCCGCTGCGCATGCTTTACCTTGCTCACCCTATTACCACACTCTAGAACGAAGCAGTATGGTGCAACCTCGGTTTCCTTTGGCTATCACAGGGCGACCACGAGCTTGCAGGGCTGGCGTTCAGCAAAGCCAAGATCATCCAGCCAGAGTCAATGTTGGCGTGGCTCGGTGAGGGCATGATTGCACAGGCGGAACATAGGGATGAAGAAGCTCAAGCTTCTTTTGCGCAGGCTGTTATGCTATCTGGCAGCAGTTTGGTGAGTGAGAATCGCCGTGACTCTGAGAGTAGTTGAATCTGACTTGCTTTGGACTGTCCTGCCCAGCTTCTGGCCTGCTTGGGCAATTCCAAATTACTGTTCGAACCGCTCGTCGCAAACCTGTCCTCGAATATCACTCCAGATCTGCACGCGTTACATCAGGCCTCCTTTGCCTTGGAAAGGTACTGCTCAACATACTTGCAAGACTCATCCGCCTTGCTTCTCCACGGTCTTATGCTGGAAAGGTTAGGACAATACGATCTCGCTGTGTCTCGGGTGTCGGCGGCAGCCGCACTACTAGAAGCGGAATACGAAGCAGCCGAGTCTGAACAAGTCGAACAACGTTACGCGATTGCACTGCTCAACCTCGGTCGAATTCAACTCGCGCAACAAGATCCCTCTGCCACTGTCGAGACTCTTGAGAACTGCTTCGGCCTTCTTTCAGCTCGTCAGGACAATGCCGCCAAACTGATGCGCGTTCAGGCGCAGGTGGGATTGGCATTGGCCCATGCGGCATCGGAGCAGATCGAGGAATCGCTGCAAGCCTTCCAGGACGCCTTGTCTGAAGCCGATTCGCTCATGTTGCGAGACACGGAAAAGGATGCGCTAAAAGAACGAGTGTCCGTTTGTCTGGCAAAGACGCTATGGTCGATAGGAGGGGATGAGGCGTTTGAAATGGCAAAGTTGCGTCTTCTGGAAAGGTAAGAATACTCTAGCACAACGAAGGAATGAAGGCTTATACAAGTAGAATTTTAGTTTCTCCGCCGAACAGCATTCTGCATCGGCCATGGTGTCGTTGAGTGCTATTGCTTTGATGACGGACGATGACGCTTTGACAGAAGCTGTCATGGCAGAAGCCGACGAGCTTGATGAGGGCGCGTTGGTGCTCAAAGACCCTCAGGATCTACTTCGACGCTTCAAGGCTTTGTGGAAGCTCTCCCAGGTAAGACTGAAAAACGTTTGGCGCGAGAGATGCATGTCTAACTCGCTCATTCGTGATCTAGGGCGACATGTCGGCGGCAGGTCGCGTGCTGTCGCAGTCGGTGCACTCCGCTCCGTCTTCATCAAAGAGCCGTGCTTCGCTGGCGGGGTTGATGGTATCTTACGGCCAAACAGACCTCGCACACGCCGTCTTGACTTCCAACATCGGCAATGCTGCACAGCACTTGTCGGATGACGACGGCGAAAGCTCGCGACTTCGAGGACTGGCGGCGGGTCAGTGTATAGCAAAAGAAGATCAGGTTGAGGGACAAGTAATACCCGCTTCGATCTCCGACATCCAAAGAGCGATCAAGCTGCGACCTTGGGACACCGCAGCGTGGCAGTCTCTTGCCCAGGTATCCTTGTAAACTATGACTATAGATGATAGGCGCAAGTGCGTTAGAAGCGAACAATCAGGCCATAGAACATTCGTTTGTGTCAATGGTAGCCGGTGGCTTCCCAGACTTGACTGGAATGGACTTGACTGAACCGGACTGACCCGAACCGAATCAAAGTTACCAGTACCACCATACAGTAAGGAAGATGGAAACAAGCTTATCATCACGTTGTCATAGGCCCCAACATGCGCCCCAAATATAATTTCGATATTTCCATCAAACGTACAAAGAGTGTAGTCGGTTGGTTCCCGCCCTGGATTTCAAGCCCAGCTTGTTCTACATCGCTCAAGTTCAGCAGAGCGCCGGTTCGACACCAGGCAGCTCCCTCAACTTGTGTCCCGAGTGAGTTCACGCCGCACACAGGTGGTTTGTACACATGTTCCGGCTGAGGGTGATCGAATGGGACCATTGAATGGAGATACTCGACTTTAACAGTTGTTGACTTTTTTTCTGTTATGGACCGATATCAAGGATAGCTTACCCTTCCTAATCACCATTGCCGACTCACTTGCGAATTCAAGGACTAGAGTAATCTAGCTGCGGATTATATACAATTTATTGAATCTTCTTCCTGCCCGCCCCGCGCACTGAAGGGGGACGGTATAGCAGAATGGCGACTTTCCACATCAGAGGTTATACACATGACTAGACCACACTACAATACCACGAACAAAAAAAAGCCCCCCGCTATGCGGCCTATCTAATTCATTTTCCCTGGAATCAAATAGATAACTCCCATCACTCACTTCTGCAACCCATGACACGCGCCGAACGTTTTCACGTTGCCTCCACAAAACGCGTACGAGGTACGAGCCGGGTAGGAAAGGATGAACAGTAACTGAGCGTTCCATTACTCGACCCCGACGCCACCGCCTCGAGTCCGCCCACTAACGTATGTTCTACGACGAATTAAACGGCGTGCATCACGGCAAAGGTTAGTTCTTGGCGCAAACACTGCAGACTACTAGGAAGGGCAGAACGGAACCTACAGCTTGCTAGGTACCCAAGAGGCACGCGGAGGGGGGAACATGGCACGCGTAGGAAATGTCCAGGTTCCATCGATTGCTGGCGGGGATGGTGCTGTTCGACCGCCGAAAAGGAGGAAAGAAAGGAAAATGAATTCCATTGCGGAGTTTGTGGTCAGCGGGTTGAGCACGGCGAACAAGGAAAGGGGAATGAAGGGAGGGAACGTACATCGGCTTGACGATTCACGGCGCTGCATTGACGGCGGGGGTGGCTGCGTAAACGTCGACGCAGGCCGTCCCCCTCCACCGGCCAAGACGGGAGGCGTAAACGTCGTGTCCCTGGGCGCGGGCCTGAAACCTCCTCCATTCGTTGAAGACATTGTTGATGTCGGACGGGCAGGCTGTGGCGGAGCTGCTACAGGCGTCGACGCAGGTGCAGGTGCGGGTTGCAACGGAGGTGCAAGAGGTCTCTACAACATGCACCAAAACACAGGACGATCAGCTCGTTTGAACAACCAGATTCCCTGCAAACGGAGATGCCCGAAAGGAAGACGACGACGGAAAAAACGTACATGTGTTCGTGCCGTAGGTAGCGGCGGCGGCGGAGGAGGTGCCTCGTCTTCATCGCTATCGGCCTCGGGCGCAGGCGTGGGTAAAGCCCTCGGCGGTGGTCCACTCAAAGAAGTGTTGGAGGAAGCTCTCTATTAACCGCAAAACAACCCCGAGTGATTGCTCATCAGCTTCCCTCGTTGAACCGCAGTGCTTGGGATAGGACCATGTCGGCGTGGACAAACTTACAGCTCGACCGGCAGCGAGCATCGCTGCAGCAGCAGGACTCCTTCCCATCGGCGGAGCAGGCGGTGCATCCGAATCAGCATTCGAAGGCGCTCTCTACACCCGTGCAAACCACCAACCCATTATCAGCTCGAAATCCCAGGCAACAAGCATATTGCTGCAGCGGAAAAAGAAGAAATACTTACAGCTCGACCGGCAGCGAGCATCGCTGCAGCAGCAGGACTCCTTCCCATCGGCGGAGCAGGCGGGGCATCCGAATCAGCATTCGAAGGCGCTCTCTACACCCACGACCAACCATCAACCCATTTATCAGCTTCGATTCCCTCACTCTCACCAGACATGTGTATGAAGGCATGAAGAGGAAAGAGGAAAGAGGCGGGAACACACTTACAGCTCGACCAGCAGCAAGCATCGCTGCCGCCGCCGGACTCCTCCCCATCGGTAAACCCTGATGAGACGCGGCAGGACGCATCACAGGCGGTCCTTGTTCCTCTTCCTCCGCTTCGGCTTCTTGCGCAGGCGGCGGCGGGGGAGGTAGCGGTACACGATGATGCTGTTGCGCCGCTGTCTCTCTCCCTGAGGAATGGCTCATAGAAGGCATCGGTGGTGGTGGCGGTGGTGGCGGCGGCGGTGGTGCAGAAGAGAAAGAAGATGAGCCGCCACCACCATGATCCTCGGCGCGAGAAACCGGGGGTACAGGTTTCCTCCGTGTATGTCCCGCTCCGCCTGACGGTGGTGGAGGCGGAGGAGGAGGAGGAGGGACAGCTCGTGTAGCGGTTGCGGTAGAGTTTGGACGGGAAGGAAGGCTTGGACGGGAGGGTAGACTTGGTGGTGTGGGCGCTGTTGGACGCTTAGGCGTTGGTGGAGGAGGCGGAGGTGCCGGAGGTGCTGATCCGCGCTGTTTGTTGAGAAAACAAGATTAGATATTAAAGGCAGTAACGTACGTCGGTGTTGGGGAATGGAACAGGATGAATGGTCAAGTGAATAAGTGACGAAGCGGAGAGCATGTATGGGCGGGAAAAGGGAAAAGAAAAACGTACAAAGTTTGGTCCTGTAGGTCGTGCCGGCGGAGCCGGAGGCATTGACCTTCCTCCTCCTCCTCCAGCGCTCGGCGGAGGCGGCGGCGGCGGCGGCGGTGGAGCACTAGGCCGTGACGAAGCGTGTCTTCCTGGCGGCGGTGGTGGCGGAGGAGGCGGCGGAGCACCTCCAACAGACGGTGGTGCGCGGGACGGAGGTTTCGGGACTGATGATGAGGCTGTTGATGTGGTGCGGTTGGTGAAGGAAGATGGGATGGGAGGTGGTTTTGCCATGTTGGGGATACTTGCTGAGTCACCCGACGGACCGGACCGGGGCGAAGCGACGCGAGGTGCATAAGAAGGGGAGGGGAGGATTGCATTTGTCAGTGTGCTGTTTGGGAATAGAGACGGGGACGGATATAGAGGAGAGGGGAAGGGAGAGGAAAAGAAGTGGTGAACACTCACCACTCGCCCGTTCCCCCGCTTTACGCAACGCCGGCATCCCATTCGCAAACAAATTACCCAACTGCGGCATCCCTCCTCCTCCTGCCCCAGCACCACCACTCTCCGCCGAACCCGCCGCACCAGTTGCCTTGTTACCCTGCCCCTGCTGATCCGCACTACCCATCCCCAACGTCCGATGCAAGCTATTCGCCGCATTAGTAGCAGTCTGCATATGACCCATCATCGACCTCGCATCCGCCATGGTCATCCTACTACCCGTCCCTGAACCTTTTCCAGCAGCGGGATCCGTGCCCATCCCGAGTGTCTTGTGTAGAGAGTTTGCGGCGTCCCGAGCGGAAGCCATGGCTGCGATTCCGCCGGCGATGCCGCCCATTCCTCCTCCCCCTCCTCCTCCGCCACGAGAGGAGGAGGAAGACTTGCCGTCGATCATTGGGGCTGATTTGTCGACTGTTACTGCATGGCGGAGTTTTGCGCCGGCTGCCAGTGAGAAGGGAGCAAGGAGGAACGGAGGGAGAGGGTTAGCGTGAGTCGGTTTAAGGAAAGTGGTGAGAGAAGAAGGAAGGAAGGAAGGAAGTGGGATATACCTTGAATCTGCGCTAGTAAGGGGTTGGACATGTTGCTGTTGTCTTACCAAGCAGGTGGTCCTTGTGATAAAACAGAGAAATGCAACTGTTCCTTGTTAGTCTTGTTATCAACTTGAATGTCATCTCTTGCCCATGTGTCCTCGTCATCCCTCTCTCTCCTGGCTCCGCCGTCCGTCCCGCACAGCACACGGCCGGCCGCCGAGTGCCGACATTATGGACCAACTCTCACCCGCAGTTCATCAAGCCCCTGCCCCTGGTATTCTTTCCTCCTTCTTGAAGATGAGCAAGAACGGAAGAGCCATTGTACGAGTGATGTGTCGCTCATACTCTTTGCTTCTCAGGACATCGATAGGGTACACCAGCGAAACCATTTCAAAGGGTGAGCATGTCGTGGTATTCGGAACCGCGCTCTGCGGCGCACCCGGGGTAGACAACCACACATTCATGGACCGATAAACATGAAATAACACACACACACGCGCGCGCGTTGCCAGCCAGCCAGCCAGGTCACAAAACGGGACGTAAAGAAAGACAACGCTCTTCGTGCAACTGAATACCTTCCAAGGTTCCCTTCTCCCTTCCTATCCGACTTTCCCGACAGTACTGTTTTGCAAACGCTTGCTTGCGTGTGCCGTATATCCCATCCGATCGAGATCCACTTGATCCACCAACGAAACGAGGTACCCAGTCGCCTAGGCATCTCGTCCTCGTCGTCCTCCTCGTCGTTATCAACGCAGCGGCGGGGGGGGCAACACGTTTAGTCGAAAAGACCGAAACCCATGTCATCGTCAGATCCTTCCTCGTCACTACACGCGCAGGCAAGGAAGAAGAAAAAAGAGGTTAGTGAACCGCGTGTTTTCATGATGAGGTAGGACGAGGCACGACGTACTCTTCCTTGGCTTCCTCCTTGGGGGCCTCGGCGGCGGCACCAGAGTCGGCAGAAGCGGCAGCGGGGGCGGCGGCAGCGGCGAACGCTTCAGGGTTGGCCAAGTATTCCTTGATCTACCACAGCAGCAGCAAAGGGAACAGTATCAGTACGTGTTGCGCGGTTGAGGTTCAAGCGAGAGAGAGGGGAAGGGAGGAAGCGGTCAGGGTGGATAGATTGCTCCGCGTGTCTAAGCGTCCAGAGTATTGCCTCAGAGACGAAGATCGGAATTTTCAGTGTGATTTTTCTATTTGATCATCTTGTCGTCGCAGAATGCGGTTTCGCAGGCGTCGTAAAACCGAAGGATTGGACCATGACAAGGGGGACCGAGCACGCGCAACTCACCTGCTTGGACTCTTCAAATTCGTAGTCGGTAGCAACGGAAACAGCCAACAAGTTCTTGAACGAGTTGACCAAAGAGTGACCGACGGAAGCGATGGTAGGGATACCAGTGGCCAACGAGATGCAGGCGATGGTAGCGATACCAGCCATGAACTGATCGATCAAGGTCTTTTCTTCAATGTCCAAGATTCCGGGGGCAAAGACGTTTCCATCGGCGAAGATTTGAACGACACCCATACCGTAGTGGAAGGGAGAAATGTTCAACATGTTCAACAAGGTGGCTTCGGATGTTCCGACCTTGGTACCGGCGGTGACGACCTGAACGTCGTTGACGATTTCAATCGTACCTCGAGCAATCTTGGTAGGGATCGACAAGGCCTGGAAGAAAGAGGTCTTTCCGGGTTCCATACCAGTGTTACCGGCGGGGACGAACACATCGACAGGGGCGACGGCACCAGCTCGGGCAGGGGCGGAAACCTTGTTGGAAACGATGATTTCTCGGATATCCTTCAAGTCACCGGAAGTGAAGACGAAACCAATGTTTCCCTTCAAGTACGGCATGAGCTTTTCAAAGGCCGGGAAGTCGGCGAGGATACCTCGCAAGGCTCGTCGGACCATGGTGTTCTTTCCCATCAGAACTACACCCTTTCCTCGCAAGGCGAGACGGATCTGGTGCAACTGGGTGGAAGAGACATTGTCGACGTTGACAAGGAAGATCGAAGCTGCGCGCACACAAGGAGGGGAAACGGATCAACACACGCAACCCCTTTTGTCATCCCTCCTTCAACTCACGGTAGGTTTCGATCAAGTGTCGGAGCTTCTCAAAGTAAGCTTCCTTGGCGGCTCGAGTAGCACCCATTTTATCGGATTATCGGTTTTTGGTGAAAAAAGAAGAAAAAAAAGGTCGTTGGTGCTGCGGTCTCCCAATTGCTCGTGCGGTAAAAGCCGAGGATCAGAAGGATATTTAAAGACTGCAGATAAGCTGTTGCTCGGGCGGGCGAGTTGTAGGGCGGAGCAGGACAGAGGACGGAGAGGGTCTTTACAACGTCGTCGTCGTCGTCGCCGACAACGACAGTAACAGCGACCGAGCTCCGGAGCTCTGGCCGGCCGCCGGTGCCAATGCCTCTGCCTATCGCGGTGAGCAGGAGCCAAGACCAGGCTTGAAAGCCATAAAGCGCAGTAGCGCGTTTCAGGACAGTCAAACCGAGCGTTCGAATCTTATCGGCAGCACGACTTTTATCTTCAACTTGGCCTTCTACTACACCCTGGAACCGGGGAGTTCATTTCGACTGTCTGCTGGTAGGTATGTAGGGCAAAGAACAAGTGCGTTAACTCGACGGTTATGCCCAAACATTATATTTATTGCTCATCATGCGGCCTCAGTGCACGCCCTTGAGTACCTTGACGCCGAGTCAACGCGCTGTATGACAAGACCTCGTTACTTCATACCGGCAATCCGACCAGCGCCAGGACAATGTGGGCCTCTTGAGTTCGGGTGCCGTATGTACATGTCCATGACGTTCCCATCAAAATTCCACGAAGAAAGTTGATTTGGCACGTTGGCGATGAAGGGTACAATATCCGTGAATTGCAGACCACCGCTGAATTCCTTACGCTTCAGCGTTGAAGGTCTGGTCGTTGTTGTCTCTTCCTCCCCGACCTTCCGTATCAGATAACGTCGTCGCCGCTCGTTCGACAAATAGCATCCGCAATGGCCGATCGAAGTGCCACCAATTCCCCCCGAGCTTTCCCGTCATGTTCCATTCTCTGTTGCTTCTCTTCTGTACAGAAAGCAACCGCTGCTTCATCCTCGACAGTCTCAATGTTGAACAACGTTGGTTAGGCGTTCATCACCATGCCAACCCCAAACAAGTAAACAATGTCAACCAATCCGCCATCCGGCGCCGCTCCACTTCCGAACAATAGCCGAGTTGGGCCTTCTGCTACAGCAACAGCAGCAGCTGCAGCACCAGCAGCCGTAACAGCCTTCGACGACTCGCTCGACCAGTTTCTCGAGAAGCCTGCAGGACAGACCGAGGAACAATACGCAGCTGTGTGGGAAGAACGATGGAATGCTCGTATTGATAAGGATGTCGGTGTTTTGGGCGAAGGGTTGGGAAAGATGCTTGATATCTTCCAGGTACGTCCCGCGAGCGCGTGCCCTCTCTTGTCTGATGTGTCTGTATCTGTAAAAGGCACTATACTTTATACTTATTGCTTTGATGTTGTTCATGGGGAACAGAACGGCCTCGTTCCCTCGGCCCATGCAGTAGAAACATCACACCTTCAATCACAACTCCTCTCCTCCACCCTACTCGACAGCGCAACATCCCTCCTTTCCCTGACGAATCAGTTAAAACTCATGGTCCTCCTCTCGGACACTACAACTGCTCCCGTACATCAGGATAAGGAGCAGAAAGCTTTGCAGGAAAAGGTGCAGGGTATGAGAGAGGAAGTGAGGAGACTAGTGGAGAAGATTGCGGATGAGGAACAGACGTAGTGTTCGTTGTATGAGGAACAGCAGGAACAGTGGCAGCGAGATGGCGGGCGGTGGTATTCAGAGGAGATAAGATTATCGGTCGGCAAGGGCAGAGGGGATTACCGACAGAACTATATCACTAGGAGAATGATTGTAAGCGATTGTACAGCAAATATACAGCACATGGAACTGCCCATCTCAAGCACATTCAGGTGGTGGACGGACATGACTTTGCCCAACCCGAAGCTCCAAATACATGCGTCATGCATAAAGCAGGTACTATGCGATACAGAGATACGAGTTCGAGAGAGCTATCCGAAGGGAGAATCAACGCCGCCCTACACATCTCTGTCGCAGACACAGCGTCCCAAACGACCGATAGTGACAAGCGGCGAGGTGTACATGGTGCTGGATAGTATTCGTTGTATCCCTTGTACCCATTCGATCTCACACTATCTATCCGATGCGGAGCACCCGTAAAGACGCTCACCCAAAGCTTTTAACTTCCCGGCTCGTGCCGTTTGTGTTGTCTACTCCCGCCGCTACGTAATGCCATTATTCATGATTATACACCCATCATAGATTATTACTCAAAGACGAACAGCCACCGTACATCCTGCAATTCCGCCACCTCCCGTTACCCGTAGTCCCCTCAGCGTTCCCGTCTGACCGAGAAGACCCAATCCGCGATCCACTTGTCATCCTTTACTGACGTTTCCCCCTTCGAGCTCCTTGTTGTGTTACGACAACGGCCGGCGGAGCAGGTACAATCGGGGCTACGTTGTTGGGCGCAGGCGGTTCCTCGCCATCGTACCAGAAGCAATACACGGGAATACGGTTTCGTTTCAGCTTCGCCACCGGCGCGGTTGCGTTTGGTGGATTTCCCAGGTGGTCCAGTTGGATCTGATGATTGGTTATCAGAGTACAAGGTTTATTAGCTATGATGCCAGGCTCGGCGAGAAAGAGAAGGGGATACTTGCCGATTCTTTACGCTTGAGACAACTTTTCAAACCTTCCCGGAGCTCGCCTTCGCGATGATGCCGCGGAACACTTAATTGCGGACGGTGAATCACGACCAGACCTTTATCCCACGTCACAAACTTTTCTTCCCGCAAGTCTGCTGCATCGATCGACGCCATACGATTCTTCTTCCTCTTTGGACCTGAAGGCGAGGGGTCTTCTTGCGCATGAGCAGCACTGCTCTTGCGTGTCCTCTTGAGCGGTCGCGCGGGTGTTTGGTAATCCTCGTCCTCGCCAGCTCCGCGAATGTGTCTCAGAGGAGGAAGAAGGTCCGCCAGTGAAAGTGGTTGGTTATCGGTATCCTCCTGTCCAGAGGATTCGCCACCGCTGTTCCCCTTGCCACGCCGTTTCGCTCGGGCTCCACGGCCAAGCTTCCTTTCCTCTTCCTCTCGTTCCGCAATCGTCCGAACCTTGTTGGGA
The DNA here is from genome assembly GCA_030039215.1 of Naganishia onofrii. Taxonomy (NCBI): domain Eukaryota; kingdom Fungi; phylum Basidiomycota; class Tremellomycetes; order Filobasidiales; family Filobasidiaceae; genus Naganishia; species Naganishia onofrii. The sequence goes on along the minus strand of JASBWV010000027.1, from coordinate 92,568 downwards.
CTAGGCGGCCGTGGACCGTCTTTTTTGATGATATTCCGATCCAGCGTGCAAAAGTAGACCTCGTTCCGCGCCGTATTGAGTTTGGTAAGAGTACTTAGCTCCTTGTCGCTAATTACACTGATATGCAACGTCTTGGGTTTGGGAGTAGGCTGTACCAATCGCTGCCTTGGCTTGGACGTTGGCATACTAGCGATCGGTCGCATTGGTCGCATCGCTCGTCCACCAGCCGTGCGCTTTCCTTCAATGGCAGCATTTCGACTACCTTGGAGAAGTGATGATACTGCTGGCGCGGTTTCTGGCTGACCTGACTCGCGCGACACCGGAGCCCTACCTTGTAACAGGCGGGACTTGGTTTGCGCTGGTTTTTGCGGTATGCTCTCGTCGATACCAACGCTAGAACTGGAAGATGCCAAAACTCTTCCATTATTAGAAACCGGCTGTGGCTGCGCCGTTATGGGAGGTTGACAATCTGTTTGCGTCGATGGCTTCTCTGAGGTGGTCAAGACTTTCACTAAGCTTGTCGAGGGCTAACATACGCATTTCAAGCAAGATTAGCAAACCGATTGAGCATGTGATGGGGACATACTTACGATAGCCAGTGTAGTCGAGGTGGAAAGTAGAGTCATTGTGCTCGGAATGTCGCTCCGATGCGGCGTCATCGTGGCAGTGGCTGTCCCCCCGCTCCGATTGACCGGTGCATCGCCTTTCCAGGTGTTGAGGGTCTTGCTGCATTGAACGCAGAAGGAAACAAAGTCCCAGAAGCGGTTCTCGCTTGTATAGGCTTGACGGCACTGCCGGCTGAAACGACCCGGAAAGCAGCAGGACTTCTATAGGCAAGTGTACTGGGCGCCCGCCCCCTGATTGGCGTAGCATACGTTGCCAGCTCCGGCTGACCTGTAACCTCTGGTCTTACTGCTTTAAGTGTTGCGTTGGAATTAGACGTGGGTTTCGACATTGTACTGCTCTTGGTTGTTGACAGGGAGGGTTTCATGACTGGCAGATTCGAAATCAAGGGTTTTCGAAAAACAGGCTGTGTCGGTGCAGCAACGGATTTGGGTATTCTCGATGCAGCCGTCTCTAGCGTGTTGTGTGGAATGTTCGTAGATGCTGGTACGGGCTCGGAATGCTTTGCAGGCAACTTTGCGCCAGCTGGTGCCTTTGAATTTGTTGGTTCGTCGAACACATCGTAAGCTGTGACCAAAGTAGTGGGTTGGCTATGTGTCTTGGTAGCGGTTTCCGCAATGTTCCCAGCAAGCGTATACCCGTCTCGTGAGAGAGGTACTGGGTAGCTAATTTCCAGTGACGAATGACTGGTTGAGGTGGCCTTTTGCCCGGCGCAAATAGCCTTGTGCGGTGTGCTCGAACTACCATAAGCAGATGCTCCCAATCCGCTCGTAGTCAACGAGGCCGCGCTTAGTTTGTTGCTGATGGTGACTTGCCGCTCCAGCGTTGCTTGCTCTCGACGTTGGGATCGCGAATCACGATGACGGGGCACTGCTTGACTGGTAGGCGTTTTGACGATGCTGGCTGTAGGTGACGAACGTGCTGGCCGGTTTCGGAAAGGCGTAGTGATTATATGGTATTCAGGCATGAATAGCAAGTCGTCTCGAGCAGGAGAAGTGGATCCGGTTGAAGACTTTGACGGACTGGCTTCTCCGATCTTGGTTGGTGACGCGGTAAGCGAAAGGAGAAGGCTATGCCGAGGTGCCCGTGAGATGGGTAAAGGCGAGTCAGGATCAAAGGACCCGTTGTCATTCTGATCATCCCCGGGACTTTTCAGCTGCTCGGACAGAGGGGCTACAAAGCCAGAATCTTCCACTTTCACGACTTCTTGAAGCTGTGCGGATGCTTTCGCGACTTCGTCCCGTATGGAATCTTGCTGTGGCGTTGGCTGTTTCTTCTCGGTGTCCAAGCGCTTCGTCGGCGTAGCTGAGGTTTTAGGCGTGAATGCAATTGTTTCTCCTGTATGTCGTTCAATCGACCCCGCTGTGGGCAGCGAGTGTGAAGTCGGTCCTGGGGACAATGCGGCTAAAGATAAATTCGCTGCCTCGATCGAGCTACTGCCTCTCCCAGCTCTTCCACCTTTTCGATCCCTCAAGCTTTTCCTCTCGCTTACACCAGATATCGATAGTTCCTGCAACACATGCCCGATGTTACTTCTCGTTGAGATGGCTCCTAGAACATTGGTGTTTGAGCGGACACTGATATTGTTTGCTCCTCTCCTGCTGTTCTCTTTGTCCGAGTCGCCATTCACATCGTCTAGCAATACTTCTCGTCAGTTTCATTACAGTTATATGGCTTGCATACCAAACTCACCTGCCAAAACGAAATTTTCAGTTTGTGCAAGGGATGCAGGTGCTACGCCGCATTGTTCTACGTCGACCGTGATGCCCATGTCGCACACTTGACCGATGACATCTGGACCCTCCTGAGCGTTGCTAAAGATGACGTCGGCTGGTTGGTGAACAGTCATATGGGCAAAGTTGTCCGCTAGAGTTGGTGATGCGGAGTACGCAACGCTCTCTACTTCGAAATGATGGGCATTCGATGCGGGACCCCCGACAGAAGGATCCTCGCTAATGTCTAGGATATTGAGCCCTTGCGAGAGCGATGAGTTGGCTTCGCAGAAAGTCCTTGCCGATAGCTTCGGTGATAGCGCTTCCTCTAGGCTATCAGAGAGAGGTTCCGAGGCGACAACGGCTCGAAGCGGTGTACCCGGCGTGGGCGTGTTACCTGTATTGCAAAGTGAATACATGTGGCGGGACTCAGCAACAATTGGGCTCTGCTTACGCCGCTCCACAAGTCCACCTTGCCACCTCCTGCTTGTTCCGGAATCATCACTCTTTCTCGACGAGAATCCTAGCGTTTTCCGTCTATTGAAGTCCAGGGAATCCTTCTTCCTCAGTCTGCGGCTGCTAGGTTCACCCCGTCTTGCTGCTTCTCCAGATCTTCGAAAGGACGTGTCGGTCATTGTTTTGCCTAGCTTGGCGACTAGCTTCCTCTCTTTCTCCGACAGAGGTCCAAAGAAAACCTGCTCAACCGACGAACAAGACGAAGTCGATGCCGCTTCGGATACCGTAGAGGCTGCCGACGCCGTCGAGCATTGTGAGTTTATCGATGAGGCGGAAGAGCTTCTCCTGAGTTGTCTGGAGCTGCTCTCGCTGGGGATGCTGTCGAACTGGCTTCGACTCGGTGATTGGGCCGCAAACAATGCATCGCTTCCTGGTTGATCGTAGAACGAAAACTCGTCGACCGGGTGCGAGCCTTGCATTGTGGCTACGTTCAAGGTATAACGCAGCAGGTATACTAGCCTTGCCGGTCACCAGAGGAACTAGTTGATACGAAGAGTCGGCTATGAGATGAACACCGTTGTGGACTGCAAAAGTGACATGACGCCAGACGACGGTCCTAGAGGGAGGATCCAATGTTGTTTATGTTTTGTTTTTGTTGACATTCTCCTGGGCGCTCTTGCCGACCACACTAAGCGACTGAGTTGCTGACCTTATAGTCGTCAGGTGTATGATTGTAGATAGGTATGGCACCGTCCCCTTCTCAGCGCTGAGGGATAGCTAGTTCCAAAGCAGCCGAACAATCGGTCTCGTTGCTCAATCATCAATCTCTCAGGAGAAATGCACTTCCAAGAGAAACGCAACAAGTAACAGGGATATGACGGGCGCGCAACGGAAATGGATATCCGGTCTGCGTTGTTCGATGTCAGGCATGGATCTGAAGGACATGTGTGGAACGGCAGTGGGTAACCTGATACAAACTGTGCTGCCTTATTTAATCCTGAAGTCACGAAGTTGATGCCTTAAGTGCGGCCCGTCGACGTGACTTGCGCTGATCAGGTGAGTTTTTACTGACCTCCGGTAGTCCTACTTGGAGAAGGGAGTTGAGAAGTAGATGGGTTACTCCCCAGGCTAACAATCCCTGTCGACACCAATGCAGTCAATGCCATTTTCAAACATTCATGTTAGTTACGGATCCAGTCTAGCAGAAGGATGACCCCATGGCGACACCAGAGCAGTCTAGCCGGTGTAATCAATGGCTGCTGCGCTCGCTCACTCGGGTGTCAAGGGTCCAGTGATGTTCCGTTTAGGACCGCATTACCTGCAGGATCACAGGCAGATGCTTCGAAGATTGCGGACTCTTTCTCTCGACAACTCCCAGAACCTCTTATGACGATGGAGGTAGCACATAATTGGAGTAAAGTGAACAGCTCCACCTGTCAGACAGGACGCGCTCTCACCTACGCCGCTTCTACCAGACCCCCATAAGGCGAGTGTGTTCCTAAAAACGGAATGAGAGTCTGACAGTGATAGGGTATGGCACTCCCTCGCGGGGGACGATTGCTAGCATGTTAACAACTGCTTCGGACAGCATGACGCTCGAACAGAGGGTGCCCGAAGAAGCGTGCGACTAGGTTGATGATATGGAAGATGTGGGCATAGCATCACAGTGCTGCCCCTAGCCCTGCGTCATCGCCCATGCCTTCTCATGGTGCTTCAAGGGGTGTAGGATGATAAAAGGATAAGGATCGCTGCAATTGGGAACTGCTGTTGCAGCCCAGGCTGTTTAGCAAGAAATGTGCCTGTGAGATTCGCTGCTGCGACTCGGCTCATCTCCGCTTGACGTCTGAATCATGGCCCTTCAATCATCGACAGATGGCCATCAGCAGGCTGTGTGAGCGCTCAGTACTCAGCACAGGCTCAAGTACAATGAAAGATGGAGGCTACGACAGTGACATCGGAAGATGGGATTTTTATCATTGTTGAAGATGGCGACTTACTTTTGAGCGGCACTCTTGACGAGTGCCTCTTGACACTCGTCGCACTAATCAATCCCTGCAGCTGGGTTTCAATGCTCGAACGCAGTCGTATATAAAACTGACGAATTGCCGGGTGTGGGACGGGGCCAGGGAGGTCACGAAGAAGCTTTTCGAAAAGATGACCGCCGCGCCGCGCAAAGCCTGATCAGTGGCGGTCGGATGTCAAACCGGCGATCATACCTTCCCGATCTACCTGGGCGGAAAAACGCTATTGTTTTCAGGCCCACTCATCAATGCACGCCTCGACCTTGCCAAAGTCCCTTCTACGTGTCAACTTCCTCGTAGATTCCCGTATCTTCCATAGGATCGGAGAGTATAATAAGTTGGTCGCAATCTGTACGACTGGTTTGGTGTACCGATTTGTTTATTGCAGATCAACCACACCGACTCGAGATGGTTAGTAATTAGTAGACACAGTACACATGAGAGGCTGAGAAGCACCATGCAGGACGGGATCGTCACCGATAAATCTTGCACGGGTGAAAGATACCCGATAAAACACCTTCGGCAGGGTCACGTAAAAGCCGTTTGGGAATCGGAAGATAAAGTCCTGGAATTCATTACGTTTCAGATCGACTCATGGATGAACACAACCACCTGTCTAAGCATTTGCGTTTCAGGAAGTATCACCCGAGAATGACCTCCGGATAAAGACCTAGGACGCTTACCACTTTTTACGCTCGACTTGATTTTCGGGCAGAAAATTCCTTAAACTTTACTAGCCTCCAGCATTTGCAATGTGATTCAAACGCTCCTCGCTCATGAACGACTGTCAAAAGACCCGGTGGCCGGTGGAAGGTAGTGGCTGAGGTAGTAGGGTGTCCTCTCTGCCGGCGCTGCGCTTCACAAGGTAGTTTTAGCCGCCATCGTCGATCAACGATCAACGATCAACCTGTCAGTCATGTCAGTCAACCTGTCACACTGTCAATTCTTGCTTGTTTGTCGCCACCGCCGGAGGAAAGCTCCTAGCAGCTCCTAGAAACGAGCGGAAGCTCGGTGCTGCCTTGCGCTACTGAAAATCAATAATTACCCAAGCCTTCTTCCGCAGTCCCTTCCGCCAGCTCTTCCGCCATCACAGCGGTTATTACGGCTACGGAGATCTCGGACAAGGTCGTGTGAATATGTGAATCAGCTTTCGAGTATGCGCAGTGTCTGATCATCAGCTGGATGAGCTGCTGGACGGATGGACAACAAGATGATGATACAGCATACATGGCTGTGATGATGATGTCGCGTCCCGCTGCTGAAATGAGTAGACTTGAACAGTCGCAATTATATAGCAATCATAGCATAGCAACAATGTTCGATCGATCTCGGACTCGGGTGCTGAAGGGGGTGGAAGGGGGACCAAGGGGGGCAAACAGCTGCGCCATGAGCCACGAGCAAAACCACAATTGGCACATTTCGTTTGACTTCTCGGGAGTCTGGGCCTAGATGGAAGACGTACAGTCCCGAGAAAGAAGGGAGCGGAAGCGGAAATGTATGACGCTCTGCAATTCCGGGTGGTGCAGAGCTCTGTGGTGAGTCAGTTGATTTGAGTCGGGCGCGATGCGCGATGAGAAACAAGTGACGGAATATTCGCCCCCTTTCAACTCCACACTCTGGGCCAGGCCGCGAGGTATCGGACTCGTAGCAAAGTTGATCGTCGATATGATAGATCGTGTAATTGCTGGGTGACAAGTTTGTAAATGGCAAAATCAGCCTGCGTGTGTTACAGCTTCATCCGATCAACCGACCCGGTCAACAAGGGGATGGACATGGCCGAGTTGCTTTGTCGCCTTACGCTACCTACTTCCGGGGCCTGGCCTGCAGCATCAACAGACAAAGCCGCATTCTTTCAGTCAAAGGATTTCGTCGCCGCTCGATCGTATCGGATTGCGAGGATCTAAGCTGACGACCACTAGATCGATAACCTATAGAGGAATAGATGGCAAAGTCAAGCCTAGGATAACATTTCATCAACTGCAGACTCAACCTTTCTCGCCTATCGCTGTACGACCGTGGACACCCCCCGAATAATCAGAGCGTTTCACGTCGTTTCCAATCAATTCAAGCCGGTCTCAATACTTCAGTCGCTCTGGATCTCGCCGATCTCAAACTTATTCCGATCGTGGCGTCCTTCTTGTGTTGGCGACGAGTCGGTCAGCCTATCTAGACTCGCTGATCGCCATTCGACATCTTGGTCAGTATTCAACCTTACTTTCGATTACCTTCCACCATTTGTTCTGTCTATTCATCGTTTACTTATTCGAATCGCATCTCGGACGACAGATAGTCTTGCTCGCGCGATCAATGTCAACGCCAGCATCAGCAAGAAGACATCGTCCATTGGAAATGGATTCAAACGATACCGACCGCAGGGTCAACTATCGCCCGACCGCTCTTCCTCGATCTCATCCACGCAACATGTCACCTTATCAATCAGCAGGTGCAAGATGGCTGTCAGAGGATGAGGGAGGAGACACGGCAAAGAAAGTGAATAGGTTTAGTGATGAAGAAAGATCAGGACGTGGGCGCAGTAAACGAGAGCCAATAGTAGGAGCATCAACATCAGCCGGAGGTTCAACAGACAGAGTTGCTCAACGCGATTCGGAAACGGCTCAAAAGCCATCGACGATCGAAGGCGACGCTTCAGCACCTATCACTGCTTCGGTCGCTCATTCAAGGCTACCCAGTGCGGGTCTCGCAGCTGCCAAGGCTCACTGGAAAGCTATGGAAGGAAACGGTAGGGGTCGTGTGAGAAGGGCCAATAGTCAAGAGGCTGTAGCTCAAGCAAGTTCAAGAGGCGAAGCAACACAAACGACAGGTCAAGAAATGACAATTAGTGGTCATCCTATTGCCAGAGAAGAAGGCGTTCCAATGCCATCTCTTCGGCAAATAGCACCAATGGGACGGCAGTCAACCGGAGTTGCCATGTATCAAGCGCCATCCAACCCTGCCCCGTCTACAGCAGTCCCCTCATCGTCACAATTACCTCCAGCACATGCCACCGAATCGTCGACATCTTTTACCCCAACGATATCTACGACCGCCTCATCCAACACTCTAGCGGGATCGATGTCCTCTGTTCCAGATTTTGCGAATGGTCGAGGTGGTGATGGCATCAGTGGGCATGGCACGCCATCCGAAGCGCAGCAGATACCAGATCGGGATAATGAAGAGATGGCAAAAGCTCAATTCAGGAAAAAGCTCTTGCCGCAGTTGAAGGCTATCTTGACATGGTAAGTCGTGATACAGCTACCAATCCAGAGGATAACAGATTGACTTACTTTTCCTGTGTAGTCCTGTTTGTGTATCGCAGCGTGATCGTTCAAGACGCGGACATCCGTTCTTGCGACAACCCATCACCTTGCGATGCGGACACACAGTGTGCCTCTCGCATGTCAATATACGAAGAGTACCAGCACTCGATGTTAGTTCTTTCCCAGAAACAGAGGCACATGCGAGGCTGGCGGCATGGAACGCTTCCAGATTATCAGCATACGCTACTGCCGCTTGTCCAATCCCTGTTTGTCCCCACCATATACATGGAGACAAGGTCTCAACGAACGTTCCTACCAATACTACTGTCGCCTCCACGACAGAAGAGACGACATCGCATACCCGACGACACCAGCTTTCGGAACGAAATGAAGTGCTGCATTATCCTCCGCCACTTCTTCCGGAACCCGGTCTCGAGGGTGACAAGGTAAATGACGATGGCGAAGCCGCGATCGAAAAAGGTGTACCCATCGATTTCACTGTCTCCAAAGTGCTCGCGATCATTCTGCGAGAGCTGGAACGGGAAAGACTTTCGACATTGCCTTCGTACGAGATTTCAAACGCTTCGGCCTTAGATGTTGAAGCGGATGTGGAGGACGGCGGGAACACATCGGCAACAGGTTCAGACGGAGGTGAAGACCCTTCTTTCGAGCCGACAACCTTCGGTCAAGCCCCTCGGCCGGATCCATCGTTTCTCCCATCAGGAGATTCTTCGTCTCGACCTCGCGCCACACGGCATCATGGCTTGCACAGAACCGATAGTTCGTTGTCAAAACGTCGGAGAAGAAGTACCGCGGTTGGAGAAGAGGATTCGCATAATCTGTCGCCACCGCATAAGCGTACCGGTCTGCCATCGGGCGTTCCGGGACCGCAACCACGTCAAACCCCCTATTCGTTTGAAAAGGAACTTGCATTGACGTTGGAATGCGATGTCTGTACGTCCTTGTTCCACGAACCAATGACCACGCCTTGTGGGCACACGTTCTGCTCTCGATGCCTGGCCCGTTCACTCGATCATTCAACTCGATGCCCTGTTTGTCGACAAGACCTGCCGACCTTTGCATTCTACCAGGACCATCCGACGAATAAGCTACTCAGTTCGGTCGTCGTCACCGCATTCCACGAGGAATCAATGGAGCGACGACGCGGGATTGAAGAGGAAGAACGTGACGCGAGACTCGATACCCCGATCTTTGTGTGCTCGCTCGCATTTCCGGGTATGCCGACTATCCTGCATGTCTTTGAACCGAGGTATCGTTTGATGCTCCGTCGAGCCATCGAATCTGGTCGACCACGCTTCGGAATGGTTCTTCCAGCCAGAGGTGCTGGGAATCCCAATCTCGCGGGAGTGATGGAGTACGGGACCATGCTGGATATCAAGAGTATCCAAATGCTTCCGGATGGTCGCAGCATGGTCGAAACAGTCGGTGCCTACCGGTTCAGGCTGCTGGAGAAAGGCTCTCTGGATGGATACACAGTCGGTCGAGTGGAAAGAATCGATGACATTCCACCAGAGGATGAAGCAATGTTGGAACGCCTTTCGCTCGAGCGTGCTCGAACTGCTCGAGCCGAAGCTCGACAACAACGTCGCGAATTGGCTTCACCAGCTCGTGCATATCCGCCACAAGAGCAACCCAATCCAGCAATCTCAAGTGCCCGTCCACCCATCGTACGGTCACTCAGTACGAGCCATCAATCTACCAGCGCTTCCGCTGTCGGGTTACCAGAAATGCAACCAGGCGAGGCAGAACCATCAACGGATGAGTTGATGACGATTTGCAGATCGTTTATCGATCAGCTGCGATCAGGTAGCGCTCCATGGCTGCTTCAACGTCTAAACAATACGTATGGGCCGATGCCGGACGATCCTTCCTTGTTCTCCTTCTGGATGGCTCTGGTGAGTATTCGTTACTTAGACAATCCGGTTCACCTTTCGCTAACAGTTTTTCCGCCGACTGGTATCAGGTGATGCCCATTGACGAATATGAAAAGGCGAGGTTGCTCCCCATTCGGTCTCCCCGACTGCGTTTACGTCTGATAGCGCACTGGGTGGAACAACTGAGATCTTCTTGGTGGTCAGTCTCACGCGATCGGTAATGGGGCCATTTATCCTTCTCTGACTCCTTGCTTGTCTACCTTTTTCCAATTGCAATTCATAGGTTCTCCAGCGGGTGAGTCGCCAAGTCTACAATGCACCCTTGCATGAGACGGTATCTGACATCTATCCTTTCGCCCTTTTCCACCCCTTCTGTTCAACCTCAATTCAATCCATTCCCGATTAGATGCGTTGTCAATTGACTCAATCACCCATCCACCGTCTTGGTCATCGTCGCTGTCATCATGGCCGTTTATGATGTTTTTTATGATGTTTTCACGGCATATTACGGGTGAAAAAAATCATTCATTCCCCGCGGTGTGATGTTGGTGTGGTTACCCCTGTTAGGCGCCTTTCCCAGTTGAGGGATCCGCAGGATTAGGTGCACGGATGATGTTAGGTGTACGATGGAGGGATGTGCGACTCGATCTCGTCTGGTCGATATGATTTTGGCCGAAGACGGCGTACAACGCGACAGCAGGGTATAATATATTGTATCTCATTATTAGGCAAGGTTGTTGATGCGATGCATAATGTAGCTTATTAGCACGAGAGTTACAACTATTTAGATAGATGGGAGATGGGAGTGATGGGTTGTGAGTGATGGATTTCTTTGATGGATTCCTTGAGTGATGGATTCCTTGCGGTTGTTGCTCCTGTTTCCCCGCTGTTGTACCGACGCTATAGTTGCGCGCTTTCATGGACTCCTGTTTTCACCCGGCCGTCAACGTAGTAGCTGTAGTAATTCCCATAGATAGGATCACCAATCAGCTGGACTTGACGCGTAGAAACGGCAGAGCTTGAAATCGCCTGTGCGAATTCTCTATCGTTACCTATAAGGCCATGACCTGTAACTACTTAGGGAGCGTATTTTGTGCCTTTGATAATCATGCATTAGGCCGCAACTTCATTCTAGCTCACACAGGCGAAGAGCTGGGCCTCATCTGCAAATTTGCCCCTCACGCAATCACGACAAACAAGCGACTCAATGACGGAGACTCGGCCACCTTTCATTCTATGCAGCGCCTAATTTGTACCGGGAGTGAAACCTAAAATAACGAATGCCACACAAAAGTACTTCCTACGGAAAGCGGCGAACGTTAGATCTTTCTGTTGTATCTACATATACTCACACTTTCGTTTGACTGGCGATCGTTTGACTTTTGGTCGATCCAGCTTTCCGCCCACTTTGCGACGTGAAGACACCTTGAATTCCTCATCCTTCTGTGCCATGTCAGTCTTCTTTTCCAATCTGCGCTCTTCTTCGTCTGAGAGCAAAGAAGTGAGTAGAAGTAAACTTCCCGATATTGTTCGTGACAGACTCACCGTCTTTCTCCTCCGGACGTGCGCCTCCTAACTTGCTGGCATCCCACTGGATTAATGATATTTGCTATCCACTGCAAGTTCGCGCAAATAGTATCACAAGCAAGTCGTATATTGGGTCGTTGCTGACTACGCGAAGCCAGTCAGTCTTCCTGCAATAGCCTCGCCCATTGTGGTATCGATAAGACGATCGATTCTGGCCATGATGATATGAGATACTCTTTGTTCTTGGGTTTTGGTAGGAACTGAATTGAAGGTCGACGCTTTACATGCGGCTGTTGTTACCGCGCAGCGCTTGGAATGTTTCATACAACGGCGTCTTTGTCCAACAATGGCAGGGTATGGATGTCGCATTGGTTGGCAAAGCCACTTAGAATCCAGCTGAGCATTCCCAAATACCCTCCTCTCTTCATGTAACAGTCGCACAGTTCCTCGAGGAAGGGGTGAGTAACCAGGACAACCCCGGATGAGGTGACACGTGACGCGTAAAGCCTGAGCGGGTACCCGGGGCCGGCAGTACGGTAAAGCGGGAACGGTGTTGTTGCATGGATCGGCCTTGTATCGAGTTGTTTGTGGGTAAGCTTTGGAGGGACCATATATATTGAATAGGAGATGTCCTTGGGGAGCTAGCTGTCCTTGGTCGACAACATAGCACATACACTCCTCCACTCTACACTACAGAATGACGATCGACCAACCCATTACCACGCCCATCAACGGCGCCGTTGCAGATGACCCTCAGCAGGCCCTGATGAAGCAATACGACCCCAGCAAGATCCTCAACCACCCGGAATTTAAAGTCCTCTCACAGACGGAAGTGGACGAATATGTCGCAAAGGGTGACAAGGAGACCAATTTGGCGTGTTGTTATAACGAGAAGAAGGAGGTGCATTTGGTGAGGAAGCCGACTTTGAAGCCGGGCAAAGGGGAGGTCTTGTTGCATGTCAGGGCGACGGGGATTTGCGGGTGAGTTTTACGGATGGATGTGGTCCGTAACAAGAAAAGCCTGGTGTCCTTATGCTTTCTTTACAACCGCAGATCAGATGTTCATTTCTGGAAACACGGACGAATCGGTAAATCCCTTCTTCACCCCTTCATTCTCTGCCTTTTCACACCCAACTGACCCTACATACACAACGTACAGGCCCAACAATGGTAGTCACTGCCGAATGTGGTTCCGGTCACGAGTCTGCCGGAGAGATTGTCGAAGTCGGGGAAGGCGTTACACAGTGGAAGGCAGGGGATCGAGTGGCTATCGAGGCCGGTGTGCCATGTAGTCAACCCAGCTGTGATGCCTGTAGGACGGGACGATACAATGCTTGTGAGTTGATCGCCTTGTCGCTGTACACTCCTCTGAGCAAGAGCTGACTGTGATGTATGGTTTGTAGGTCCAAACGTCGTGTTCTTCAGTACCCCGCCATACCATGGAACCCTTACACGATGGTATGCCCTTCCTCTTCCTCCCTTATGAGCCAGGGCAACCCGTCTAACAGTTTTTGTTCTTCTTCTTCTCGGTCGATAGGCACTTGCACCCCGCTCAATGGCTGCACAAGCTCCCGGATAATGTCAGTTTCGAGGAAGGAGCCCTGTGTGAGCCACTAGCAGTTGCACTAGCCGGCCTCGAACGAGCAGACGTCAAACTCGGTGACCCGTTATTGATTGCGTGAGTCATCGTACTCTATACATATACTGCATATACATACTGACAAGACTTTCTTTGACCGATCCTCCAGCGGCGCCGGACCAATCGGTTTGGTCACCCTTCTCGCCGCACGAGCAGCCGGATGTGAACCAATCGTCATCACCGACCTGTTCCCCTCGCGTCTCGAATTCGCCAAAACACTCGTGCCCGGTGTTCGAACCTGTGTGGTTGATATGAAGGATACGCCCGAGGAGATTGCGTTGAAAGTGAAGAAGGCGGCTGGGATGGATGTCAGGGTCGCGATGGAATGTACGGGCGTCGAGAGCTCGATCAGGGCTGCCATCTTTGTGAGTCCTCCTCATCCTCGCTTTTGCTGTAATGGACGTTCGGTGCTGACAGCTCCTCTCCCTCCACCACAGTCCGTCTGCTTCGGAGGCAAAGTCTTCGTTGTCGGCGTCGGCAAAGCCGAACAGACATACCCCTTCATGCACCTTTCCGCCAACGAAATCGACCTGCAGTTCCAATACAGGTACTGCAACCAGTACCCTAAAGCACTTCGTATCGTCAGTGGCGGCTTGGTGGATTTGAAGCCGTTGGTGACCCATCGGTTCCCGTTGGAGAGGGCTGTTGAGGCGTTCGAGGTGGCCGCTGATCCCAAGCAGGGCGCGATCAAGGTGCAGATCTTGGATGAATAGGCGGGTGACGGACTTTGAAGGCCACTATTGTATATATCGGATGTATGGGGTACTATGCGACGGACTTGTTCATTGGTAAACAACACAACTGCCTCGAAGAAGCAGCACTCGCTGTGGATGATGCGAAAATCGTTTTGGTGGTGAAGTATGCCCAACGAAAAGGCATTTGAGAACGCCCTTCGCATTTCGACGCGAACGCATTCGTCGCTACTCTATCACCATAGTCACCTCACATTCCCAAACTTTCGCCACTGACTAATCACCATGCAAGACCCGGCCTTACATATCTTGGACCGCTCTAGCGTATGACATGCAAAGAGACAGCAGGAAATCCCTACACCTTGACGCGCCCGACTAAACGAGGAGGATTCTTCAGCGGAAAACGGAAGAAGTGGAAAGGCGTAGACAATGATTATCTCTTTGCATTCGAGCAAGCCAAACGTATACCGAAATTCAGTCTATACAGCTGTTCTGGAAAGCATTGCAGCAGACTCTACGGAGTTGATTCGCAATTTTGAGATAGCGGCCGAGAAGAAGTCCGTCGTAAAGGTCGTCTATCGTTAAAGCTGTCGAGCTCACCTCCTGGACCCTGTAGGCACCATCGAGGATTTGTTGTGATACGAGGCGTCGGTACCTTGTGAAGGCGTATTGCTAGGAAAGAGGCAAGCGGTTAGAATGGCCATTTGTCGAGAAGCATCGCTCAAGCTAAAGCAGAAGAAAGTTGAAACTCACGTATAAGCGATTCTGGACTCAATACCATCAAACCATGTTTATCATCCTCCGATAATCTTCGCTCCTAGCAATTTCTCGGCCTTCCTCTTCTCCTCCCCTCTGATCTCCTTCCCATCCGGAAATGCTCTGGCACCCAATAAGTCGATGCAATTTCGCAGATGCAGACCCATTCGAAGATAGTTTTTTGCCTTTTCGAACGAGAGAAGTATAGTTGATGCAGCCTCGAAAGCATCCCTCTTGATCTTCCTCCTCGTCATCAATCGATACATTTGGGTGGTAGCCCGATAGTGGAGAGATTTCACTGGGCAGGGTGCTGAGTTCATTTTATGCGGTCTTTCGGCCTAGGATCATGCATTGTATGTCAAGTATGCTCTTGAGACATACGTCTGGTGCGGAAGGATCTTTGATGTCGTCGAAGCAGAGGCGACTTCCAAAAGAGCAAGTTGGCGATTTTCCATTCTTCGAAGATTCGAGGAGCTAACGTGGAGATGTACTAGCAATGAGGATAGAAGTTTCGATATTATTGCAAGTGTTCAGTTAATTCGAAATTCCCTCCTTACTGTGTGAACCCAAAGCCTAATCCCTTCCTAAATTTAATCTTCGCCCAGTCCGGGACGGCTGCATAAAGATTGAAGGCTCTTGTAAAGCTAAAAGATTGGCAAGATCCTGCAAGACACATCATCATTATCATCCTCTCTGGCGACGAAGGTCAATTGTAGCTTTGGCAGATCTGCAATATCGATCAAGCATTCCTCCACCATCTCTTCCTTCTTTCGTTGACAGTCCTCTTTATACTCTTCTTTCGTTGACAGTCCCCTTTATACTAGACTCACAAAATGACAGTGTAAAAGGTTGTAAGCGATATCAGTAAGTTGCGATGAGACTGGCAGGACAGTCACATCAACCGAGTAGATCCATTTCGGTCAACAGAGGCAAGGCAGGCCTAGGTTTGTATATGAACAAAATCTTCGCGTTCAAATTGAACACTAACACATAGATAGACTCATGCAGCCAACACCTTTCCTGTTATGTCTAGCGCACATCATCCTGGCCTATCCGGACGTGGTCGTGCTTGAGGTCGGATTGTTCGACTTATGCCCATTCCTCCGCCAAAGCGCAAAAAGCTGCTTGACTGGCTCAATATCCTCAATCTTCAACGTCTCTGCTAATTTCCTAAAAGCCGCGTCCGAAGGGTGGGGGTTCTTTGCGAATACTACTTCGAGCGTTTGACGCACACTCGATGAGCGTTTAGGCGGTCCCTGAGTTGGTACGTTCGTAGATTGTGATGTTTGTGGTGTCATCGTTGCGTTTTGCAACGTGTGTGCTGTCGCAGTCGTCGGAGGTAAAGCGTGAGTGACAGTTGACGAGGCGGCAGGGATGGTACCTATCCCTGCGGTGGAAGGCGTCATCTCGCCATCCGCCTTGCGCAATCGTCCATTCGGAAGACAGGATACATCACCCTGCGATACACAGATTTCTACCACAACACCAGACGTTCCCGAATCGGAGAACGTATGATGATCGGACGGAGTCGACGTAGAGGCCATAGTGGTGATTGTAGCATCACTGCTGAGACCGGGCTCGATCTTTACCGTGGGGGAGAATCTTCCTGTATGTTTCGGAGGAATAAATCGCGGCTGCATGGGATAGATGACAGCATTAGTCACGGGCAGCAAAGCACACGCTCCAAAGACAAGTGACCTACTTGATCCGTTCGCCGGCGTTTAACAGGCCTTTCCTCTGACGACTGCACACTGCCTGAATCACTACGCTCTCGCACTCTCGAGTTGTCCGGCTGCGGATGCTCCGTGGATGACGCAGCGAAGGGAGTAGGAATGATGTTCACAGTTGCCATCACAGGTGAAGTACGCTGCATTGCATTTAACGGACCCGGCGCCATGGCTTTAGCGTTCTGTAGGACCGGTGCAGGAGTGTACGCAGTCTGAATCTGTTTCTCCATGACTCCGCTACGCGGCGGACCGTAAGGGAGAATAATGGGTTTCCGAGCCTCCTCCGCTTTATCCTCTTGAATAGCGTTGTGTTGCACCGGGCCAGAGACCGAAGCGGTGAGTGGAGCCGATGAAGGGACAGTGAATGGCACGGAGAGTGAGGTGGTCATCTGCTGTTGTTGTAGGTTAGCATTTCGTTCTTCTTGACTCGATGAACTGGTAGATAGGTTGTTGGAGTTTGGCTGGCTCCTCTCGCTCGTGAAGACGTTGGTCATGACTGGATGGTCTATGAATCCACTAGCAATCGACGAAGATACGGCACCTTGTGCAAGTTGGGGCACACGCGAGGGTTTCGAATATGTAGTCGCCTCATTTAACCGAGTGGCGTGTTCAGCAGTCCTCGCGATCAGCGGATTTTTCGCGACCGGGTCGATTGGGCTCGCAGTCGATTGTGTGTTTCGAATCGATGAGACCTGCGATGCAGTTTCCGGGACATCCCGCAGTGGAGTTGCGAAGTTTGGTACCGAAGCTTTTGAAGCTCGCGTTTCCGCCGTGCCAGGTCGACTAAGAGAACCTTGTTGATGTTCTATATGGCCCGTTCGGACAGAGTCATGGGCAGGAGGGTTTTCATGAATCTCGGTAAACCTATCAGCGGTATCCTGCTGAACGTTTTCTCCAGGAAGAGGACCAATGTCCAAAATGTCAAACGGTTGGGCATCGGGGAGTGGAGGCGCGCTGTCCACAAAAGCTGGAGTTGGCTCACCGAATACCTGAGGCGACTGAACAATACCCAGGTTGAACTGCTGAGCGCGTAGTAATCTCTCGTGTGTTTGCATCGCCTGGGACAGATTCTGCATGTAGAGTTGTCCTTGGGTGACCAATTCGGAAGAGGTGGCGTTCTGTACACTATGGTTTTGAAGCTGCTGACTCGCAATCAGCTGCGACTGTTGGAAAATAAGCTCCTGTTGCCGGAGAATGGTTTGTTGCGACTCTCTCAATTCCGCAAGTCGTTTGGCTTCACGTTCAAGCTCCGCCTCCTTGTTCCGCGCGTATTCTTCTTCACGTTTTCGCTCGCGATCCTCAAGCTCGCGCAATCTTTGAAGAGCATCTTCTTCTCTTTTTCTCTGCTCGGTTCTCTCCTCCTCATCTCGTTGTGCCAACGGCGATGGTCCGTTGCGTTCGTTTGACCCTATTGAATTCCTGCCCTGGGATAAAGCCGGCGATGTCGATTGCGAAGGCGATTGGGCGGAAGTCGGACCATTGGTGGTAGCGTGGGCATGTATCGAGGGTTGCCATTGCGGCTGCCCGAGCAGTCGAGCCTGTGCGTTACTTTCACGTCGTTCTTGTGGTTGAGTCAAACCTGGATGCGAAGCCTGCGACTGGAGTGGACCTTGCGGTTGCGTCTGCATCTGACCGACCATTGGATTCGGAACATGATTGAGAGATTGATGAGACACAGGCGAAATCGACGACGTCGAGAGATCATGGTTGTGATTTTGAGCAGGATGTGGAGCATGCACCGGAGTGCGATTGAAAGGGATGTTTGAGGGGCCACTGTGGTGAGGTTGATTATAGCTTGATGGGTAGGATTCGGGGCGATTAGGTATAGCATGTTGGTTTTGGGCCATATGATACTGTGGCTGGCCATATGTGTGTGTTTGATCTCGTTGCATAAACGCAGTGTATCCCGACGGGGCGCTTGGTTGAACAGTCCTTGCCTGATTCTCCGCACGGGCTTGTTGCTGCTGCTGTTGCAACTCCGCTGAGATCTTGGTATGAATATTCATCAACGTCCGCAGTTGCTCCATCAGAACGTTCTGTTGCACGTGCTTCAGAATCACGCTATTCCCATCGTTTGTGCTGGCCTGCAATTGTTGTAGCTTTGCCTGTGTGGAGGTGATCTGCACTTCTATCTGCAGCATCGCATTCCGAATTTCACCTATTATTGCAGGGCTGACAGGGCGTGCCCCAGGTTGAACACCGGTGTTTCCCACATTAGGTGATGGGCCATGAGGGCCACTGCCGTTATGTGAGCTGCTAGGTTGTATAGGTGTGTTTATAGAGGAATTGGGCGCTTCCTTTCCCTGGTGGGCCGGAAATTGAGCATGTTGTCGGAAAGACCGAGGCATTGTAGGTTCGTTCGATACGGCTGGGTTCGTAGGGTTGCCAACATTCTGCAACCGTCTCGCATCTTCGTTTGTCTGACCCTGAGTAGCCTGCGCGCGCTTCAGCCGCGCTAGGCGTTCCTCTTCGGCGGCGGCGTTCCTCGTTGAAAGCTGTTCTATCGCCCTCTGTTGGGCAGCCCGGATCTGGCGTTGATGTTCAGCTCTATCATCCGCTTCCTTCTTTTCAGACTGCCGAATAAGTAGTTGGCGTTGATGTTCTGCTTGTTCGGCCGCTCGCTGTTCTTCGAGTCTGAGACGTGTTTCTTTCTCCCGCTCGATCTTCTCCACAGCTTCGTCGTGCTCTCGAGACCGAATAAGCGCTTGTCGATCCTTGTCTGCTGATTCCAGCGCGGCTCGGTGTTTCTGGGCGATGAGACGCATCTGGGTTTGGATTTCTGAATTCTCCAATTGAGCGCGGTTCACTCGCATCTGCTCTGCCTCTGCCTCCCGCCGCCTCTGCTCCTCCATTTCAGAAGCCCGCCGCCTTTGCTCCTCCATTTCGGCAGCGCGCCGTCTTTGCTGCTCCACTTGAAAAGCCTGCCGCCTTTGTTCCTCCTGATCCGCTTTCTCCTTGGCAATCTGTTCATTCGCTATTCGTTGATCGTGTTGTCGTTGTCGCTCTTCTTGGTCGGCTTTCTCTTTGGCCACTTGCTGAGCTTGTCTTTGACGTTCAATCTCCCGATCAACGGTATCGTTTGCAGCAAAAATGTCGATCGCATTCCTCGTCCATGCCGCCCGGTACTGGGACTCCTGTTCCGCTCTTTCCGACATCACCCTCGCCTCAACAGACCTTTGGAGGAGGGCCGCACGTTCAGCTTGTCTCTGGATTTCTTGCTTATGGCTTTGTTCTGCCGCACGCATTGCCTGCTGACGGTTTTGATCTGCCGCACGCACCACACCTGTGCCAGTCGACGGTATGGGCGGCTGTTCTAAATGGTCGTGGTTGAGTCTCCTATCGGGAGCCGCTGAAACGGGGGTGGTCAAACATTTCTGTTGATTGAGAGTCGCTGCATCTTGAGAAGTTGTGGATCCTCCTTGAGCGAGCATGTATGATCCATGGTGAAGTGACGGTCCTCCTTGACGAATTGTGGTTTCACCTTGAGCGAACTCAGAGTTTCCCTGTTGATCGATCGCCACCTGAGAGCCCTCTTCTGCCTGCTTAGGCGCTTCCCGCATGTCCCTCGCTCTCATCCTCGCCATCTCCTTCTCTTTCTCACCCTTGGGGCCCTCCTCATGTCTCTCCTGCTGCGCCTTGGCCGACATTGCCTGAGCTATCGGATTGACTGAAATTTCGCTGATCACGGTCAACGCGGGTGAAGCGGGAAGGAGTTGTTGAGCGCAATGTTCGCCATCTGGGAATAGCTGCAAGAAATCAACTTCCTGTATCGAAACAAAGCAATGTCACGTTAGTCAAGCTCGTTTGAGCGGATACCTCGAGTACTTGCCACCGCATCCGCATGTTCAGCTCGTATGGCTCGCGCTTTCTGCGGAAATGTGCACATGAGACAGTACTGGATGGCAAGCGAAATCAACGAGAAATATTAGCATGTCAAACAAACAAAGTTCGTCTTTTACTACTGACGTTGGCAATGGACCACGTTGTTTTTCCACACGCATCAGTCGACTCTCCTGTCTCGAATGGCGTGAACGGATACGGTTTCCTGCACGTAAGACATCTATGCACGCGCAATGGCGGCGCAGCCATCGGTTTCGAGGACAGACCCGCTTGCGCCGATGTGGTGCCACGATGGAGCGGCGGTGTATAGTGGTAAGCTTCCTGTTGAAGGCGAAGCCACGTCCGATATCAGGTGAAATGACCATTGAGTGCAAATCGATGGCAAACTCACCATATTGTCAAAGATGCCGCCAGACAAAAGACTTTTGGCTCCCTACAGCTTCATTCAATCTGAGACGCCACGCGTTTTCCGGTTGGTAAGGGGTCTTGATGATGGCTTGTGCTATGAGAGGTCGAGAAAACTTATGCACAAGCCATATAGTTCAAGAATTTATCACTAGTACTGATGAACGAAAGGCAGATACGAGTAGCTATAATAGTGGCCATGCATACAGATCAATCGACCGTAATACAGGCCTTAGTTAGCCGGATCCAACTGATCTTTCATTTCAACAAAGTAAACAACACGCGCGTCGGAACTCGCTCGTCCTTTGATCAGATCATGGATGGCATCACATTGTCGGATTGTTGCGCTCTCTACTAATCTGACAAATATGATATCCTCCTGTATGAAGGCGTATGTGCTCAATAACACTTGACAAATCATTTTATTCAGGTCGAATTCGCTGCGAAACCGACAGCAATATTACAACTATATACCTCGACAACCAATGGCCAATATTATAGCACGCGACGCCAACCCTTCTTCCATATACCTGTGACTCTGCCAAGACCGTTAGCTTATCTCTGCTGACCTGCTGTCATCCAATTATTGTTGCTTCCCGTGTTAAAAGCATTCATAAACGCGCTATCATTGCTGGAAGCATTAGTCGGGTTGGACTGTCCCGGCTGCTGTCCAAAAATCGACATGAACGACGAGTTTCCATTCGCTTGACCATTCGAGGAGCCGCCATTCATCCCCGTAGGTTGGTTACTGCTGAAAGGGTTGAATCCCGTACCTTGCGCCGCCAAAGGTGATGTCGGACCAGTCGACGAAAAGGTTTGCGCAAAGCTGCCAGTATTCGACGAGTTATTGCCTACAGGCGTTCCGGCGCTACTGACAGGCAGAGGTGGCAGAGTCTCGACCAGGCTAGAACCAAAGTTGGAAGATGGTTTGAATGGCTTGACAGTACTTCCTGCAAACCCAGTAGGCTGTGGCTGCAATGGAGCCGATGCAGATGATCCGAAGGGGGATGAACCTTGTTGCTGTCCGAAAGACGACGACACTGACGAGTCGGCACCAGTTGTGGAGGAAGTCATCCCAGTACCGAAAGCCGACATCCCGTTGCCGAATGAGGATGTCTGCTTGTTTCCCTCGTTATTCGACGAGAAAGTAAACGCAGAAGCCAGATCAGACATTGCGGTACCAGCCGAATTGTTGCTTGCGCCCGATACCGTATTGTTCTGAGCCGGATGGAAAGGCGAGGACTGATTTCGCGCAGGCTCGTTCATCGTCAACGCGCCAAACTCGTTGGTAAACGTATTATGTCCAGAGTTTGACTTGTTTCCAAAGACACTATCAAACGTGTTCCCTCCTTGAGTCGGCATGGTCGACGCTTTCATCTGAGACAACTGGAACAAAGAAGGTCCAGTGTTTTGCGGAGCCGGATGTCGCTCGTGATCGGAAGGCAAGGCGAATGGATTCTTGGATCCAGTTGGTTGAACGGACAAGGGCTTGGCAATGTTCACGTTGTTCGCCTGCGGTTGCGGTGGCAGACTCACAGGATTCTGTGAAAAGCCAGAGCTAGGTTGGAATGGTGCTCCTGTGCTTTGCGGGAACAGCATGGTTTGCCGGAATGGATTAGGTCCAGTGGCTTGAGGCATCATCGGCTGCATACTCGAAGAGCTCGAACCAGTGCCCATCGACGCAAATGCATTCTGCTGCGGCTGTGTCGGCTGACTAGTCGGAGTGGGCTGCAGGAACCCCGTCGATTGCGGCTGCATGAACGGAGTGTGCTGCGGCTGCTGTGGCTGAGGTGCCATATATCCCGTCTGCTGAGGCTGCAAAAAGGGTGATTGCTGCGGCTGCGGCTGAATAAATCCAGTACTCTGGGGTGCCATTATTCGACCGTTTGGATGCTGTGCCCATGAATTCATTCCCGAGGGTTGGTTTTGTGCTGGGAATCCCGTCATTTGAGGCGCCATGGTGGATTGTCGGAAAGGATTAATCATCGGTTGTTGCTGCTGCATCATCGGGTTTGGCTGTCCGTACGGGTTCATCATGAAACTGCCAAGTCAAACCACATAAGTTTCTCCTATCATTAAGGGCAATCTCTGCTGGACTTACTTGTTGTTATTCGCTTGGTTCCCCGATTCGTTCTCAATACTGGCAAAGAAGTCTTGTATCGATTGATTGACCGTCTGCTGCGCTTTCGGAGGTGGCGCGGACGTCGACGTAGTTTCCGGCTGTTGTTGGGGCTGTACAGTCTTAGTTTCAACCGCTGGACTCGGTTTTGCTAATCGCAAATAAACAAAGAGAATAAACCCCCATAATTTTCCCAATGAATAGAAAACGTAACGCACCTGGAGCGGGAGTAGAGGAACTTCCACCCGTCGTCGCCGGTATATCCGCAGCACCCATATTCTGCTTGTACTCTAACCGATTTTGCTCAAAGTTTGGATCATTCAAGTACTCTTCCAACGCCTTTACCAACGAGACCGGAGCCTAAACAAACAAACAAACAGCTCACACGATCAGAGCGCCGAAAACCACCTAGATGCAGTTTTTCCTGCGACTTACGTGCTTCAGATTAGGAACGGGCACATCCACAACATGGTGTAGTCGTCTCGCTGCATCAAGGTACTCGACCACCTTGTCATTTTGTTTACAAAATGTCTTGTATATACCCAACGCCTCCCTCGCATCGGTCTTCGCCATTTCGAAGTAATGTTCTGCAAACAATTTCACACCGCACAAAACAAGTTAGGAATTGCACGTATGCGCGACAAAGGTGCAATGACTTTACTTACCGAGTAAATTAACGACGCCTTCGTTGACTGCTTGAACTAATACTAATAGATCCTTGACGAGCATTCGGAATGCCATGACCGTACACTGATCCGCAAGATCGTCTTCGTAGAACTGTTCCAATCGCCATCGTATAGGTATAAGATACCAAGAAACTTCCCTTGGAAGCGGAGGTAACGAGAAGGGCATACCTTGCACATAACAACCGCATTCACCATCTTTTGCACTTCCCTCACTTCTCTCAGCAACCCCTTATCCACCGTCAAGCTCTTCAATTTTCGTGCTCTCGCTACTCCAGACAAAGACCATAGAAATCAGCAGGTGCCTCTCTTCCTTCACATCGCGTTACACACTACACCCCTCAAACCCTGACAGCAGCGGAAACTTACAGCTCGCACCATCGTACCGCCCAGACGACGGTCCCTCCACCCGGCTGGACCTGTTGTTCTCCGACTGTACTCGTATCGGATCATGTTTCAACTCCCGGTACCCACGTATACGGCTATCCAGATACAGTGCATAGTAACCCAGATTCTGCGGCGGGGCGTAGCCTATCGAGCGGTTTGATTGGCAATTTAGCACTATATCAGGTAGCGCATCTCGAGGCGAAAGGGGAGGAAGACTTACCGTCCCAGCTTTGGCCTACGACATTTTTGAGACGGAGGAGATCTTGTTGCCCGAGAAAGGAAAGGACGTTATCTGTTGCGCCTGATCTTATCATGGAATGTACTACGATTAGAGCTTTGAAGACCACCTACACACCAACAACATACCCCGCAGAACAATCATACGTGTCAGTGAAATGCGGCGGTTCTGTATTGGCGCAGCGTCGGTGGACTCACAACCGCATTGGGCTCCCTTAGCCTTAAAGATAGAGCTCTACAGATATCCTGTACCGACCCATCATCAGAATACGTGGCATTGATAATAGGGCTGCAAAAAAGAGGATCCATCAGCTACTGATGAGCCGTGGTGGAGGAACAGTCGAGTGAACATACTCCATATACTATGTTAACCATAAACCGAAATCGTAACAAACAGATCTTCAGCTTTCGTGCGCGGCCCCAAAGTCCCGAAGAAGCCAAAGAAACGCACCTTTGACTTTGGCGGTGCATTTTTCGGCTTGCACGCCAACTTGACGGTCTTCTCGAAGCTCATACTGTCCTATGACCTTGTGATATATTTTGGTTTGATAATGGACGATCCACTTTCCTGTTTGCGCGGTAATACTCGGATGGAGCTGCTAACTTTGCGGTTTCGAATAACGATCCCGTTTCCAGATCGGATTGAGGTTCCTTCCGCGCTTGGTTTTCTGGATGTGGCGGGGCTGCTACCTGATCGTCTACTTGCACAGATTAATTTTGGGTCAGTAAGCCTATCAACGTTGTCGTCGTCGACTCTACCCGATATCACCACCATGCGGACCTGGCAGTATGACGACAGAGCCCGCGGCGCAACCAATAAATGGCGCGTCCTTAGCGCAAATGGTGGAGACCCCAGAGATTATGCCGTATTCAGCAACTTATGTCTTCAGCTCTAATCCGCCAGTATCCAGTATATTTGTATATATTTGTACTCAACAGCTTTTCAGATATGACCCAGATACAACAACCTACGTAACGAACATGTCACTCAGTCTCCTCCGGTTGCATTTGTCGTTTGTATTGGTCGGCACGTAATAGATGGCCGCACGGAAAACTACAGATAAGGAAGAACAAGAAGAGACGACGTCACCCGTCGTGTTCCGCATCAAGAGTTAAACAGTCTCGTTCGGTGGACTCAAAGAGAACAGGATCGGCTGGCGAGAGATGATTAAGGCGAGTCGGGAAGGATACCGGGGGGAGGTATCGTTCTTGTTACCATGCGGGAGTCAAAAGAGTTGTTGTAAGTGCTATAGTCGATGAATAGTTAACTATCATCTTTAGCATCCCGTTCCGTACAAGATCATCGCGATGATCACTCAACGCCACCATCCGTATGCGTAAAACAAGCCAACTGGAATCACTCTGGAAAACGACCACCAACCCTAGAAGTCCCGCATATTGTAGAAAGGCGTTCATCGATGTCTCGTTGTCCGTTCACAACCGTCTTATCGAATACCGGCCCGACCAGCCATTCAAAGCCGAAGAGAGTAGCAAGTCGTAGTCGATGATACTATCGCAAAGATAGGATGATGATCGCCAACAAATCACAACCTAGTAGGAAACGACCTTCACCTCGTTGCAGTCAGTCACCATGACAACCGTCAATAGAAAAGAGAAAGCCCCACTCACCACGCCTCACACACTCCACATGTTCACGCTCATCTTAAACAACCGATTCGGTCCCCCTTTTTCTTCTGCCTCTGCTACAACACAACCAGCTATACCACCGGCCATCGATACCCTCATTGTGTACGACATGCTCTTGACCGGGTCGTCGATGATGATGAGGTTGTTGTTGTAGTATCGGACGATGTTGCTTGATATAATGATCGTACGTCTTCAATGGAGACACCCCTCTCGGTTGCTGATCCACAATAGCAGACGGCGGCGACGGCGTCACCACAGCCTGCTGCTCAACCCGCTGCTCCTGATGAAAGATCGAACCCGTTTCCCCAGCCTTTCCCCTCCAGTCTCCTAGTTTCTGCTTCACAGGCGGTCCAGGCAACATCGGATGACTCTCCCACGTCGGCGGATAGTAATGTGCTGAAGGTATCGGTTCACCATCCTCGAAGCGCGAGGGGGAGAGGTCTTCGGTGATACATGTGGTGAGGAGCGTGCGTCGCTTGAGTCTGCTTGGTTCCTGTGCGCTTGGATGCCGAAGAGGTGTCGTGGCATTGCAGACGGACCAGAGGAAGAAGGGCTGCGCGTAAGTCCAACGGCTATCACGGTGGCAGTGGTGATTGGCAGTGAACATGATGTAGTTAGGTTGACGATGAGGTGATTCCGCCGATGTCATCGAGGAGGGTGCCTCGATGAAAATATGATGATATGCATATATCTGCATGGATGCTGGCGAACGGTCGATAAAACCCCGCTCATTACCTCTCTTCCCTCCCACTTCTCCTCTTGCCTTCTCCGCTCGTCATAACCCTCTCCAATCCAGCTTCCAATCCTCGCATAGCAAAACAAGCATCCCTGGAACCTGGAATATCTCGCCTTGCCTTACCAATCCATTCTTCCGTTTCACAGCTGGTGAAGCACTTTTCCCCTACCCTTGAGGTCCGTTCAGTCGCACCGGGTTTCTTACAGTTCTTTCGATCTCCAGGCTAAGAGCCAGTGATTATAGATCCCAGATCGAGCGAGGTGACAGTTGGCGAAAGGGTGTCTCATAGAGACGTTTCAGGTTGAGATGTGACATGATGGTGAAGAAGTGGACGTTTCCTGGTCTTTCGGATAGCCATGCGGCTCGGTCTGCGAGATATACGGCGCAGAGGCGAGGCCTCCAGCAGTCAGCAGCTCCAATTCAAAGGTCCTTCTCTCGCACTCTGTCCGTCCCGCTGCAGAATAATAGGCTCACTGAATGGCATATCCCTACTACCTTTATGATCAAGCGGATGAGACCGCTGGACGAGTGCGAAGCCGCGGCGACTATTTTCATGAGTGTAACCGAAAGATCAACTGATCCTCACCAGTATCGCATTCTCCTGGCCTTTTCTCGGCACATGGCAGCAAAGGACTTTTCGATGGGTTTGAGGACAGTTGTAGAAGGGGTATCGTCTTGGAAAAGGCGGGAGACGCAAGGCTCACAGGTGTTATGAAGGCAGTTGCCGGAATCGAGACTGGGATCAGCAGCAGAGCGTGAGCGAGTGACGAGTGATGATCGTAGTACAGAAATTCTTATGTCTGATCATCGGATATAGCAAGAATGTTGAACCCTGCTTGGCTGGACGACTGAGGGTCCACTAACGAGGATTTTATACAGCACGACTACAAAAAGCAGCCTGACTTGCCCTCTACAAGCTTCTCTACATTCTAGTTGCTACGAGTACTACAAGTCGCTCAGGCGACAGGCGACAGGACAGGCGAGCGGGACCTTTCATGTTCCACTAATAACCACTAATCGGGCACGCGACCTCTTGTTTTATTTTTGAAAGAAAGCGCACGATTCGTGATGTTAGGGCTTGTCCGTTCGATTGGAATTATTGAACATGTGGGTTCAGGTTGCCTGTATGACTGTTGTTCCGCTCTGCAAAACGTATTGCAGTTTCACAAATATCAACATGCAGCTTCTTATATGCTGCCTGTGCTTAGACAATGCAGTAGCGGATACCAACAAGGTCGTTATCGCATAAGGTAATCCAGCAACAACCGAGCTCGCTGATAATTCCTTACCGCGGAGAAAGCCGACCCACGAAAACAGCAAAACCCGACCGATATCGATACTGATCATCTACAACCCACCTCTATTCACCCATCATCCGGAATGGAAGAAACAACTTCTCTTCTCCAACAGCAACATCCTACAAAACCGCATGCATTCTTCTCAATGCCGGTCGCATTATCACGGTCCCAGCGGAAATTCGTGACGGGTGTTATCCTCCTGCTCTGCGTCGTTATCCTATGGACCTTGTCCAACTTTATCACAAGCGACTTGCTCAGCGGAGGCTACGATAAGCCATTCCTGTGAGTCTCCCTCTCGTGCTCCACGATGTCATCTTCCTGCCGACAGTTTTTATGTGCGTGCTTATCTGTGATGTGTAATGGGTAGGATCACGTATCTCAATACCTCGGCGTTCAGTCTCTACCTCTTGCCATTCTTATACAACCGCTCAAAACGGAGACGGAGAAAAGAATCCATAGGAATCGTCAACCAGTGCGTACCCGCATCACTGACCCAACCCCTCTTGCCCATTGCGGCTGACCGTGATTGTACATCCAGTTATATGCCAGTAGCGCCACGAGAGTCACGGGACAGATCCCCAATAATACCGGCCACCCGCTCCCTACGCCGCTCGAACTCCCTGATCCGCTCAGCATCCCCTTCTCCGGCTTTGAACCTGCATCAGCAAACACCTTACTCAACACCACATCACACCACGCGTTCCCTCCCGCCAATCTACTCCCCGTCCATCGATATCGATGCTGAACAGCAGAACACTCTTTCTCCTCCGCCGAGCGCTACCAGCAGCCTGGCGCTGACGAAACTCACATCAAGAGAGACGGCACAGTTAGCCGCTGTTTTCTGTTTCGCGTGGTTTGCGGCAAATTGGTCGGTGAATGCTAGTTTGGGATTGACAAGTGTCGGGAGCTCGACGATCTTGGCGGGAATGAGCGGTAGGTCCTTCCCTGCTTTTGCAAGGCTTGTGGTGTGACCGTACGGAGCAGCTGATACGTTATATGTTTGTGGTGTAGGATTTTTCACTTTGGGTTTGGGAAGGATCGTCGGCGTCGAGACTTTTACAAGAGCAAAAGTGCTTGCTGTGCTTGCAAGGTGAGCCAGCACTACCCGCCGCTACCCCAATCCAAATACTCAAGTAGAAACCTTTTCTCTGCAACAGCTTCATCGGCCTCCTACTCGTCACACACTCGGATTCGATGATCTCGACCGCCTCCACCGTCATCGACCTGATCAAGCAGCCCGCTGTCGCGTCCTATACGCGGGAGATAGTAGAATTAGGAGATCGACGGCCAAAGAATGCATTATTGGGAGACTTGTTGGCGCTCCTGAGTGCGGTCTGTTATGCGGTTTATGTGATCTTGCTTAAAGTCAAGATTGAGGATGAGGAGCGCGTGGATATGCAATTGTTCTTTGGGTAAGTCTTCGTTTTGGTTTGGTTGTCCTTTCCCCGCTGCATCTGAAAATGGCCGAACTGACACCTTTATTTCATGGGTACGAGCAGATTCGTTGGATTGTTCAACACCTTGTTCTTGCTACCTGTTATTCCGATCCTGCATTACCTAGGAATCGAAACATTCCAGCTACCAAACCGGAGGGACGAATGGATCATTTGCGGGATCAATATGGCCATCACACTTAGTTCCGACTATCTATACGTGTTGAGTATGCTCAAGACTACACCACTAGGTAAGTCACCTACCTTTCCACTCGACATCCATACGAAAAACCCCCGTACTCATTCCTGTCATTGAATAGTTGTCACGATCGGCCTATCATTAACAATACCTTTCGCCATGGCTGGTGACATTATTCGCGGTGCATCAGCTACCATCACTTGGCAAAGCCTAACAGGTGCCGCGTTGGTGATTGTCGGATTTGGACTGATGGGCTTGGAAGGGTGGGAAGAAGGGATGGCGAATCGGGTGCCTATCGTTGCGCCTATCTTGACAGACGACGGAGGCGATGATGACGATGATGGAGAGGAAGAGGAAGATGAGAGTTCAGTTTTCTCGATAGAGTCTGAAGGTGTGAACAGTCGAGTTGACTCTTCCATGGGGAGTGAAAGATATAGACTTCGGAGAGGGAGCAGCGTGACGCGTGATGCTGGTGATGTTGGTGGAGGACGGCGTTTTACGATAGGAGGCGACAGTTGAGTAATACCCCCGTTAATATTAGATGTGTGCGCGTGTTGTATTATTATCTTCTCAAGTTGTCATATAGATTCAACATCGTTTGCAAACCCGACCGGCTGGCGATACCTAATATTCGAGTGCACAACCAGAAAGGATGGCACGCCTCGAGCCTTGTTTCCGGAAGATTTGCACAACCGTTTTACCACCGTGCAGCTTATACCGTGCTCCTTCCAGGCATGCTCTTCTCATCTCAACCTGAAACGTGCTCTTCAGACTCCTTTCGCTCGCTTACCCGTCGCTTAAATCCTGGATCTGCAACCTCCTGCTCCTAGCCGAGATCGAAAGGCTTCAGGAAAAGCTCGATGCGATGACGGAAGGGGTTCGGAGTGGTCAGCAGGTCAGCATTATAGGGAATGATGGTTATTTCCCAGCTGGCGAATGATAGATCTTGCGTGGCGTGACATGCGGCAGACTTTAGCAAGGTGAAACGAGGAAGGAAAGATGGACGGCGTAACATGCGAGCGAGCGGCAGGGCGGGAGAGGAGGTTTGCTGTTTTTCTCATTTCTTTTCGACATCACTGACTTCCTATATCATCAAAACAAAGAGCATCAACACATTCTCCTTGATGACCGCTTCTGGTCCTTACCTACCACTTCTCCATCGACCTACTTACAACCGCTACAATACGCAATGCAACACGATATCTTCAACCTCTCACATGCCATCCAGGCCGCCCAAACAGATCACACTCAATCCTCACCTCACATCTCGCCGAAGAACCCCTCACCTTCACGCTTCGAAGCAGGCAACCCAGTTCCTCCCGCAACCTACTACCCGCCTATATGGGAAAATCACCCCATCCTCCCTGGACCACCAAGACGGCCAAATGAATATCAGAAATCGCCTTTTCCAGGTAAAGATTCGTGGCCTTCAACTCCAACGTTGCCGCCAACAACGAGTGTCATTGTCGGTACAGACGGCCGAGGATGGCTCGGAAGAGGTCCAGCTAGGACCGAGAACTCTGTTTTCCCGGGCGTCGATTCGTGGCCTGCTTCACCGGTACTGGGAGGGCCGACGGCAACACCACCTCCTATCACTTCTTCTTCTTCACCTTCGAACTCTCTGGTAACCACCTTGCAGCAACATCACACGCCACCACATCCCGCTATCATCATGCCGCCGTACATGCCTTCTCCTTCTCCTCGTGGTCCAATGACACCTTCTTACCCGCCTTCTCGATTGGAACGACCACCCGGTCCTGAGGAGGACGATTACAAGGATAGTCACTGGTACAGCGTTTTTTGCTGTATCAGGAGAAGGGCGAAAAGGAGAATCGAATCGGTTGTCTGAAGGCTTGATCTTGATGGACTTGGTGTCTCGGTTCCATGTCGTAGGTGAGTGGCGATCCTTTCCTCTCGGACTGATAGGAGTATGCACCGTTCTGATGTCAATGAATTGCTTGCGTCCTGCGGAACAGTCAATGCGCTCTACGATATCTGCGCGACCTATTCGCCTCTCCCTACTGCATTATCGGCGTATCGCTCGGATTCGCCCCTCTTCCCGCCATCAGCGACATACGGATTTTACGGCAACGATAACGAGCCAACTTGACAAACGTTTGGAATTTCCGCTCTCTGTTATTTGGTTCTCGGAAAAAGTTTGGAGATAGTTGGTGTTTGGAGATTGATATTATCAAGAGACGACCTTGTGCGAGCTTTACACCGTCCTCCTGAAATGCTGGTGGTGCTCGTCTGGTGTCCTTTGATTTGCTTCATGTACTGCGTTGCTGTAGCTTGGTAGTCTGCTGAGATGGTTAGAACAGTTCTCTACGCAGCAAGAGCATGGCTTCGTGAAAAAAGACATGTGTAATTGAGGGCTTGCTTTGGCAACGACTTGCAACGGAATTGAAATGAAGCATCAGTTGTGCCTTCTCAAACCTTTTCCTCACAACTTGTTCCTCACTCTGCCTTGTTGAGACTGTACGGTCGCCTCGAGTTGTTCTTAGCTTGAGATGCCCGCACGATACCGAATAACCCGGACGAGATAGCGGTAGACGATGTCGCGATCAAACCTTTTTCTTCCCATTTCCGCTTGGCCGAAGTATGCATGTATGACGCGCTACACAACCTGATTCATGTCATACTGTATTCCGTCGGTAGTGCTCACGAGCGGTGTGTCGCCCACTTTCTTTTCTCGGACGAAAGAAAGGTTACGACTGTCCGGACAGCTGATAAACATCAAGACCTATGAACGCTTAATGGCGACTGGCGCACGGAATCTTGAGTCGGCGCCGAAAGAACGCTGACTCCCGCAAGCTCTCTTCTTCGGTCGCAAATTTCTTACGCACTCCTCGCACCAGCTTTTTGCCGCGAGTTCGCTGTCCCTCGGGGAAGTCATGATCTATGTATGATGGCCATATGATACGCCGATTGCAACGCCTGATCGACTGATTTTCTCGGAGAGGACTGCCGAGTGATGACCAGTTGTAGAAACGGCTCAGCTCAGTGGCAAACACGTCCGACAACGCACAACTCGCACGACCCATGAAATATAGCGCACGTTCCTGGATTCGTCAAAGGCTCAATACTGCTTGGTTTCCACGCCGACTTCTTATCAAGCATGCGCCTTTGTGTCGTTGTGCCAGCCACCTAGCTTCCTAGCCGAAATCTGATAAAGGGTCGAATTGCGGTATCCTGCTGGTCAACGGCTGCGTCCATCATTTCCTAAATCGAATCCGTGCATAGAGACCTGATGATGCGATTGAAAGGCGACAACAACAGTTCAGCTGAGGCGGGCTTTCTGGCGAATCAGCGAATAACATTGCCTATTGAAAATTTAGAGCTGGACAGCGGGAACGAGTGTTTGAGTTTGAATAGTAAGTGCAGCTGTAACAACGGGATGGCAAGCAGTATTGGAGCTCCGAAAATGAACAGATGAGCCACCAGCTGGTTGTTAAGTAACATCTTTTCTTGCCACCACTCCTTGGTACATAGTCCACGCGCCGTTCTCCATATCGTTGTTCGCATTCCGCACAAACCAGCTACCCACTTCGATAACACGAATCGTGTCCCTTGATTCACACACTACCTTCTTGCAGTCCTGCAACGAGTTTGTGCTATCTCTCTTGCCCGGCACCCCTACTATGCAACAACACTGGCTTGGCGCCAAAGCCCAGTTCTGTCAAGTTTCGTTATCGAACGCACGCTCTTCGCCGCATATTTCACCCAAAAACCCTTCACCATCCGTCTTTGAGGCAACCGGCCTCCCCATCCAAAGCGCAAACTTCTATCCGCCGACGTGGGAAGCACACCCGATCCTGCCCGGACCGCCGAAAAAGCCTAAGGAATACCGCCATTCACCCTTTCCTAGCCGCGATTCATGGCCTATTGCAACGGATCTGCCGGTACCAGCGGCAGCCAGGGGAAGCGAATGGGAAGGAAGGGGTTGGGAGAGACGAGGTCCAAGCAGGTCGGTGAGCTCTGTTTTCCCAGGCGTGGATTCGTGGCCTACTTCGCCGACTTTGGCAGCGACACGTGCGACTCCGCCTCGTCATACGTCGTCAAGAGTTTCATCGCCTCTCGCCCTTACCCCAGCAGCTACACCACCTGGTCCGGCAGTTGCGCCCCATTCGTCGCTGGTCGCGTCTTTTGTCACACCGTCGCGGTACACACCTTCTCCGCTTGGCTGCCCTCGGACATTATCTGCCGAACCTTCACCACAGAAGCCAGCTCGTCCACTGGAGGATGAGGACGATCATGGTGACCCATGGTATAGCTGGATGTGTTTCGCGAGGAGAAAGGCAAAGAGGGAGATTCGGTCGACTGTTTGAGCTTCAATTAGCGTGTAGAATTAGTGAGTGATGTCGTTTCTTCTTCAAAGGCCATACAGGGACTGATGCAGGTAACTGCAGTGCTTTTAGAACCAATGGTCGGGAGAGGCTTCACCGTGCTTGAAAAGAATTATCGAAACGATCCGCCATGACTTGCAATCCGATGGCACTGAGGAACTCCCTCGACATCCGCCAGGCATCCGGTGCCACCAGTAAACGACCTATGCATGACGTGCAAGAAGTTGACATATGCGTTACCTTCTACTTCACTATCTGGAACGGTGGATCGCCCTTGTACTTGTACCCATATGGTACCCATCGACAGATGGCCGTCCATGCCGAGACAGAGAGGAACGGAGAAGGCCAGAAGAATTGATTTGAGTTGTACCGATTATTGTTGTACTCAGATGTCGAGGTGATAGTCTTGGACATATTTCTGATGATGCTATGTATTGCCGATGACAGTCGAGAGCGCAGCCTTCAGAGAGGAGATCCCTCTTTAAGCATTACACTCTTGCCAGAGGTGGTAAATAGCACAGTATGATTCGGTTCATCGTCTATAGTACTTACAACCCGCTCAGCAGCAGTTTCTGTATATCCGGCCGTTACTGTCTTCTTGCCCAGTAGGTACCTCCCTTTTCTTCAAGTCATTCAGGACAACACGCTACGCGCGCACAGAGCGAGCCCAGCACTGAACATTACGCTGCGGAGTTTCGTTCTCGGGCTTGCGTACTAGCATGTGGATAGCCTTTGCGTGATGTTCGGGAGTATCGGAATGATGTCAACTTCCATTATAGTCAAGTGTCGTTGCACAAGATTTGCGGACGAAGGAAAACAGTTCAATTATCGAAGAAGAATGCTCGATGTGGTATGACGACATCAGAAAAAGCTATCAGAAACGGCGATGAAACAGAGGTGCCCCCTAATTCTGATAGAGGTCTCATCAACCATCAACCACAGCACTCTATGATCGCAACATCTGACCTGTATGCAAAAGCATTCCCTTCAGTACTGGTCGACCGGCAGCATTAGCTCTAGTGCTCGAGCTTCAAATTCAACTATGCCCGGACCAACTGCCCCTCAGGATCTAAGGCTTCGTGCCATTAGACTATACAAAGAGGTGAGCGTTTCCTGTATCGCTCGTTCTTATAGGCTTGCTCATCCCCGAGTTATTCTTATGCAGCTGCACAGGTTAGGTAGAGATTAGTAAGTTGTCTTCAACCTAATGCTAGTCTTTAGGTAAATCCCTGTTTCGAATCTGGTTTTGATCATACGCTTTCCAACAGCCCAGATCCGAATTATGAATTCAACAAGCGACTCAGACGAGTCTACGAGAGCAAGTCCACCTCCCTCTCTACAAAAACATCGTTCCTTTTCTCGCAGAACTGATGATCTCTCTCTTGCCATGCGGATATCTAGAGAAGTCAGATATAACGGATCGAAAGGCCATCGAAGAGAACCTTGCTCTCGGAGAACATGTGAAGAAGGGTAAGTCTCGGAGAGCGTACACATTTTATTGTAGGGAAAAGCGAGTATTGATCGAATCATTCCGGTACGCAGAGGTATTGGCGATGTTGAGTCTCAAGAAGTTCAGACACCTTCGTCGAACGTACTACAATAACGATCCTCCCAGAGCATCCACTACATAGGCTATTCCTGTCTTCGGATTCAGAGCCAGACTTTGCCGTTTCTCCTGTTGGTTGTACGTTTCTTATGTTGTAATGGATTCCCGATATGTCGCTCGTAGGATGGTCTTATAATCTATCTCTCACCTCGACTTGGAAGGCGTCAGAAGCGCTGTTGCATAGACGAATCGACCGCTCTCATCATGTCTTCTTCATTTCCATAATGCAAGCAATCGTTCGTCTGCTGCCGCTATATCTACAAAGTGCCCCCTCGTTATCAACACCTACATGCTACAGACCCTGCTGAATAGTATTCTGATCGAACTGGAACGCCGGGTAATGCGGAAGGATTTGAGGTGTAGCTGAAGCAGAACCACTCAAACTCGCCGCAGCCACAGCCGCCGCTGCTGCCGCTGCCTCCGCGTTTATATTCTCCTCTGCCTCCATCTCACGTTCTCGGCTCCCAGATCGAGACGCAATATCACTTGGTGTGCTGCCTTTGCGATATTCACCGGTCCCCTTTCCGCTGAGGCCTTTCCGACCTGGTCGTCCATCCGCGTCGGTCCCGGGGTTGTATGTCCACCAGCCGCCTTTTCCTGCCTTGTCTGCGGCATTGTCCGAAGGGCGATCCACTCGGACGAAACATTTTCTAAAAGAAAGATTACCACAAATCAGTCTTGGAAATGACGTGAAACCCGAGATCGTCCGGAGCTCACTTTAGACTCAGATTGTGCCGGATACTGTTCTGCCAACCTGGTTCTCCAAGCTTAAAGTAGGGATAACGTTCCGAGATACGCCGATAGATCTCACTCAATTGTAGCCTGCCCTCTGCGGAACGCTTGATTTCGTGAGTGATCAATTCATGATACGTAAAGTTGGGTTTGTAGTGTTTGACGTTGGGGTCTGTCGAAGAGACGTTTGCTTGATTGGTGTATATCGGCTTCTTTTGTTTTCCTTTTGTGGAACTGGATCGTGAACTAGAGGGACCGGCTTGAGCGGAAGGTGTACGACTACTAGATTGACCGTCTGGAGGCAAAAGACCAGCTGCAGCGGGACAAGGGGTCAATTATGGATAGAGGTGGTTTTGGGAACTTGGAGGATTACCCACCACTGTTTTGCTGCACTGCACGCTTGCTGTTGCCTTTTGTACTCGCTCTTTTCCGCTTGATGGGACCCGCAGTCGCGGTGGCGTCTGAACCGTTCGGTACGGGGGGCAATTCCTCGCCTGTTTGAAACTGGCTGACGACGCTGTGTAGAGTCGTATCGTGTGGCCAACCCAAGCCATAGGGATTTCCTTGCGACGTGCTCCATCCCGTAGCTTGCCAATCTGTGGTTCCGACAGGATCATCGGTTGGCCCCATTTGCGGCGACACTATCACCGAACTGGTAGCAGTCATTCGTCGTTTCTTGAGAGCCATGCCTTCATTGCGTGCAGCATTGACAGCATCCTCGAGCGTTGCAAATTGTCCATTAGCTTCCATTGGACTCTGTTCCACTAGTCCAGCAGCGTGTGCAAGATCATCCAGAGCTGATCTTCTGGGTGTACCCGTTACCAAAGAGGCGCTTGCTGATTCTGGAGGTGATTGGTGGTCATTCGAAGCGTTTTCAGCTTCTGTAGACGCTGTCAATTCGCGGTTGAGGGCAACGTCTGCCAAGTCGGACAAATTGCAAGATTTCGTGTATCGATGTTTTGAATTTGCACCGGTCTTTTTTACCAAGCCACGGACGGCATATACCGGCCCCTCGGTGACTGAGCTTTCCCACGTCGCCTGGGGGAAAGCTTTGACGACCAGAGCGGCTACCTGATCCTTTGAGGGCAATGGACACGAGGATGGTAGATCTCGAGCCATTTGCGTGTACAAGTCTTCGCGCAGAACCGTGGGCGCATTGTTGTTCGGGTGCGGTGGTGGTAGGAAGTTGTATGATTTGCGTAACCTATGATACGATCAGAGTTAGCGCCGCAGAAAAGGGTCTTGAAGAAACCCAAACTCATGAATTAAGCAAGACCTACCAAGCCACCAAGTCAATTTCTGGTCTCTCGGACCCCGACCCTTGTGAATCCACCTGCGTCTTTGTCTCGTCATCTACGCCAAGATCCGCATTCCCGGTATCAAATCCGTTTCCGTTCATCTTCTGACCTTCCCGGTGCTCGAATGCTGCACCGAGGCTGAGAGACATACGTTCTGCATTCGAATACCCCGCAGGCAGTTCATCACCCTGAGCCGCGGCGATGGCCATCAGTGTCGTCGGAGATGGCAGGTTTGCTGGATCATCGGCGGGTGGCTGAGGAACGTCCATAAGGTCTGGATCGACCACCATTTCGCCATCGGCGTATTGTGTGGCGTGGTCGAAATCTATTATTCTGGCCGTATCTCTGGTGGAAGACGTCGCCGCGCCCCAGTTGCCTGGTACTGAAGGTAGTCCTGTGAGGTCGGGATCGATAGCACCCTCGACACTGTTCCCGTTAATAACTTGTTGAACTTGATCAATGATAACCTGTTCACCAATATTGTGCTGCGCGGTACTGTCATGGCGTCCAACCGTAGAGCCCCCCTGCCGCAGGGCGACGGTATTTGAGGGCGAGTCAGGGTGACTTTCATTCAACCCCAGATTGCCAAAGGCTGGCGGCATTGGAAGGCTTCCACCGGGAGATGCATGATTCTGCATTGCACTGTTAAAGGAATTTTGTTTTGGCGACATTGTTCCAGGCGTGGGGAGAGGCTGTACGAAGATTGTATTAGTAAGTCTGCAACATGTGGGATGATCAATGCATTCTTCGCCTACCTTGCCGTTCTTTGCATCTTTTGTCCGTTCCTTGCTAAACCATTCTCGTACTTTGCGCTGCAATTCTGGCTCATCAACTTGACTCGTTCCCTCTTCTGCGCTTCCCATCCTGCCAGCGGCCTGTGCTGCTAGCGACTGAACCTCTTCATCTGACGGAAAACGATGTTTCTGATACACATCGCTCATCTGCTGCAGTGTTTCCGTGTCAAAGTCGACCTCGAACAACATGTCATCTTCATCTAGTAGAGAAGTCATCGAGTGATCGATATCTGCTGGGTAATTAGGTGGAGTATTCGCAGTTGCAAGATCCGGAGGTGGTCGTAGACTGAGTAGGATAGACTCGCTCTGGTCACGAGGTGTTTTTGTAGCGGTCCAATCTGATGCACTTCGAGCGTTGGCTTGCTGATTATAATCAATGACAGAAAGAGGTAGTGATTGATATTGCGGCTGTGATGGATTCCTTGACTCTTCTGCCATTGCTCCGCAACAGGAAATTTCAGCGCTCCTAGGCGAAATCGGTGACCCTGTTCGCACCGTCTCTGTTCTGTGCCGCTACAAGCGATGTAATTTACTGTTTTTTGGTGGTATGACAAGGCAAAGGAAGTGTCAGCATCGCTTTGCAGAGCTGTAGTATTGGGAAACCATGTCAACCTACCTTTTGCTCTCGTTCTGAATCAGGAAACCGAGCACAGACGACAAAAACAACAGACGCAGTCAAAGTGTCGTACCTAATCCCGCTATTGCACCTGGACCGCTGAACCTGTCTTGGAAAGGTGTTGCAGCCGAACAGATACGCACTAGGACTTTCCAAGGACAACAGGCGATTCACAATCAAGTGAATGTATCGACCAAGAACACACTGCGCAATGGGATCAACAAAGTATGACCAGGTATTTGTTTCCAAAGATCGTAGTTTCCGCCAAACAAGCCAGGTTAGCGTAGCAGCCTCCTCTGAGCCGTTGGTCGAGCGAAAGCGCATTGTAAACAACAACAGGCGGAGGTGGGCGCGAATATTCGGCCCGAAGAAACGGGATTTAGGGCCGAAAGGTGGTTTGTAAGCTAAAACAAGGGTTTTGGGGATGGTAGAGGGTAGTGAATAGTCAATTCAATAGTGATATAGTAAAGGGTGTCGGAAGGCGAGCAACGAGCTACTAGTCTGTGCTTGCAGACGGTGGCGGCGGCGTAGACCGCTTGAAAATATATGTCTGAATGATAGCTCGCTGTCCGATATCTTCTCTGGTATACTTTCTATTTATATACATCCGACAGGTGTCTGCCTACAGCCTACACGCAATCTGATTCAAGACAGGCCTCTATAGCAGATATACAGATCTATATATACTGCCTTCATACGAAACAGCATCCTTCCTCCCTCCTTCCTGCTCATCTATCTGCTAACCTATCTACTAACCCTTCACTCACATCCGACTTCCCGCCTTACCTCCAAGTAACTTCCCAACACCTTCGTAACACCCAATCATCATGCCACACGCCGGCGCCACTTTGGCCGTGCGCGGCACAACTCCAGCAAACAACGCTCTCCACCCTTCCGTCTTAATCACATGAAGAAGAAGCGGAAAAGTGCTCGCTGGATGGTTGAGCGCTTGTGGGGAACACGTAGCGGCGGGTGTAAATACCTGACGACGGGTTTTCAGCACATCAAATGGCGCTGTGAGGATCGATGCGGCTGTTCCGCTGATGGCGCCAGAGATGAATGTCATGGTCAATCCTGGTTTAAGCGTTTGTGATTCCGTCAGGTACTTTTTCGTCGATTCGAATCCTGCCCAATATACACCTAGAAACAGCTCTGCGTCAGCTTCCCGAGAACAATCACGATGAGAATCCGGCATGCCAGGCGAATAACTTACCTGAGAACGGGACGTCCCGCCATAGCGTCGGTCCTAATCCTCGCCACAAACTCGTGATCCCTTTCTGCTTTACGAGATTCGAAATACTCTCCGCCGTATTCTTATATGTCGGCCGCTCCTCCCCAGGTCCCGGAAGCGCTTGTAGCCTAGTCCGGAACAACTCCATCGGGGAAATGACGGTAGCCGATATCGTCCTGGCGATACATCCGGCGATGAACGGGGTAGGTGTGAGGTATGGTTGTGATGTCGAAGTCGGTACACTGACGTTCAAGGCTGTGGATTGGGGGAAAATCGCAGGGGATAAGGGTTGTGGTGTGTGAGACGTCATGAGTGAGAGCAGATGCTCGTAGCCGATCATATAAATGGCTGCAGAAGGTATCGACATAGCTCTACATTTCCAACGGCTTAGCTCTGCGGTCACACCAAAGCCACGTCTCTGAGACTCACAGTGCTGTTCCAGTCCCGCGCCATAACCCCTTATACCCAGTATCCTGCAACACCACTCTCACTTCTTGCCAAAACCCACTGCCCTGGACAACCGATGCTCCCCGCCTCGCCTCGGCTCCGCGTAACAAGCTCTGCGCTTCATCAAGCGTCATCGTCTCTCCCCAAATTCCAGACCATTTCGACGGATGGAGACACCCTTCTGGTGGTGGTGGGGCAAACAACGCTGCTGTACCGCTCGATGATGCTGTCGGTGCGGCAGCAGTAGCAGTGGCGAACGCTGATGAGCCTGATGAAGCCGATAGGGGGAAGAACCGTTGAGCTGTTTGGCTTGAAAAAGAGGCCATTGCGGATTCTGCTGTTCCAGAGGAGGAAAGGCAAGTCATTCCCATCGTGCTGGTCCGTCCTGACTGTGTGATGGAAGAAGTGGAAGTGATGGTCGTGCTTTGAGCGCCGGATCGTCCGATCTCTGGTATCACGCCGGTTTGACAGCACACGATGTTGGGTTGGCTTGCTGATGGTGCCGAGTTTGGTCTATGTGTTTGCAGCCGAGTTTTCAGGACATCGAATGGAGTCACTAAAGGTAGGTGGTAGTCAGCATGAATTCCTGGGTTCTGAATTTTGCTCAACAAAAATAGTATGGCACTTACTGAGGAGACTGGTCATTACTGCGCCTGTCACACTTGCTATCGCCTTTGCTCCTAGAGGGCTAACCAGCGGCTGGTCCTCATCAAATATCCCGCTTCTCGGCTGACCCACTCCATCCCGTATTCTACCTTCCTTGACAGGACTCGTCGACATCGACCGGCGCCCATCATCACTGCCTGTCTCAAAATCCACCAATTTGCCCTTTCCTTTGTCGTTCCCACCGCTGCGCTGCAATCGGTTATACTGCTCTCGAGTGGCAGCATCGGTGCCTATTTGATCTATTGACCACCTACTTAGACCTTCGTGCGAGGTTGAGGCGGTTGGAGCAAAGAGTAGAAGGTCCTCCTCTGCATCGGGAACATCGGGGAATAAAAGGTCGGGATGTAGGGTACTCGGCCGCTGCGATGATGGCGGCGGCTGCTTCGCGTCTCCTGGCATAATGGCTTTCCTGAGAAGGTGTTTATTCTTGCAATGTGGATGGTCGATGTGGATATGTATGATTGGACTCTCTACTTGAGCCGCGTGACAAGTGGCAAGATAAGATAGAGGTTGTGACAAAACAGTGGCTCGGGGTATTCGGAAAGCGATCGATTGCCCTTTATTTTCTAGTTTGGCCGCCGAAGCAGTGACGCCATGCTTGACAAAGTAAACAAAATCTCTTCGGCCAAGGTGATGGATGTACTGGTAATGTAGCCAAGCTTGTAGCCAGTAGGTAGGTGTACTGGAATTCAAAACAGGCCGTGTTCCACATGACTTCCGCCCTCAATACAAAGAAACACTATCCGACCATGCTCAACTCAACTCAACGTATTAATCGACGCACTTGGGATTGGCACGAAAGATTACAGTAACCGAAGAACATCAGTCCAATCTCACGATTCCAGTGAGCTGCAATGACTTCGAAGCAACCTTTGGGTCGGCAAAGCAATGAACAGTATTTCATGTATAACTTCAGGGGGAATTGTACGTTTTGCATGTCCCTTCTTTAACCCTCATCCTCGGCGTCAGGGTGCAAGATGTTTTTACTCCGTTCGTCTACCTCTTTCGTCGCTTTGGCTAGCACACCTCGCACAACCGCGGCCTTTCGTGAACGATCAAGCTCTCTGCTGTTCAAGATGTCCAGGTCTTTCAACACATTCAAGCCGTCGGAAGGCTCATTATCGCAGAAAATCATCCAAGACCATATTCAAATCCTCGCTCTCGCCAACAAAATCCTTTCCTCTTCGGATCATGCAACCAAAACGGCGTACCAAAACCAATTCGTCTGGGAAACAGCCAGACATGCGATCTCAGAGGAACTCGTCGCTTTCCCTGCCTTTGAAAAGTATCTTGTGGACGGTCATGCTAGAGCGGAAAAGGATAGACATCAGACAGCGGTGTTGAAGAAGGAACTATACCATTTCCAGAATCTTCCCCCTGGAAACAACGATTCCGAGTTTGGACGGGCGATTCATCAACTCTACGTTGATCTTGAAGCGCATTTTCTGGAGGAAGAAGAGCATGATTTTCCCAAACTCGAGGAAGCGGTTGGTCAGGATGAATCTATACGCCTTGCCAAGAGTTTCGAGAGGACCAAATTATTCGTGCCGACGAGGTCGCATCCCACTTCTCCTGACAAACCTGTATGTATCCTGCTCATTCACAATGTTTACACGAGAAATTCAGAGCGTATGCCTGGTTCATTAACGTCGCTCGTGTTTCTGTTTGTTGCGGCAGCCCTTTGAGACCGTCACAAGCCTTTTGATGGCACCAGTCGACAAACTGGGAGACTTGTTCCGAAAGTTTCCCGAAAAGGATCCTTAGGAGGTCGGTGTGGTGTGGCGTGGCGGTACAAGTGCTCGTCTAGGTTAGGATGTGCTTCTTGAACATGGTACATGTGAGCGAGAGGCTTCTAGGGCAGTGATGTACAACTTTAGGGTCAGTCGAAGTGTAAGCATTCAATCAGTTATTTAGTCTCTTGAGAATTGAAAGAAGATAGTTGCGATGCCGGTGAAACGGTCCAATCGGTAATTATGTTTGTCACTATCCCCGGGTCCCACCTTTCATCAAAATTCCTTGGTTACCACGGGGAGCTTTCAGACACGTCAAAGGGATTCAAAGGCATAATATTCAAGCTGATTTACTATACAAGGGCTTTCTTGAATGAGTCAACCCGAAGTTTGCAGCTGAAGACTCAGCAACGTTCCGAAACTGCCGTGTGCAAGGCCCTCAGCGTCTTCCTGTCAACAGCACATTGCGACGATTCCCGATCTCGGAGCCAAGTGAGCAACGATTTCCAAAGACACCCATTCAGTCCAGACATAGGATGCGGAAGCACAGGACTGAAACCTGCTTTGAGGATGAGGGGCATCTTCAGGAATGTGTGGCCGCATCAATCACAAAGGCCATTAAAGTCATGCAGAAACGTAAATCGAGGAAAGTCTCTGGACATCACAGTGTATGTTGCGAAAATATCTACTAAGCCTTGTCTACCCATGGTTGACTCCTTTTTTTCTGTTCCTAATGTAGAAAAAAGACACGGTCATCACGGCAATGCTTTTCATCAGCTACTTGCTCGCGGAATACCAAACGATACCTAAAGAGAGACGCGCAGGGCTTTGTATCGGCAAAAAAACAAAGTATAATCCCACGAATATGCCCCATATCGACGAGAAGCACTGGAAAGCACTGATGTCCCTGAAAGACCCCAACAAGGGGACGCACCCCCTTTCATTTCTCTGGTTCGGAGGACACCCCACCTTGTATACTTCGATGCTGATCCTTCCCGTGGTGGGCGGTATTTTCGGCGCCATCGTCGGATACTGGCAGGTGTCCAAGAACCTTAATAGCCTCGGTGAGCCTACCGTAGTGCGACCTGACCCTCCGGGCCAATGAATCAAGGTACAGGACGGTAGCGATCATTGACACAATGTGACACGACTTGACTTTCAGGGATACACAAGGGAATAATTGGGATTATGGGAATCATGTTCATTGCGACCTTGTTGGCGTGCGAAGAATCTATCTCCAAACGCGATGTCGAGAATGATACTAACTCAACTTGATATTTTCGCTTCATCTCGTAGGGAGCTGCTGGACGCCCTGTGCATTGCGAGCCCGATAGCACCAGTCGTCAACCAAACT
The DNA here is from genome assembly GCA_030039215.1 of Naganishia onofrii. Classification (NCBI taxonomy): domain Eukaryota; kingdom Fungi; phylum Basidiomycota; class Tremellomycetes; order Filobasidiales; family Filobasidiaceae; genus Naganishia; species Naganishia onofrii. Next base: position 48,458 of record JASBWV010000027.1, on the reverse strand, counting down.
ATCGAGCCATGGAAGGTGATCGCGGATGTAGGAGAACTGCAAGTGATATTGATCTGGTATTTTCGTCGTTATCCATCACAAACCGATATTATCTCGGACGCTCTGGGCTGCCCGCGGGACGGAATTCTCGAGATTTTCTTATGCGATCGCGCTGCAGAAAAACTGAGACTGCATGATGATATGAAGCTATCTTCCAAGAATCCAGTATAGGCGACGTCGTCATAAAGAATCTACGGGATGAATATAGCTGATACCCGTAGTACAGGATTACTACAGAAAAGAACACGCTACATCGAGAACACTACAAAGGAGGACACTACAAAGAAAAAACGCTACCAAACCGAAGATACATTTCGACACAGGCCCATAAAATTGATACAACGCAAAACCCGATATCCAGAATCGTGATAGCGCCAACGCATACTCACATACCACTGACTGCATTCGAGAGCCACCATCCAGCAAGTCCAACGACAAGTCCGACACAAGCAACCTTGAAGAACCCCCACCCGGCAATGCCTTTCGCCCTACCCGCCGGCTCAGGCCATACGACGCTTTGTATCAGCGATAGAGGGTAAACGAACGCCTTGGCCACATCCCAACCTGCTCGAAGACCCTTTATCACGCCCAACCCAGTACTCCGGGCTCCTGGTGCGTTGCCTGCACCAACGCATCCATCATCAAAGAACCCAGAACGTTCTTGGGTGCTCGATTTCTCGGTACTGCTTATACCCTGCGCCGAGGCATCCGCTGTCGACTTCTTGCCTTTCGATGCCGCCAAGCGATCCTTGTCTGCATCTCTGCGCGCTGCAACACGCCGACTGAGCCCTGCTTCCCAATTACCGGGCTGGCCTTCATAAGATCCTCTGGCACGAGCGAGAGTCGGCATCGGTCGCTTTTCGATAGGTGATGGTTCTGCGGTCAATTTATCGTGACTTCGAGCGAGGTCCTTGGACTGGGAAGGCGAGCGTAGATTGGTACTCGTTGCGAGACGACTTGTACCCAGAATCGTGCTCTCGCGATAGCTTCGTTGTAAATTCAATGACCGCCATTGTAAGAACGATCGAATACCCGATTTCCTCAAATGACGTCGTGTGCCGCTCGCCTCGGAATCCTCTTTCGCAATGGCAAGCAGCAAATCTGACACCTGACCAATATCAGACTCTATTCGGTGCCGCCGAGATGGATGGGTATCGGACGACTGGCAAGTGTAGAACTCGAGTCCACAGGCGAGGGACAGTAAAGACGACAGATCTTCCGGATAGCAAATGGTCGGAACCATAGATATTAGTTCCTCCATCTGTGATCGCTCTATTCAAAGCATAGGGTCGACACAAATCAATACCCCAGGAGGTGACAATGAGCTCTATCGCATGTCCCACTCACCTTTCCCCAACAAGTGCCGTCCATCACCCGAAAGTACCGCCAATTCACACCAATCCGCCTCCTTCATGTCTTCATGACGCCCTCCACTTGTCGCCGGACCCCAGACCCAGGACTCGACAAGTCCATACATGTCGCTCGACCCTAGACTTTCCGGATCTTCCTCCTCTTTCATTGGAGGGCGCAGAAGGGAGTCGAGGCGCGTGTAGGTATATTTGATGTGCGAGATTGCCTGGAATGCAAAGCCCCAAAGTGCAGTACGCGACATGAGAATTGAGGTATTACGGGTAGCATCGCGAGGAAGACTCACGTTGTCAAGATTACTATTTTGGCCTTTACCAAAAACCTTGATACGCGCAACCAACTTCTTCCCCTCGGCCGCACTACGAATGACACCGTCCGTCGGCGTGGCAACAACATACACACCGACGGTATAGTACGCGCCCTTTACGTCTTGTCCCTGCGTCGATGCTGCCAATCTCGTAGGTGGTGAGGGGAACTTGTACACTTCGAATCTCGAATCACGCATAAGGTCGCGCAAAAACGTGTTTGTCGTTCGGTTGGTGCCGCACAGCACCATACTTAATACACTACCCGACTGCGCACCTTGTTCCTTACTCTTTGTGGCATCGACTGCTATTGTTGGCGCCACGCGGTTGGTCGAGTCTCTCCTCGGAGCAGTTACGTCGTCTGTCCCAGATGGGGAGCGGCGATTGTTATTGACCATAGAGGTACTAACGCTCGCCACCGGAAGTTCGAGAACGGGTATAACCAAATCGAATAGATCGCCTTGGTAGCGCTGTCGATCGAGGGATTCTTGCACGGCCCAATGAGAGCGGGAATGCGTATCGTTGCCCGCGGTCACGGTGCTGTCAACCTGAGTTGATACTGGAAGGCTTTGAAGTTGTGCCTGTGTAGCGGTATTATTCAAAGAAGAAGGATTGTTCGATGTTCGCCGAATGAGTGAAGGGATTGTCGCGGTATTCCGTCTACTGATTGCATAAGGGTACGGGACTCTCCCGATTCTGGATGGATCCGCTTCCGTAGGACCTAGTTGACTTTGTAACCGTCCTCCAGCTGCCGCTACACCCGCCGAGACTCCAGAACTGGGTCCATCGCTGACACGCCGAGGTCGCCCTGCTGGAGAACCCGCTCGACTGTCTTCCTCCGACGACCCGTACAATGACCAAGTGGTGCTAGTGTCCATGTCCGTGTCCATGTCAATATCGGTATCGGTATCAAGATCCACAGACGCGGGAACGGAGGAAAGCGAGACTGGGGATGCTGGTGGTGATAGGGAGAGTGAGAGTGGGGTAGCTGATCCTGCTGATGGAGAGCCTGTGCGGGAGGGCGGAGCGATCGCTGGTCGGTTGTTGGCAGCATGAGACGACAGAGGCATTGTCTGAGCTGATCGACTTTGCACACCTTGTAGAGATTGAGGCGTATTCTTCTTCGAGATACTCTCGCTGGACGTGACCATCGCCATACGTAAAGCATCCCTCAGGATCACGCTCTGATTCCCTTCATTCGGCACAACCGGCGCACTCATCATCGGTCTTTCAAAGTCTTGCTGCTCTTCAGGATCCGAGAACATGGATGAATGTATGCTTTGGACGTCAAAGTTGCTGTCTACGGATGATGGTGGCGAATCCTGAGGAAAAGAGGAGGGCGGATTGCGTGATGGCGTCATCGTTTGAACGCAGACACTACTGTAAGGTGACCGGTACTAGATGATCGTATTCAAAGAAGGTTGAAGGCGAGTCTTGGCCAATGAAGATGTTGAGGTGGCCAATGATATCTCTATCAGGAGATGATGCTTGATATAATGACAAGGGTAAGAGCACATCGAGAGGAAGGAGAGAAGAGGAGATAGGGGATAGGGAATCGTTCGCCTCCCCGCGTCCGCCGAGTGTGAGTGTGGGGAAGAGTAGTCAGACAATCTTGCCTCCACTTTCATTTTTGTAAAATTCATTATATTTATGCACAATTATTGGGCTTGTAGCGAGTCGACGTATCGGTGTCGTCCTTTGTCACTGCCCGACAGATGTTCACAAAGGTACGCAGCATCGGTGCACGATGGCACACAACTTAGATGGCCAAGGTGTCAACTGTGATTATCCATTCACATACTCCACTTGATCATGCATACGTCCGCATCGACCAAATGGACGATCCGCCGGTCAAAAGCTATGTTGAAGCACAATCCAAGTACAGATTACCTAAGGAGCCATTTTGCGATTTCAGTCGCGCTTGGAAAACGACGCGTTCAGAGTTCAGAGACGTTCCTCGATTCCTTGTTGCTGTAGGCCTGCTTGTATAGACCGGTTGCCATCATTCCTCTTGGAGTCTTCTTCTCCTGTTAAACAAGGACATACAGAGACATTACACTCTGCCGACTCCACCTACCACAACCTACGAAATTCCGCAAAATGCCTAGAGAAATCATCTCGCTATCTGGTCAGTACTGGACAAACTCGTGTCTTGCGGACATGTAAACAAATCGATTGATGGCGAGTCACTGATACTTACCTTTCTTTTCCTTTTGCTCCTACAGTCGGTCAAGGTCTGTCCACATCCATTGGAGTCAACTACGAGGAAGAATGCTGACCGGGATACGATCTTGCTGCTTTGCGTGCTATTTTGCGTTGGAATCTGATATGGTGGAACGCTGGTCTCGATGTATTGATTGATCGCTGCTTTATGGATGTTCAGCCGGTAATCAATTGGGTGTTGGTATGTATCACTTCCCTGCCATTCTGTCGAAGTGTAATATGCTGATCCACCTGTATATAGCGTTCTGGGAGAACATCCTTCAGGTACATACTCTAGGACATTTTCTTTCCGCATTGAATCTGTGCTGATATCTGGCATCTGTCTGTAGGAACATGGACTAGACAGTGGGTGTCCAACCCTGAAATTCTGTCAGAAACGCAAGACTCACCGTTGTCTCTGCGCGATCAACGTTAATTCTACCGTTTTTCAGAGTCAGGAAAATACACTGGCACCGAAGCGTCCGCCGGTATTCAGCTCGACAAACTGTCCGTCTACTTTGATGAAGTTGCCAACAAGAAATACGTGCCGCGATCGATTCAGATAGATTTGGAGCCTGCCGTGTTGGATAATGTGAAGAATGGAAGCATGGGTAACTTGTTCAGGCCTGATACGTTTGTGAACGTAAGTCGAACCCTTCCTCTCGCAACCAAGCCACTATGCTTTTCGCTCGAAGTGAGCAACAGAGCAATCTAATATTTGGTGTGTTACAGGCTCAAGGTGGTGCGGGTAACAACTGGGCCAAGGGATATTACACTGAAGGAGCAGAACTGGTCGACCAAATCCTCGATATCGCTCGTGGACAAGCCGAACGATCCGACAACCTCCAAGGTTTCCAGGTTCTTCATAGTTTGGGTGGTGGAACGGGTAGTGGTTTGGGTGCGCTATTGTTGAGCAAGATCCGAGAAGAGTATCCCGATCGTGAGTTCGGTTTCGAGGTTCTATATGACAAATCAGCGTCGTATCCCGCGGTTGGCTGATCTCGTTGAAATGATCGCTCGTTATAGGAATGCTTTGCGACTTTGCAATTTTCCCCAGTCCAAAGGTTTCCGACACTGTCGTCGAGCCATACAACGCCATCTTGTCTACCCACAACCTGGTTGAAAACACGGACATTACGGTCTGTCTGGATGTAAGCTTGTTTCCATTAGCATGTTGCCGAATTCCTTCTTGAGCTGACCCCGGGAATTATATACCTACTAGAACGAGGCTTTGTACGATATCAATCAGAACATCCTGAAAGTCAAGCAGCCCGAGTACGAGCACTTGAACGCGTTGATCGCAAAAGTCATGTCTGGTTTCACAAGTACGTCCTCCCTGTTTTCGCTCTTCAGCAACTAACGCGCCATTAGCTGATACCTAATTCCTTGATAGCCACCTTGCGTTTGTGAGCTGCTGTCTACTTGAGGCCTCCTTCGGGGAAAACTGTTAACCGTATATTCATTTGCTTTTAGCCCCGGTGTCTTGAACTCCGATCTTCGAAAACTTGCCGTTAACATGGGTACGCCACCGCATTCGCGATCGTAGCTGAATATTAAAGAACTGACAAGCCCTTGTTTTTGCGTAGTTCCGTTCCCGCGTTTGCACTTCTTCGCCGTTGGTTACGCGCCCTTGACCAGCACACAAAACAGGTGAGGTTTCGATCCTTCTTTGAAGCGTGGTATTAACTGACCAAAATTTTCTTTCGCACGGCATTGCTATCTCTAGAGCTTACAACGTAAGACTGTCCCTCGGAACATTAGCGCTGGACACTTGCTGACCATTGTTGAACCATTACAGCAAGTCAACGTTCATGAATTGACGCAAAGCCTGTTCGACAAGCGTTCATGGCTTGCAGCTGTTGACCCTGCCATGGGCAAGTACTTGACTGCCAGTATCGCCTATCGAGGCAAGCTGGGTACTCGAGATAGTGAGTCTTACGATACCATTTCTTCATTCGTCCAAAGCCTAACTTTCTTCTTTGTGCAGTCGAACAAGCGGTTGCCGACTACCAGAACAAGCACTCTTCCTCTTTCGTACCATGGGTAAGTGGATGCATGTGATTGCTTAGTTTATGCTGGGTGAATCTGATTCCTGCTTTGCGCCTCTGTAGATTCCTGATCACGTTCAGACTACATCATGTTCAGTGCCCGCTGTTGGTGGTGCTGCATCCGCCACTCTCGTAGCCAACTCGACCAGTATCAGCGGCAAGTAGTGATTTGATCGCCGTTGTCGGTTCTACTGCTTACAGGATCTCTCATCCTGTCTTTCCAGATCTGTTCAAGCGAAACCATGCACAATTCGTTTCCATGTTCAGACGAAAGGCGTAGGTGGTGTTTGCATGGTTCTGGCTGCCCGTCACTAATTTGCTGTCCGCTAGTTTCTTGCATTGGTACACTGGTGAAGGTATGGACGAGCTCGAGTTCACAGAGGCAGAGTCCAACTTGGCGGATTTGGTCAATGAATACGATCAATACGCCAATGCCGACTTGGACGATGACGAGCTCTACGGAGAGCAGATGGAAGTGAGTACGACTTCGTTTCAAGTCGTACGTATGGCCAAACTAAATCAAGCCGTTTCCTTGCAGGAGGAGGGTCAATCTTATGCTGAGGAGCAATAACAGGAATTCGTGTAAAAAGCCTGATATGGCATGTGTAGTTGCTTGCCTCCACCGCGGCTCACCCAACAACGGACGATTCGAAAACAAACACAGCGACCAGTAGCCCCCTAACAATCCCTTTCTGCTGCAGGATGGATATGTTCGGGACGACATTGACCTCTATTTCCTCTTCGACTTTTCGCTATCATGGCTTTGTCTCAGTGTGCCTTTATACTTTTTCATTTTCTCCCTCATTCTGTGCATGATAATTATTGTTGTTCTTCAATGCTTCCTATATACCGTATCTAACAAGGATCTGCTTTGAGGGACGTGATCATTAGACATGCTACAATACTTGGGGAAGCGCGCGACTGATGCTTCAAAACTCCTGATTGTACGAGTACTATAGGTCACCTGAACTCGAATGCTTCGAGAATACCTCAAGACATTCAATTCATCCAAACAGCTATCTAAACCTGAGGCTGTGTCAAATAATGCTGCGGTGAATTCTGGCTTGATGATGACGGGATGCCAAGCGCGGAAGCGAAAAAGGTCGGCTAAGACAACAGCGGTTAGAGATGTGAAGAGGATAAACGACGTCATGCTTTTTCAACTGCTTTGACCTGCTTAGCCGTAGAGAGCTGATGGAGGGACCCACAAAAGAACTGGCCTACATGGAGAACAACTTGCTTGAAGCAGCTCGTAATAGAACATAACCGAGAGGCATTGCATAGTCAACAGGTATGGCAACAGCTTCCCTTGGTCAAGACCCTCCAAGACGACGAAGGCCGCTTCATGAACCGTTTAGTGAAGACCGACCTGTGCCACGGATAGAAGCCTACTTCGAGGACCTCTCCAAACCTGTCAAGCAAGCTGAAGACTCAAGGTCATACTCTACACCAAGCTGGTTTGGAAATCCTTCCGCTAGACATGATGAACAAGGACAACAGCCCTCGACCCAGCCCGAGCAACAAGGAGGACTCGTTGCGGGAGAGGAAGATGACGAAGAACAGCATCTTGGCGCTCAGACCAAGAGCCAGCGAGAAAAGTCAAGGAAGAAGGACTTGCACCGTGGTAGCTCGAGGACAGTAGTCGACCCTGTAACGTTACAGAAAATCAAGATCACCAATACCGACGTCTCTTTCGATGATGCGATGGATCCGGAAAAGTCTCGAGGGCAGAGCGTCCTCCAACGTGATTTCCCGCCCATCGAATGGGATTCAATAGCAAATGAAACCCGAGCCGAAATCGCGACTCATGCTCTGGCAGCAATTGTACCCGCATTCGTTCTACCTTATCTCGTGCGTTTCCTCATCTCGCTGTTGATCCTTTGCCTTTGGTGGTTCGTTGTTTATTACCACTACGACAAGGTCATCCAAGGCATTTTCGAAAACTACAAATACGATGCCGAACGCAAAAGAGGCGAAACGACGAATCGCAAAAGCAAGGCTGGAGAAATGGATGTCGATACCGACAAGGTGATGGGCAGGCAGAAGGGTGCTGGAGCTGCAGGAGGAGACGAAACTGGCATTCAACCCCATCGAGAGTCCGTAGAGTGGGCAAACCAACTACTGGCAAGCTTGTGGCCAATCATCGATCCATCCTGTATGCATATTAGCGTCTTTTACCAAAAATGCAGTATAAAATTGGATACTAATACACGACTCCGTCAACAGTGTTCATTTCTCTCACGGATATGCTAGAGGATGTCATGCAGGCTTCGATGCCCAAGGCGATCAACACCGTTCGTATCGCCGACTTATCACAAGGAACGCATCCACTACGGATTATCAGTATTCGACCTCTGGATGATGCCGAGACTCGGGAGGCGCCGCAACATGCCAACAAAGACGAGAGTCCCGCCGAAAAGATACTCGACGATGATACAGGGGAAGGCGAAAACTCTACGCATGTGAATCTGGAAATGGCATTTGCCTATCGAGCGCTGCCGGTCAAGGGCAATAAAGTTTACAGCAAAGCGAAAAATATGCATATCTTGATCGACTTTGGGCTCGGAATGAAGGGCGTATTTGGCAAGTCGCTCCCTATTTGGGTAGAAATCAGGGGAATCGTTGGCACGATGCGACTGAGGCTGGAGTTGACGGCAAAGTAAGGCCAACGATGAGTCGGTCGGTTTCGGTTAATGCGTGTTCGATGGGCCTGACGATACTGTTTCCCAGACCACCTTTCGTCAAGCATGCGACAATATCCCTCTGCGGACTACCAAAGATCGAGATTGCGGCAATACCATTGATTCAGTCAGCTTTGAAGCTGAATGCCATGAATCTACCCCTGATTAGAACGTTTATCAGTAACTCCATATCGACAGCTTTGTACGAGTATGGTACGTACATCTCGCTTGAATGATGAAGTATGTTTGACTGACTGCTCGACACCTGATCCTAGTCGCGCCTCAATCGCTTACCGTCGATCTCGGACAAATGTTGGTAGGTGACGATATCAAGAGAGGTATTTACATGTTTGTTCAGAAACGTCGAAGTGGGTGGACTAACGCCTCTCCCTGTAGACACGTTGGCCATGGGGGTAGTAGTTGTCACTATCCATGCAGCCGAGGTCAAGGCTGCTGACATTGGTGGAACGTCGGGTGCGTTTCCTCGAGCGATTCGCGTCGATCCAAGATTCTGATCATCTGCACCATCTCTAAAGACCCTTATGTGACTGTTTCGCTTGCAAAATTTGGGAAACCGCTCTTCTCTACGCGTATCATAATGAAGGAAACCCAACCAGTCTGGGAAGCTACCGCCGTAGTGCTGATTAGGCCGGATGCGTTCAGAGTCAAAGAGAGGATAGCCTTGCGTGAGTGCCAAAGACTTTGGATTTACAATCACGGAACTAAGGGACTTTGCATCTCACAGAGATATGGGACAGGTAAGTTGCCAAGCGACTATTGGCGATCAGGATTGACATAACTCATACGTTGCATGTGGTCAGTGACCGTCTGACAGCGGATGATGAACTGGGAAGAGTCGAGGTAGATCTGACAGGTAACAAGATTGGTCCTGATCCTGCAATCGCGGAGCTGATCTGATGAGGTTCTTCTCTAGATCTGTACGAAAACAAGGGCAGAATGTCGCGACATACTTCCTCGCTTTCACATCTCGACCATGCCGCGGGAAAACGAATACCGGGCAGTATCGATTACAGCATGGGCTTTTTCGAAAAAGTGTCACCGAAACAGCAAAGGGTTCCCGGGGTCGAACATCCGGAACTCCCGGAAGATTTACGAAACAACCCAGAGATGAGGCCCGAAAAACCCCAATCCCTTGACAAAGAGGAGGAATTGATAACCAGTACACCCCCAGATCCCGACTTTCCCACAGGGATTTTGTCAATCCGTGCGTCCTGTAACCTCTTCCCTTGTGTATCTGACACCTTATATCATGAACCTTCTTGCAGAGATCCACGAGGGATACGATTTCGAACGTGAAAGTATCCGGCCTAGTGGTGGTAGCCACAATGATGGGTCTGCCCAATTCAAGCATCCTCCCGGCGCAGAAGGCGCCAATCATGAGGAGGGAGAGTAAGTGACATCAGTCTTTTTTTGTAATCAGAGACCTTAACGATGAGCTTTCGATATAGTTCGCTTCCATCGTCTTATTGTCGACTTCGTATCAACGATGACACCGTATTCCAAACTCGGGTCAAACCCATCACGTCGAATCCGTTCTTTAATACCTCCCACGAAGCTTTCATCCGAAACTTCAATGATGCAACGGTGACAATCGTGGTTCGAGATTCGAAAAATCGCGAACACGATCCGTTGATGGGGATGATACATCTAAAGGTGGGTACATATCGACTTGTCGAGGAAGCCCAGATCTGACGAATGTCGACACCAAAAGCTGGGCGAGGTCTTCCGGACTGCAAGTCAAAGGACCGGTTGTTGGCCTTTAAGAGGCGGCGTAGGCTACGGTCGACTTCGCGTCTCATTCCTTTTCAGGCAAGTCGAGATTGCCCCTTATTTTCCTTGAGATTCGTACTTGTTGACATTAGGACTAGTATGTAGGGGCGTGAATGTTCGTTTGCCACCGACCCTTCATGGCTTCGACACTGCTACAGTCATGATTAGGGGCGCTCTGGCTTTGACGGATATAGAACCAAGCGTGGCGAGTAGCCTCAGCAAATGCAAAGTCCAAGTGCGAACTAGTCATGGAAGATCCGTTATCACCGAGAAACAAAAGAGTGACGAGGACGAGAGTGTCATCGAGTTCAATAACAGAAAACTGGCCCTTCCGGTTAAACGACGCTTCAGTTCGCCGTTGATCGTCGCTTTCACCGACAGCTTGCTTAGCGTGAAACAGAGGAAAGTCGCTGAAGCTGTCATCTGGCTTATGGACATCCCGGACCGCTCCAGAACGCGCATGCATATTCCAGGCAAGTCTCTAGAAGATGGTAAAGTCTACGGTTGTTCTGACATACCTTTGCTCTCAGTTTACCGCACAAAAGATTTTTCAAGGCTAGAGCAGAATTACTGGACCCCATACAACTTTGACGAGGAGTCGTCTTCCTCCACGGAATCCCACCATCCAAAGTATAACACTTCTGACTCGCACAACGAAACCATTCGGAGAGCGCGTGAAAAGGTTGAGGAACGTGGCCTGGAGCGGATCGCCACATTGTCCATCGACCTTAGTGTAGAACCGGGACTTTCCTCCGCTCATAGATCGCTAACAAAGAAGGAACCTCGTCAGAGAGTCGTCATGGAAGGGTTCGACTGGGCTATCATGAGTGGTCTGCGACGCGACCCGGCCGAAAGTCAAGGTAACAGCGACGAAGATAGCGATATCGGTACGGAACACTCCCAACCACGTGAACAGGAGGCTCAAAGATTGGAATACTTCGGCGAAGATGATACGAACGAGCAGGAGGATGGGCAGAGTACTTTGGATGAATATCTTGCTTCAAGGAGAACCTTTGATCCTGAGGACGACCACGAATCGTCTTATATACCTGTGGCTGGATCCACGGATACCACTGAAGTGGGATCTGGCGGATTCAGCAGCCAAGCCGGATATACCAATTCACAGCAGAACGGACGGAAACGGAGCATTGAATCAGCCAGTGACGACGGAGCGGAAAAGGGGTGGAAGCAGAAATATCAAGAATGGAAGAGCAAGCAGGTAAGCATGTCCGTACGGCAATGTGAAGTGGGTTCGAACACTCATCGATCACCCCAACATCCTAGCATAATTTGCATCTCCGACAGCGGGGAATAATGCAAGCCAAGCCCGTTCGAACTGGAGCCTGGCTCAAAGATTGTATGTTCGAGTTCTGTTCATAGGCAAGCACGAGCTTCTCTGACGGTTTACGTTTCTCCTCGGGGTATCGCGTCCACAGCTGTGAAACATGGAACAATGAAGGTTATAGACAAGTTCGACGTGAGTAGACGCGTTTATGTATACATCGCAGATGATCCATACTGATACTTGTTCTCAGCACCATGCTCGCAATCCCGACATCGAGAGCGAGGTGTAATTGGTACGATATCGTAGAGGGGGCCACAAGCGGATATCATGGCGCCATTTATGTGGTCTACGCTTACCGCGCGCGATCAATGATAACATGGAACCAGTCCATAAACTATAATGTACGTCCCTTTACAAAGTAAATTACACACAGGGCACAGACGTGGCACACAGAAACACTGTCTACAAAGCATATCCCGCATTGGCAAAACCTCGCCCTTTCCTCTTGATCCCGTCATTGGGGTTGAACGGCAACGCAGCTGGGGCCGATTCCACAACCGCTGGTCGAGTTTGCCCTACTACCGGTCCCAGAGGGCGGATCTGCTCGCGTGCATTGCCTGACATCATATTCCCCTGAGTTGGGGCTCTATCGCCGTTCATGCTCGTCACTTGCGCGGATTTGACAAGACCGTGAGGAGCTATAGGTGCCATTGGGATAGGAGACCTCGCATGCGCCGGTGCTCCTGAAAGTCTGCTTATCAGGCTAGCGGGATTACTTGGTGTTGTTGAGAGTTTGAGGCGATTCGAGGCTGGGCCCGATGGCGCGGATAATGGTGGTGTATTGTTCATTGACATTTGAGAGAGGTTTGACGGGAGGCTGTTGGGTTGTGCATTCGACGACGCATTTGGCCGGATCGGCTGGGTATGATTTGGCCTTGGATTTCGCTGCTGTGCATTGGGCATGCCGCGAGGCAGGACGCGTGTCGACTGGCCGTTGGAGCGGCCATTGATCGGCCCTCCATTACTCTGGTTAGTCGAGTTCGCTGCGGGCTTTGGTACATTGCTGCTACCGCCACCGCCCATATTCAACCTTTGAAGCAAGCTCATACCGGGAGTCAGGTTGCCTGTGCCGGAAGTAGGTTTTTGACCTGACGCTCTGTTCTCGCCGTTCTCGCCGGAGTGTCCGAGTTGATTAGGCTTTACTTTCGCCTTTCGTTTCTTATTCTGTTGCTGTTGGGCGGGGTCCTGGTCTTCTCGATCCTCGCCATGTGCGGCGGCATGACCCGACCCATTGGGCGGTAACGCGATACCCAGTCTCTCCGCTAGTCCCTTCGACGGAGCAGCAGCAGCAATAGCCCCCACCGATGACGACGCGAGTGATGGTTGATGTGTATTCGTAAATTCGCGCTTTCTTTTCGATGACCCGCTATACGTAGACGAACCACTGGCAGTCCGTTCCATCGCGTCAAATTGGCTCGGTCGGATAGACGGGCTGCCACGGGACTCTGAGTGCTGCTTGGCCGACGAGGTGGATCCATTGGCCGGCAAATGGGTGCCGGAATCGGAATTCTCAAAGTACCGCGGAGCATGTGGTGGACGACGTTGCTGATTGCCACGGGGCATTGGAGTGACGGTAGTAGGTTTCGAACGAGGAGCCGAGACTGAGGGTATGGTGACTACGTCCTCGCCGAGCGTTGATGGTGCGTTTGACGTTGTTACCAGATTGATGCTGGAGATCTGCCATGAAGGGACAACCGTATCCAATGACCCTTTATGCACGAGATTCTAAACAAAATCGGTCGCCAAAACGAAAAGGGTTGTCAGCTACCAGTCTGACGTCACCGGCACGACCCGACTTTTTCACTATCTGACCTCGTGGCGACTCACATGACTCATCCGCGAAACATTCTGCCATTGACGCGTCTTTACCGGGTCTGCCGCCAAATCCACCATCTTCTCCAACGCTTCCCCTGCCGCACGATCAATCTGCTCCAATATCTCTTTCACACGATCATCGTAGATATCCTCCAACTGTCCTCGCTACACGCCCGACGAGCAACAAGTAAAAAAAATGACATTCCTGAAACATTAGCCTGGTGTTTGCCGGCGTGTTTGGCGCCTGCCGGATGGGACAAGGCACATGGATTGGCCGCCGACTTACGAATTTGAGGAAAATAAAGTAGGCGAGTAGCAGCTGTAGCTCCAGCTGGTCTATGATTGGCGTCAAACTCGCGACCGAAATCCGCGAGGGAGCAAGCAACTAATCAACCCCCGCCCAAACACGCAAACAAACACATCAGCCAACGCACACACCACACCACAAAACCCAGACCGTCCCCCCCACCGCAGGTCCAGCAGAAGGACCGCAGCCAGGCAAAAAACAACAGCGCACACATACCGGCAACTGCGCCAACACGACCTTGCACATCCTCGACAACTCTGTGATTTGCAACTCGGGCGGCACGTGGGCTTTCAACTCTGGGTATTCATGCGCCAACCTCCATAGGTTCCAACTATCCTTTAACCAATCCATCAACCGATTCGGAGCTTCATGTGTCACCGCCGTCGCCGACGCCGCCGCTTGATGACGTTTCTGTGCCCATCGTGCCGTTTCTAGTGGTTTTGCACAGTAGAGGTAGAGGAACCAACGTGGGTCCGGCTGGTGGGTTGTTTGTGACAAGAAAAAGGAAAGTTGGGAAAAGTAGGATTGAATCGTTTCTGCATTATTTGATGAGGGGGATTGTTCGATACATTTGATGAGGAGGGAGGTGATGCTGTTCACCGTGCTTGGTGAGGATGTTGGCCCCGTGATACTTGGTAGAACGGCGAGCAGGTGGACTCCGAAACGGATGATTGTGGGATCACCCGACATGATTGCCTAGACCACCCGAACAAAGGAATCAGCACCATGTACACACACCGACCTGCATTCATCGAATATAAGAGGGACACTCACCGCCTCGCATTCCCCTCGAATAGCAGCCTCGGTCTCCCCCCTATCCTCAAACCCACCACCACCACCACCCTCACCAACAGCAGCAGCAGCCTCCAAAACGCCGCGCACAGTCTCAAACGTCTCCCTCTCCAAATACCCACACAGCTTTTCCCGTTTCCCAGGACTCGACGCAGGATCCTGGATGATCGCCGGGAGAATAATAGTGAGTGCCGCTGGGTCCAACCTGATAATCAAACGAACGGCGAGGAAGAGCTCGGATTGTTCGGGTGGGGTGTAGTCGTCCGAGTCGATGGCTGTTGATCAGGCAACACACACACACACACACACACACACACACACACACACACACACACACACACACGAAAAAAAAGCAAGAACATCCGATTGGATTGCATTGAGTGCTCGATGGTGATACAGTTGGATATGTATGGACGAGTACTTACACGCGATCAACGCCTGCGATAAAACATCCGTTACTTCTCCCATACTAGCTCCATGCTGCTGGCCTAACGCCAACGCAAGCTGATACCCTAAAATCCTGATCTAAACCATCATACACACATCAGACCAACGATACAACGCACCTCACTCCACCTCTCGAAAATCCAGGGTAGGACACAGCAGGCACGGCTCGTACGGCTCACCTCATCAACATCCCCTTCCATCAAATCATACGCTTTCCCCAACACAGTCTCCCTCCACCCCTCCAACTCTGATAAACTGGTCAACACGGGGATCTGGTGCGTCGCGTACCGCAGTAGCGGGAGGTCTGCATGGGATTCAGGGGCGGTGATGGCGAGGAGGAATTCTAGTGCTTGTTCCTTCTACAATAGGGGGGGGATGAAAAGCGCGTTAATAAGGTGGTCGGAGGATCGAGTGGATGGTGGATGGATTGGTGCGATGCTGAGTGAGATAGTGAGGAAGAAGAAGAAGGCGTGCACGTACCTGTTCAGTCGAGGCCTCGGGCCTTGTGGCATCCGCTACCGCTCTCTCCGCCTGGGCAAGAGTATACATCGCGGTGGGTGTGGGTGTGGTGCTCGCCATCCGTTTCGCTGCAGTTCGTTTTCGTTTTCGTTTTCCTTCCTTTCTTGCCAAATTACCGGCCGCACGTGTCTACTTGTGGCCTGGCGGGGTATTGGTCAATCGTCGATGATAATTGGGTGATGACTGCCGTCGGGACGTAGTTGGATGGTAGAGAGGTGGACAATGGACGAGGGAATTCGAATAACCATCCATCCAGGCTGGCAGGGTAGAGCGACTTGTTGGGAGATGCAGGATCATTACTGTCACTGTCCACGGCGGCCGGAAGAGAGCGGAAGTAATCTTCTGAAACAGTAGCGCCGAAAGAAGTTGAGCTTACGTAAGGACCCACCCGCCATTTATCGCCACGCGTTTTCCTGCAGTTTGGCACATGAAGGGATGAAAGTGGGTCTTTGTTAGGGGATCCAATTCAAGTTTGAGCATTGTTCATCTTCTTCTCTACTTACTGGGGTTTACCTTGTTGCTCATTCCCATTCACCCTTTCCTCCCCAGTGATAGTATTTCAAGATGGACGGAACACTACCTACTGTAAACATCGGCGTACGTATTCACCTTTCCTTCCTTCCTTCCTTCCTTCCTTCCTTCCTTCCTTCCTTGCCTTTTCACCGTTGAACCAAACACGCAAACACACGAAAGCTAACACGCTCGCTTTCATTTTGATCCGACTCGTGTTTCTCTCCCTCAAACGGATTGGTGAACGACAAACACAGGTCGACTACGAAGCCGAGTTGACAGAAATCAAGGAATTCCTAGAACACTATGTGAAACCCGGACGTGCCACTCGTGGTGCTGGTGGACTACCGCGGGACGATGATGCGCAAGCAGAGGAAGATGGGGAGGTGTCTGATGGTGATGGTGATGATGATTTGGAGGAGGGGTTGGATGTGATGGAGTTGGATGGTGATGATGAGGAAGCGAGGGCGAGGAGGCCGAAAGCAAAGTATATGAAGATGTTTGTGAGTTTTTTTCTTCTTTTTTTTGGCGTAGTTTGATTGGCGCCTGATGCGGGTGATGCTGATGTTTGGATCGTGTACTGATGCATTGCACGATTATTCCTAGGTCAAGGTCGCGAATCGGCAGATGAGAGATGTGGTCATTGATCTCGCAGATCTGCAGAGAGTAAGTCACCGACGTATCTAGACCTGCATCGCATCAAGCTTATTTCCTTTCCTCCCCCCTCCCCAGCACGACCCTACGACCCTTCTCCTTCCGCACATTCTGAAAAACACTAAACGATACATCAACCTCTTTGCGCAAGCAATCGACACCCTGCTCCCCGTCCCGGCATACAACGACCCCAACCTGGACATTGTGGAAGATGTCTTGGACGTGATCATGGAGCAACGAAGGCAGATTAATCGGGAAAGGGGGGAAGATGGAGAGTTGAGAGTGAATGGTCCTGGTGGGTCCGGTGATGAATCCATGTTCCCGCCCGAGTTGATGAGGCGATAGTAAGTCACGCACGCGCGAAAGGGTTCAACCATAACGGTGACGGAATGCTCACGATCAAACGCGGCGAATGAACAGCAACCTCTACTTCAAACCCCCTCGAAACCAACAAGCCCTCGCCGTCCGTGCCGTCCGAGGAAGCCACCTCGGAAAACTAATCACCGTCCGAGGCATCGTCACCCGCGTCAGCGAAGTCAAGCCCTTATTACTCGTCAACGCGTACACGTGCGATACCTGTGGAAATGAGATTTTCCAGGAAATTGCTTCAAAGAGTTTTACACCGTTGGCAGAGTGTCCTAGTGAGCGGTGTACGATTGATGGTGGAAAGGGGAAACTGCATATGCAGACGAGGGCTAGTCGGTTCCGACCATTCCAGGAAGTGAGGATTCAGGAGATGGTACGTTCCGGGGTCCCCCGCAGTTGGGTTCTTGCTTGCGCTGATGGTGGTTTTGTTTTTGGTGTGCAGGCCGACCAAGTTCCCGTCGGACATATCCCTCGATCGATGACGATCCACTTGTACGGCGGCCTCACACGAACAGTCAACCCCGGAGACGTGATCAACGTCGCCGGTATCTTCCTCCCGACACCATACACCGGTTTCCGGGCCATGCGAGCGGGTTTACTACAAGACACGTACATGGAAGCCCAATACGTGCATCAGATGAAGAAACAGTACCATAATATGGAACTGACGCCCGAGATCGAGCTCGCGATCCGGGACTTGCAGACGGACCACCATTTGTACGCTCGATTGGCAAACTCGATCGCCCCTGAAATTTACGGACACGAAGACGTGAAAAAGGCCCTGTTGCTTCTCCTCGTCGGTGGGGTGACGAAAAACGTGAATGACGGCATGAAGATCCGTGGGGATATTAATATCTGTTTGATGGGTGACCCGGGTGTCGCGAAATCTCAGCTGTTGAAGTATATTACCAAGATTGCGCCTCGTGGGGTGTATACGACCGGTAAAGGTTCTTCTGGAGTTGGGTTGACGGCGGCGGTCATGCGGGACCCCGTGACGGATGAGATGGTCCTCGGTGAGTCCTAACGTGTCGGCTTTACTCTCCGAGGTACGCAAGCTGACTCTTGACCCTTACGCGCGCTTGTAGAGGGCGGTGCGTTGGTGCTCGCGGACAATGGTATCTGCTGCATCGATGAATTCGACAAGATGGAGGAATCCGACCGTACAGCCATCCACGAAGTCATGGAACAACAAACCATCTCCATTTCTAAAGCTGGAATCACGACCACGTTGAATGCCCGTACGTCGATCCTTGCGGCTGCCAACCCGCTTTACGGACGATACAATCCCAAGGTCTCTCCCGTGGAGAATATCAATTTGCCGGCTGCCCTGTTGTCCCGTTTCGATATCTTGTTCTTGATTCTGGATACACCCTCGAGGGAGGATGATGAGCGACTTGCGCATCATGTTGCCTATGTCCATATGCACAATACGCATCCTACGCTCGACTTTGAACCGATTGAACCGACCCTGATGAGGTGAGAAGAGTCTTGGAAACGCGCCTCGCGTGGGGTGACATGGTACTGACTTGATCCCCCTTTTGTTTTCCCGCAGACACTACATTGCCGAATGCCGAAAGATCCGACCGATCGTCCCGCCCGCCATGTCGGAATACATTGTCAGCTCGTACGTTCAAATGCGAAAGCAGCAAAAAGAGGAAGAAGCAGACGAAAAGTTCCACTCGTACGTTTCCGCCCGTACCCTCCTCGGCGTCCTGCGACTCTCTCAAGCGCTCGCCCGATTACGAATGGACGATACCGTCGGACAAGGCGACGTTGATGAAGCACTCCGACTGATGGAATGTTCAAAGGCGAGTTTGTATGAGCATCAGGCGACGAGGGGCCAAGGTGAAGATCATACGACTACCAGCAAGATTTTCCGAATTATCAAAGATATGGCTTCCGCGCCGAGACAGGCGAGGAGGGCGCGGGGCGGTCGTCCGTCGAGCGCGGATGAATTTGATACGGATGAGGGCGAGGAGGAGGATTTGGATGAGCTCAGTATGATTGATGTGCGTGCGCGGGTGTTGGCCAAGGGCTTTACAGAGACGCAATTGATGGAGGCTATTCTCGAGGTACGTGTTGTTGGTTCTGCTCCGTCTTTCCGGCTTTTTCCTCAAGCGGGTATTGATCGTCGCTCCTTGATCCATAGTACGAGTCCATGGGTATCCTGTTGCGAACGTCCAACCAGAGTACCCTTACGTTTGTGGATGTCGAGCGCGAATAAAAGAGGAAGCTTACGCTTTGCAGAAGGATTACCCGTGTCTCCCGTTGTCGTTGTATGGCTGTTCGGATCGTCCGTATGACAGTATATTACTAGTGTTTCAGGTTTCCTGAGCTGGCAAATGAAAAGGTGGTCATATTTTCAGAACCAACCTGTCACTTGCCCCAATCACAGTCGCCACCTCGAAAGCACAATACATCGCGCCAAAAATCTCTTTGAGGGCAGAGCATCCCGACATCATGGATCCTGGCTTCTAACGCACGGCCGTTTCGTCCTGCCGCATCCTTCCAATTGAACGATCCGTATGAGTAACGAACAGATGAGGGCACCTGGCTGGTGACGTTGCGATGATTGCAGAAGTCCAGCACACCGCAGGTTCTCCTGCCAGACTTCATGCAACGTAGACGAGTTGGCCCTCAAATGAATGGGTTTCTACCCACTACACTCTGTCGGGGGTGCGATGAAACTGCCCATTTTCCAGCTCGTATATCCATACTTTCTCGCTCTGACCACCTAGCGGAATAGCCAAAGGAACGGGAGAGTAGAGCCGGAATGAATCGCGCAGGACTCCAGGAGCATGACCGTGGGTATTGTACCGTCACATACGCTCCATAATCGTTTTACATTCACCGGTCCTCGTCTTAGGTGGCACTATTCTGGCCTGGCACGGTGTGAGAAACTCGGTCTGCAGTGAGAAAGCGGTGTTACGTTCATTTGCCCGTTCTTCCGCGTTGTATCGTTCCGAGTTGAAGGCGGCTGTCTAGGCAACAAGACCTGGATCCAGAGCTGCTCGAGAGCCACGCAGCTCCCTGAACTGGAACTGAGCTCCCCTGAGATATAGCTAACTCGTAATGACAGGAATAACAGTAATCATCATATATCCACCAATTCTTTCGCATCGTTGCGTAGGGTGGTTTTTAGATCTTTGTACAACGTTCAAATAGGGATTTCCACAAACGCTGATGACTGTTATTGCCGTTGCCCGTATTTATGGCGCATGTTTTCGGTGTGGTCCCTTTCAATCAAGTCAAGCTCTTGCGTTCTTTCTTCTCCTTCTTCCAGCACAACCAGTCATGCACCAAAGGCTCAGACGGCCGTAGACAAAAGACGTCTACTTCTTGTCACTACTGCCATGGATCCATTTCTTGGCATCCTCGGCCTTTTGCTTCTGCTCTTCCTCGCTCATATCAGGGTTGTACGCATTCTTCTCGGGTACATCCAAACCTCGTTGAACGGCGGGCCGAGCGGCGATACGGTTGAGCCATTTCTGTGATAGGGTTGAAGGGGGTAAGGTTAGTGTGCGCGCTGTATGATGGTGGGTTTGAAAGGAGAGGAGGTCATGGGTGAGAGAAGACGAGACGCACGGAGAGGTTTGGGTACTCGTCGAGACTATCCACACCGGCCCATTTGTGCATTCGGACCCAAGGATAGACTAAGGCGGAATAAGAAAGAGATAATTTATCAATCTTCGCGGTCCTATGCACGCCGCTTTGGCTCATCGGAGATAACGTACTGTTGATATCGACAAAACTATACTTTCCCTTGCCCTTCCCAACGACATAGTCCCTTTCTCCGCCTTGAGTCTTTCCTCCTTCAGTAGTCGCAGGATTCTCGCGCTTTCCGGCCAATCGGTCTTCCAAGACGCTGTACAATCGCTTGGTTTCGTCGAGGTATCGCTTGATCCCGTAGGGAATCTTTTCGGGCGCGTATCGGAAGAAGTGGTTTGCTATGGCACGGGATAACAGGGTATTAGTACCTTGTATACTCCAAGGGTGTGAGGTAGGCAGAAACGGGAACACGTACATTGCCTATAGGTGCAGGCACAAAATGTCAGTTCCTGTAAGCAAGTGAATAGGAAAGAAGAAACGCTCGAACGTACCCTTGCATTGGACCCAGTCCGCCATGCATGAAGAACACCCAACTCAACGCCTCGCTCTTCTCAAAGTCATCCGTAAACGAGAATTCATGTCGCGTATCTACATGTTCGGCAAGCCAAAGCGTGATACTCGCACTCTCAAACACATAGTGCGGCGCTCCTACTTGCTCCTTTGGGTACACAATCGCCGCGGGAATCCGTCCGTTTGGGTTCACACTAAGGAACCATTCCTCTTTCTGCTCGTTATCCTTGAATGAGATGCCTTCAAAGTCGTACTTGAAGCCAGGGTAAGCAGCGACTAGTTCCTCAAGCAGGATACTCGCTTTGTGGCCGTTGGGCGTGCCGGCTGTGAGGAGTTTGAAAGGGGCAGAGCCTTGAACAAGTTTCGGGTGTGACATGGTGCTTGTGCGGTTTGGGGTTTGCGAGTGTTGTACGAGACGGCTAGGTGAAAGGATAGGGGAGTCGCAGCTTGTTATATCCTATTCGAACGTGTTCTCGAGGTGAGCAATCAATCGAATCTATTCTGGAAGCTGGTAATTATGTAGAGGAGGATGACCAAGAAGAAGCAATACGCCGTCGTAATTTGATTCCGCATTCTCGATGATGAATGATGACGACATCCCACCTCCACCATCAGGCTGTTGCGATACGCATGGCCCGCACTCGCACAGCGGTTTGAAGCCGTAGCACTAAGTGGCACCAATTCTGTAAAATCCTAACCTTTCGGAAAGACTTCACAGAAATCAGGGAGCATTTTTGGCACGATTGAAAATTTGTGCACCACGCATTTTCTGGCGGGCTAAAGGCTAAGCATTTCATAAGTAATATGTGACCACTCAAAAAGAATTCGCTTCCCAAGACTGTTGGTAGACATGGATCGAGATTGCTGCGATATTGCTGGATTGTTAAACGACGAAGTACAACTCCGCGTGACTCGCTATTATTTGCTTTCTGAATGGTGCTGTTCCGTTCCCTCATTTTCGCAGTAATAGCGAACCGCCAGGACTATCCAGGATTGGAACGAGTGTGCGTTTAATGCTGCCATCGCACTTTGCATTGAAACAAATGACACCACGTTCTACCTAACCACCCTTCAAGCAAAGTCGGGCGCAAAACCTGATAATAGCTTGGACGATTGCACAATGTCTGGCATGGAGTAACGTAGACCAATTGGGGAAACCGGAAACTCAGAAACGCCGGTCAAATGTTGGCGCTGATAAGAGGTCCATGATGTCTGAGAGCATGCCTGCGATGAGAGCGAAGGAAGACGTAACCATGGCAATGTTCAAGCAAATGGCGCAATCGCGTTTCGGAGGCCAGTAAATCATTGAATCAGTTATCAACAAGATGTTTCATTGATGAATGAAATGTTGGTCACATGCTGTCTACACCCTTTCGTAGATGTACAGATAGGCAAGACTCTTCATGACATCGTTCCCTTCTCCCTCAGCCTTGACAACCTTTTCGTCGTTGAACAAGACCCACGAGCCATCGTCTCCCCGAACAGTCGCTACGTAGTGACCGGAATGAACCGAAGGTCCTTTATGCGAGATGAGTGCCTTGAGTCGGTAGTGAGCGGGCGGGACAGCAGAACCTCCTACGGATTGCGTAGTCGAGGCCGAAGCAATGGGCGCCGCTGCTTCCTCGCCATTATCGTCCGGATGTGAGAAGAACCACTCTACAGCGCGTTCGGCGTTGCCGTCCTTTGAGAGGAAAGAAGCAGTTTAGTGTGCAAGTTCGATTTCTCCTTGAAGATTAATTTGGAGCAACTTACCGTTTCTCGGAGCGCCTTCTTGGCTTGAGCATGAGTGAAGCCCATATCGGCAAGCAGGCTTACTTATTCCGCAGACGGTTCCGGTCCAGCGCTCCCGCTTGTTGCAGGATTGGTAGCTTGTAGCGGCGCATCGATGTCTTTCGGTCGAGTGGGTTGGCATCACAGATACACGCACTGAAGTGAGAAGGCAACATACCAGAGTCTTCCATATGCTCGAATAGCCAGTTCGTAGCAGCCTCAGGGTCACTATTACCCGTGGCGAGAAGCGCTTTTTGACATCTTATCTGAGGAAAACCCATAGCTTCTAGCTGTGACATGGCGACAGCGTTGAACTCTGGCAGCAAGGCTAAAGAAAAAGTTAAATGACCTGAGTGAGTAATCGATAGCGAGTAATGAAAAATTAAAGCGGTATCTTACATTCTTTGCTTTCATTAAGCTCGACTTCGCCGTCTTGCCTACTCGCGCTGAAATATTCATTCATTGTCAATTCGTCTTGCACCGTTACAGGGATGTCTGGTAAACTGTGCAAAAACGAATGTCAGCACATCTCGACAAGAGGTGGATGCAGCTAGAACAAGTTTGCACGACCAGGAACACGGCCCGAGCAGAAGGTTAGGCGCGTTTCCGCAACTTTTGCTCGCCACCGTGTAGACGTCGAGAATCGCCGAGTCCTTCAACGACCAGCCTCCCGCCTATGCCGACGCCTTTGCACTGACCTGAGTTACCTTTCCCATCGACCTTTAGACCGGGAACAAACGTGGGCGACCGGGAACACGTTTGAGAGATGTGTCTCCTGCCGGTTGCAACTTTCAAAACTCAACCAATGTTCTACCACCAACCCCGCTGACTTGTAGCCTGCCTAGGTGGTATTTCGGTAAGCCCTTTAGTCATTCCACAAATGACAGGACCAGAAACACACCATGACGACCAGGAACACGAGTAGAGTTTTGGGCGTGTTCTTTGGACCGACAATCTCGATTTGCGTCGCCGATTGAAGAGTTCGACACTTGAGGCTATTAAATGTATACTCGTGTGACTAGCGCAGTGTGTTTCATTATTCCTACCGGTTACAGGAACGGGAACAAAGATTGGGGACCAGGAACAGACGTCGACGTCGAGTGTGGCAACTCGCTAACCGGTTTTCCGTTTTCGACCGCGACTGTTCTATGGTAGTGTCCTTTTACTCCTCTTTGCGCAGACTATTCATCCACACACGGCTCATGTTCTAGAGTCTCCCAACCAGTCGGGGCAGGTTCAGCTTCGTGAACAAACACTAGCGACCAGGAACACCTCACGCGTTTCTCCGCCATCCTTTCTCATTTCCGTGCAAAATATGCGGAGAATGACCTGGTCCTGCTGCTATCGGCTGGTCGCCGGATCAGCACACTTGTCAACCGGCTACCAATCTGTACTGACTGTTGGGAGACCGAGAACAAACGTGAGCGACCGGTAACACGATTCGAACACATGCCGCGCGCGATTTTGCCACTGATCCGTCGCGAGTTGCAAACCGCGGCAAATGTCGAGGTACCCTTCCAATCGACTGTTTACCTGTTTGGAAGGCATGATGGCAAGCCCTTTAGCTCGCTTCGAGTCGTAGGACCGAGAACATACGGTGACGACCAGGAACACGCGCGGCGATCTATCATTTCTCGTGTCCCTCAAATCCTAATTTCCTTGGGCGATTGCACAATCCTATAGATCCCGCCTATCTACCTTTCCTGGAGTCCAGCACGTGCCGCATTTGATCATCTCTAGCAGTTATAGGAGCAGGAACAAAGATTAGGCCCCAGGAACAAGATTCGAGTATGGCATGTTACGTATCAGCCGTCCGCTCGTGACCGCGGCCTGTCCAACGTAATGAACCTTTATCCCTTGATTGCGCAGACTGGATACCACATTAGGGGTCATCCGCTAGAGTCTAGCAACCAGGTGCAGAAATTCCAACACCGGGAACAACCCGGGGCCACCAGGAACACGAGCGGCGTTTTGTTGCGATCTGGGAGGCCCGCGATATCGTTTGGCATGGGGGATCAGCAACCCCATCAACGAGCAACTTGAAACCTAGTAGATACTGACCTCCTCGACTCCCTCTACCATTGCTGATAGTTACACCACCAAGAACAAACTTTGACGACCGGGAACAAAGATAAAGGACGTACTCGCACGGATTTTCGCCACCAAAAGGCGACAACTTCCGAGCCGTGCAGATCGAGCAGACCAGATGAAATCAAATTTCTTTCCGTGAGCAAGGTTTCATCCTGAGCCGCTACGTCATCGCTGCCAAGGACAGGACCGGGAACAACCGTGGATAACCGGGAACACGGGACGCGTTTGTTGGCGTTTTTCAGGGAGGCGGTGGTATAGGTCGTGGGGGATTGTCGTGTACCGTACATGTTGACTGATGACCTACCTAGATATGTTGTGCGCAGTCGTAGCACTCGTCCTTGCCAGTTGTACAACCGGGAACAGACTATAGCGACCTGGAACAAATTTTGAATGTATGGTCGGCGCGTTAGAGCCTGAGGACGTGTTTTTGGAGCTGATTCGCCAAGTTCGACTACCACTGGTCGTTGACCTATATACAACGGTGCAGAATAAGCCCTCCCATCATCGCTCACAGTTGTGGCAACGGGGACACACCTGGGCGACCGGGAACAACAAACGCGATATTCGCCACCATTCGAGGTTTTGGAAATGAGACGCGTACCGCATGATTGCCTTCCGCTACAGTCTTTTCATTCTCACACGATGTTAGGCTTGCTTACTTCTACCATACCTGACGATCTCAAGACCAAGAACAAGTTTTAGCGACCAGGAACACAAATATAGCGGCGAATGTGGTGTTTTTCCGCCACGCTCGGTCGCAGGATCGAAATCGCGACAGCTCGCGAGTTCCGCCAGCACTGACCTTGTGGCTACCCTTGCACCTTCATGTCGCACGTCTCGACCTTTCTGGGTAATCTCGAGAGCAGGAACAAACGGCCACGACCAGGAACACGAAACGTGTTTGTTAAGCATATTTCGTGCGTGGCCTTGCGATATGGGTGGGGCTGACCTGTACCACTAGCTACTCACTAATTGCCCACCTAGGAATGTTCGCAATGAGCACCTCGAGCACCCAGAACAGTTTATACCACCTAGAACTGTCAGATTATTGGTGTATGGCATACCTCATGACATACACTGTACTTTGGCATTCCACTAACTCCATCGCGTCCATATACCATCTGTCAGCAGCACAGCCGACTGCTATCTTCTAGCCTTCTCGACACCATTCGTCAGCTACAATTCAGATTCCGATCCAGTATCATGTCAGCATATTGATAAGGTAAAAACGTATATAGGAAAACACTTTCTGTCTCGTGTCTTTCACCTCACCATCAGAAGGCAGCGATTCTCTCAATCCTGCACCACAGGTAAATTATACCTCGTGGTTATAGCTGTGCGACTATCTTATAGAGCACATCTATACTTCTGATAAGAACAACGTCTGGCGACCGGGAACACGACGAGAACGCGTGCGCGAGCCGGCTTTTGGTCGCCACTTTCGAATCGCGGCACAAGATGAAGGAACGTTGCTATCGCCTGCTTTCCCACATGAGACTTGTTACAGTAAGCACATTGATCCTCCCTAGAACTTGGAGGACCGCCGAGGACATACCTTGGCGACCGGGAACAGCGGCGGCGCTTCAGTGACACTTGAGCGCGTGATTTCTCAATCCGCGCTGTCGTTTGCAGAGTTCTCCACGTACCGACTCCAACCCTATTCGAGAGTCATTCCCAGACCATCCTCAACCATCCCTAGCAGTTGCAGCACCAGGAACAAATATCCGAGGCCAAGAACATGGTTCGAGTGTCGCCAGGGCCGTACCGTTTTCCACTTTGAAACGCGACATCTGAACCGTTGTGACTCGTTACCTGCCACAGCCACAACCTAATCGACCGTTCGAAACGCTGTGAATAGAGTCGGTTAGTGACTCTGACAAGTTGTAAGACCGGGAACAAACACGGGCGAGCGGGAACACCAGACGCAGCTTTTAGCATTCTGTGGGCCTTGTGGTGATATCAGCCTGGGCGATTGTTGTAATTCATAGCTATGAACTGATTACCTACCTAGAGATGATGAGCACAGACGTGCTGAATAGTCCAAGCAGTTTCAAGACCAGGAACAAACTTTAGCGACCAG
This sequence comes from Naganishia onofrii, assembly GCA_030039215.1. Classification (NCBI taxonomy): domain Eukaryota; kingdom Fungi; phylum Basidiomycota; class Tremellomycetes; order Filobasidiales; family Filobasidiaceae; genus Naganishia; species Naganishia onofrii. The sequence continues at coordinate 21,209 of JASBWV010000027.1, read as the reverse complement.
GAACAGAGAACAAAGACCTACTCTTGCGGATTTTCGCCACCAAACGGTCGCGACTTGAGAATCGTGCAAAACGACCAACCCAGTCGCGGTCAGACTTTCGTATATAGGCAATGTTGCGCACTGAGCTCCTTGATGGTTCCTGGAAAGGCCGGTACCGGGAACAAATATTGTCGACCGGGAACACGGGACGCGTTTCCTAGCGTATTTTGTACGTATCTCGGCGATACGCATGGGGGGCTGACTTGATCCTCTTGCTATCGACTTTTCATCTGTTTGCATATCTTGATCTCGAGCTAGTCGATGGTCCGATGTCGTTTTCAGGAGCAGGAACAACTTTTGGCGACCAGGAACAAGAGTTGAAGGTGAGGTCACGCGCGTTTTTCCTGTTTCTGATCGCCATTTCCGAAACGTTGAAGGTCAGTCGACCCACCAGCACTGATGATCAAACTGTGTCAAACCCTTCGTCTGGACCGTGTTCAGTATCCCCGCCATCGATAGCACCTGGAACAAATTCCTGCGACCAGGAACAAGAACCACACTTTTTGCTTTCTTTCTGAGATTTTGAAGCGTGAGTCGTGGGCAATTGCCCAGCACAAGTAGCACCCACTTTTCCTCTGTCTTGGACGACTCAGTATGATCGGTTCAACCAGGCCTAGCGTCCTCAGGACCGGGAACAACTTTTGGCGACCAGGAACACGCCGCAAAGGTCAAGACAGGTGGGTATTTGCGTTTTTGCCTTCCACGACACATAGCGCGGGGAATCGTCCCGACTTGCAGCCGATGACGGCGCACCGACATAGGATCGATTCTCGCGGGCTGTTATACCATCGGACCCGCTTGCAGCACCAGGAACAACCACTAGCGAACAGGAACACAGAACGAAATTTTCGCCATCCTTTGCAAGTCAAATTGCATGTTGCGCACCTGAAAGCTCAGTTCGCCTCTCACTGACTATTCCATTTGTCAGTATCATCATACTAGCCCTGTCGATCACCACTAGGAGTCTTGCGAGCAGGAACAAAGACTGACGACCAGGGACAACTCTCAAGCTTGAAGTCACGCGCGTTTCTCGCTCTCGCTCGGTCGTTACTCTCGGAAAGGCCAATTCGCGCTCGCAGCCATCACCACTTGTACCCAGTATAACAAAATGAACGTATTGAAGAGGGTCATCATCTCTAGTGTTTAGAGCACTAGGAACAAACTCTCACGACCAGGAACAAGACACGCGTTTCTGGTGATTGTTTCGTCCCTCTATCGCTGTTTGCCCGACTTGGCACCAAGACCCATCATTACGAACTCGGTATCGACCTGAAACCAATCATGAAGACCGCTTCAAGTAGCCACTGCAGTTACAGGACCGGGAACAACAATTGACGACCAGGAACACGCATCACAACTTTGCGATATCTACTGTACGTTATTTGTCGATTTGCTTGGGCGATTGCAGATTTCTGCACCCGCCGACGATCCATCTATCTCAGACAAGTGCTCACGCTGATTTCAATCACATCTGACAATTACAACAACAGGAACAAAGATTTGACACCGGGAACACGGATTGAGTCTTACAGGGCATGTACCGTTTTTCGCTTCCGACCCAGTGGGCTGAACCGTAGTGACTCGTTGAATTTGACTGCTTAAGACTATTCGTCTCGTCAACATTCTTTCACAGAGTCGGTCGATCACTCTGGCAAGTTGTAGGACCGGGAACAACCTGAGGCGACCAAAAACACGAGCGGCGATTTTGCAATGCGCTGCGTATAGAATCTCACATTTCGTGCGAGTATGTGCGGACTCTGATACTTGTCAGCTAACCACCTATATACATGTCATGCACATTACGTTCTCCATCATCCCTAGGAGTTTCACGACCAGGAACAAAAATTGAAGAGCAGGAACACGCGTCGAATGCGCCCGGTCAAGCACGAGCTTTCGATTCCGACCGTAATGTCCGGACGGCAGTGAAACCTTTATGCCGCATTGCGCAGCCCAGCCACCGCATCAGAACGCTTCGTTAGAGACTGTTGACAACTCGATCCAATTTCAGAACCGGGAACAAGCTCGGGCGACTAGGAACACGAAATACGTCTTGTTGCCACCTTTTCTGCTTGCGATTTGGTTTGGGCCTGGACGATCAGCAACCACATAAACGGGCAACTGGAAACCGAGTGGATACACGCCCCCTCGACCCTCTCTATCATCTCCAGCAGTTTCACCACCAGGCACAAACTTTAGTGACCAGGAACAAAGAACAAAGACGCACTCACGCGTATTTTCGCCACTAAACGACGTTCACTTTCAAGGGCGTGCAGATTGACCAGATCAACTACAATCGACTTTCTTTCTATCAATGGAGCTCCGCCTCAAGGCCGTTCGTCAACCCCGCAAAGGAAATCACCGGGAACAAACATGAGCGAGCAGGAACATCATCCGCGATTTCTGGCGTATTTCGTACGTGTCAGCGCAAAATGCACGGGGGCTAACCTGAACCTCTTGCCACAGCCTATTTACCAATACAGACGTCTCCTCCTAGATCTTGTCGACCGTCCTAGGTACTTTATATGACCGAGCACAAGATTTGACGACCAGGAACACGTTTGCGATACCCTCGAGCGCGTTTTCGCCACTTCCGCGATCATTCAGAAATCGCGCGCGATTCCTTCTCCCCAGTTGCTATTCACTATCCGCTTATCCAGCACTCTTGTCCCCGTCCGAACAATCGGTCCGACCGGTTACAGCACCAGGAACAGAGTTTGACGACCAGAAGTAGGTGGCGAGTCGTTTGCCTTTTTCTGAACGCGTGTTCGACACTAATCGCGGTTGATGCTGATGAATGCGTGTTCCCCCCCCCCCCCTATTCGTGGCATCCACAACCCCTCCGAACGTCCCTCACGGTTACAGAAGCAGGAACAAACATCAACGACCAGGAACAAGAATCGCGTGTTGTCACCTCCTGTGGGCATCACCACGTGGGGAATGCGTAAACCGACTGTTACCGACTACGCGCCTGCACAGACTTGATGACACCGAGCTCAACAGCCGCCTCTGGCAGCATCAGGACCGAGCACAAGCTGTGGCGACCCAGAACACGGTTCTTACCTCAAGCCAGGCAAGATTTCGCCACATTTGATCGACTTTTTGAAATCTTCCGGAATCGCTAGCTCATGGACCTGCTGTTCCTTCGCCTACCGGATATGATCCAAGACGAGTCCCTCAACTAGTCGTTGCCGTCTCACAGCCAGGAACATATCGTGGCAACTGGGAACAAGAAACGCGCTTTTCGCTGCGATTTGCACAGCTCGTGACGTGAAGGGTGGGCGATTCGCAATTTTCATTTCACGGGCTAGTCGACTGATCAGACCCTTGATACAAACCCTACTCACCATCTGTATCGGTTGCAGTACCAGGAACACGATTTGAAGTGCTGTCGCGCGCGATTTTGTCAACGGTCAGTCGCGAGTTGCAATGCGCGGCGAGTGCTCGACCAACAATCCTACCGACTTGTAACCTGCCTATGAAGCATTGTGTCGAGTCCTACAGTCATGCCTGTCAGTGACAAGAGCGGGAACAACTTTTCACGACCAGGAACACGCTCGGCTGCGTCGTCATATCCTTTGTGCCTCATTTCTCTATTTGCGCGGGCGATTGTGCAGTGATATACATGCCGACTAACCACATGTCTCTATATGATCGCATCGCGCATTTCATCATCGCTGGCAGTTAGAAGAACATGAACAAAGATTGAGGACCAGGAACACGCGGCGAGTCTGCTTGGTCACGAGTTATTTTTCACTTTCTTCCGTTTCTTTTCAACCGTCGTAAATCCTTACCTCTCCCAGCTACAGACTACTACACCCAGGGAACTCTTCCACTAGAGTGGACTGATCATGGAGAGAGCTTATACCACCGGGAACAAAAGTCGGCGACCAGGAACAACAAACGCGACTTTTGCTGTGTGTTGTGCGTGACGTGGCGAGATGCGTGGGGGATGAGCTGATCCTCTTGCCACTCAACCATTCAGACATCTAGGCATCTACATTGGAGCCTATTCGACGGCCCAATGCAGCTTAGGCACCGAGCACAGCGTTTTGAGACCAGGACCACCAAGGTGAGCGCGTTTTTGCCACGTTTGAGCTACCTTTTGCAAACCATCAATATCGGCGGAACTTTCCGCCAATGACATTCCTGTTGCTTGATTGCTATTGCCAGCGACCTAGCACATGTGTGGAAGCACTTGTGGCACCGGGCACAAACTTTTATGACCAGGAACAAAAAACGCGATTTCCGCCACGCTTCCGGTATCTTGGTGCCTGATCCGTGGGCGATGACCCGGTTCGAGTAGCATCGACGTTGCAACCATGTTGACCGACACAACCTGATCCGCTCAACCATCTCTAGCGTCTTCAGAACCAGGAACAGTCGGTGGCGACCGGGAACACGCGTCCAAGATCGCTCCAGCCGCGATGTCGCTTCTTACCCGCAGAGGCTCGTACCGTGGGACCGCCTTGATGCGTCGTCAGTGACTCTTCATCCACATCATGGGATGATCACCCCTGCCCTGTTCAACCATCCCTGCAAGTTGTAGCACCCAGAACAAAGTTTAGCGACCAGGAACAAGATTCAAAATTTAGCCACCCTTTGTACGTTTAATTCTACGTTGCGTCCTGGACAACTCGATTCTCCGCCCCCTGACTATTCATTCCCGTAACATTAGTGTACCAATCCTATCAGTCATCTCGCACAGTCTTACAACCAGGAACACAAAGGGACGACCAGGAACAAACCTCAAACTTGGAGTCGCGCGCGTTCGTCACCACGGCTATACCGCGACTTGAACCGTCCCGACATCTCGCTATCCGCCATCGCCACCTACGTAATCTATATCAGCGCGATCCTATCGAACACGGTAACCACTCCTGGTGCTTATAGCACCGGGCATACACTTCAGCAACCAGGAACAAGAAACGGGTCTGGTGCCGTCGTTTCCACCCGATTGCGCCATTTCCGCGGAATATTCTCAAATCCTGCCGCCACCGACTTGACACCTATTTGGAGTAGACTTTTCAGACCCCTTCGAGATCTCACTGCAGCTGTAAGACCGGGCACAACGTCTGACGAGCAGGAACACGAATTGCACGTGGACCCGCGCGCGTTTTTACGTTTTTTGACCGCAAGATCCGATCCGGGGCCGACGCTCGAGATCCGTCGTCACGCTTCCCTCTCCACCGGGGAGTAAACCTCATACCTGCATCAACCACCCTGACGAGTTACATCACCGGGCACAACGTCTGACGAGCAGGAACAAAAGTCGCACGCCCACCTCTTTGAGACGTGTCATTCGTTCGAATCGCGGCCTGTGCTAACAAGCGGTTGTAACCGACTGCCCACCCAGCTAAAACTTGTCACCGCCATCACGTTGATCATTGCTAGCGATCACAGGCACAGGAACACAGTCTAGCGATCGGGAATCCGACTTGACTCTCGACTCTAGCGCGTCATTGCCACCAATATGCCGCGTTTCCAGTATTCGATGACTCGCTCACTCCGATCGCTTCGACCTTCTGCTTACCGTCGTCCATTCCTATGCGCCCGGTAAACTGTCCCGAAAGGTCTCAAGACCAGGAACACAATCTGGAGACCGGGAACAAGGCATACGTTTCTTGACATCCTTTGGGTATATTGACGACATGCATCGAGGGATGACTACATCTCGTTGTATCCGCCTTCCCGCACATCGAATGGGCAACCGTGTCATGAACGACAGGACCAAGTACTCGACCATTGACTGCAGCAAGACCTTCAGCCGACTCTGGCTTTCCATGATACAGAGGAGCGCCAAGACGTGTTCCTGTGTGCTGTCGGTGTATGGCAGCGTACCACACATCACCGCTCATCACCACACAACACCACACAACACCACACAACAACACACAACACCCTACGCCATGGCAACAGCACTGCAGAACATTATGCAGTTGCCGCACTGCACAGTGGGGTGTCAGCCCAGCGGGGTGTCGGCCCAGCGGGGTGTCGCCACAGCCTCCACATTCGCCACTGTTTCGCCACCGATTTGCCACTGTATTCTCCCTAGGGCCCTTGGAAGCTCTAGGGCTGCCTAGTAGCTCGGATAACTATATAAGGAGAGCATTCTGACTCCCTTTTGCCACTCAGTTGTAATTGTCTTTGCTCCTTAGAGCAAGATCATATGTCAAGACTTCTATTACCTAATAAGTAATACAAAGTCACGTGGTTCGATCCCACATTCGTCATAGTTCTTAGCCTTGCCCTGTCCTGAGGCTGGTGTCTGCCATCAAGCCCTTGCCCATCCCTGACAGTATCTTGCTCTCCCTACCTCTTGGTCTCACGACACCACCTAAATCTTCGACTTCACCACCTCGACCTTCATCTTCGCCACTCACCCACAGCTTACGTAATAAGCCCAACTATTACGTCATACAACCTTCGCCACTAAAAACCTTACGTAATCACAAAAGTCACCGAAACTTCTGACGACACACCTTCTTACGTAATCAACCCTTTTGATCACCAAATATCAATTTAAGTCTTTTTCAAAGTTTAACTCGACTTGATTGTCGGTCGCTTTGGAAAGTATAATATCGACTTCACTGTTGCACTATATTGATTTACATTTGATAGATCTTCAAACTACTCTCACTTTCGCCCATCATGTTCTCCATCGCCCTTCTCCTATACCGATGGTTCTTTCTCGTCCTCCAACCTTTCTACGCCTCTCCGCCCGGCCCTGCATCTATGCCTTCCGACAACGTCTTCATGAACCCTGTTCATGATCCTGTAGCCTCAAGTCATGTGGATAATGCCGAACTACTTAGCCGACTAGCGGATCTGGAAGAAAGGGTTAGACAAAACTCTCGTCAACCTACCTTTAATTCGTACACTCCTCCGCCCAAGGAACCGAAGTTAAAGTCTCCATCCCCTTTCAAAGGTAACAAAGCCGAAGCCGAAGAGTTTATTCTCAAATGCCAATCCATCTTCGACATTTGCCATCGAACTTATTACGACGACAAAACCAAGTTAGCCTTCGTATACAACTTGTTGGAAGGAGATGCCTACCAATGGCTTAAACCGGCTCTACTCAGTCAGCAAAAGCAAAGCTGGACTGAAACTTGGGAAGAGTTCAAAGTCGAATTCTTCAAAAACTTTGCCGATTCCGACATCAAAGAAACTTCAAGGCAGAAACTCAAAGCTTTGAGGCAAACGACTTCAGCTAGCACTTACGCTACCGACTTCAAGAAATACGCTCTGTACTTGGATTGGAGCGATGAAGCTTTACGTCAAGCTTTCTTCGATGGTTTGAAGTTCGATGTTCAAGACCGACTTCTCTCACCTCAGCGATTCGCTACCTTCTACGAACTCGTCGACGCCGCTATCGAATGGGACAACCTATTGTTTCAACGACGCCGAGCCCATCCCGCGCTTCGAACTTCTCGTCCTTTCGCCAATGCAAGAGGAATAACTCGTCCTTCCGTCGTGAACGTCTACAAGCCCGTCGAATCAGCTATCAAGGGTCCTTGGCCTATGGACGTCGACTCGGTCCAACCTCGAAAGCCACTTACCCAATCTGAGAAGGACGAACGGCGAAAGAAGAATTTGTGCTTATATTGCGGCAAACCCGGTCATCAAGTTCAAGACTGCCGCGCCAAGCCTTCCACTCAGAAACTTGCCGTCATTGCAAAGTCTTCGGAAAACGACAACCCCCACCAGTAAAGAAGGAAACTGCGCTGGGGTCAGCTCCGAACCACCTTCGATTTACCATTTCCACTTTGCAACCCGAACCACAACTCAACCTACCTGTCAACTTATCCTGGAAGAACTCAGTCAAGCCCATTGGGCTACCTGCAATGGTAGACTCTGGAGCGACGCAGTGCTTCATTCACAAATCCTTAGTCGACAAATTCGACATACCAACTACGACACTTCGTCAACCCATAGCTCTCGATGTAGCTGATGGACGACCGATCAAGTCCGGCGCCATCACACATAAAACCTCCCTTGTTTCCATGAGTGTCAGAAGCCACCATGAGAAAATCGACTTGTTCGTTACGAACATCGGTCAACATTCCCTGATCCTTGGTACTTCTTGGTTAAAGAAGCACAATCCCGGTATCGACTGGACCAACCGAACTATCGACTTCAGATCCGGCTTTTGTCGAGCTACTTGTATGCAAAAGGAAACCGCTCCTTTCGGCAACAAAAAGCGACTTCCGCCGCCTACCTCGAAAATATCCGAAACGTCTCAATCAAAGTCGAAACCGCCCACAGTTATCCCTGTTCCCGAAAAGTCGTACAGTCAAGAGTACACTTCGGTCTTCAGCAAACCCCTGCCAACACCGAAACCTTCCATCGGGACGATTGGCTTGAGGTCCCTCAAGCACTTGATCAACAAACGACAAGTCGCCTCCATAGTCGCTCTCGACCTGCAAACAGGCGAGAAGCTCAACCTCAGCACCTTGAATCAATACTCGTCAAAAGACGACTCACAGATGGAAGCCGAAACTTCCAACCACAGCATCCCCGAAGAGTTCTCAGAATTCGTTGACGTCTTCAGCAAAACATCAGCTGATCGTCTTCCCGAGCATACTCAATACGATCACACGATACCACTCGAGCCTGGCTCAAAACCACCTTTCGGTCCAATTTACTCCTTGTCCGCTACCGAACTCAAAGCTTTGGACGAATACCTCAAAGAGAACCTAGCCAAAGGGTTCATTCGTCCTTCCTCGTCACCAGCGGGAGCTCCGATCCTATTCGTAAAGAAGTCGGATGGCTCCTTACGCCTTTGCGTGGATTACCGTGGCCTCAACAAAGTCACAATCAAGAACCGGTATCCACTACCTTTGATCCAAGAAAACCTCAATCGATTACAAGCAGCCGTATACTTCAGTAAAATCGATCTTCGAGGCGCCTACAACCTTATCCGAATAGCAGCTGGAGAGGAATGGAAAACAGCTTTCCGGACTCGCTACGGATTATTCGAATATCTTGTAATGCCCTTTGGGCTTACAAACGCTCCAGCTTCGTTTCAACAACTCATGAACGAAGTCCTTCGAGAATTCCTGGACATCTCCGTCATCGTCTACCTCGACGACATCCTCATCTACAGCGAAAGCCGGGAGGAACACATCCGCCATATAACTCAAGTTTTGGAACGGTTACGAAAGCATCGCCTTTGGGCAAAAGCTGAAAAGTGCCGCTTCTTCCAAAACTCAGTTGACTTCCTGGGTTATATCGTTTCTCAGGATGGCGTTTCGATGGATCCCGCCAAAGTCAAAGCTATCCTCGAATGGCATTCACCGAAGACAATAAAAGACATTCAAGTCTTCCTTGGATTCGCCAACTTTTACCGAAGATTCATCAAAGGTTACTCCAAGATCACAGAGCCTTTGACTCGCCTACTCCGAAAAGACACCAAATTCGAATGGTCGGATAAAGCTCAAAAAGCTTTCGACACATTGAAAACCGCCTTCACTACAGCACCAATCTTGACGCACTTCGATCCTCAGCGTCCCATAGTCCTCGAAACAGATGCTTCGGACTACGCTCTTGCCGGTATCATATCACATCCGGACCCGCATGGGAATCTTCAACCCATAGCGTTTTACTCTCGAAAGTTCAACGATGCAGAGTTGAATTACGAGATTTACGACAAGGAACTTCTAGCAATAATACAATGCCTCAAAGAATGGCGGGCTTATTGCGAAGGTTCCTCTCAAAAAGTCACCATTTACTCAGATCACAAAAATCTGGAGTATTTCGCAACATCTAAAGTGCTTACTCGTCGTCAAGCACGATGGTCGGAGTTCTTATCCCACATGAACTTCGAAATCATCTACCGAACAGGTGCTCAGATGGGTAAACCAGATGCCCTGACACGGAGGTCAGAGCTTCAAGGGGGGAGTAAAGCCTCAGAAGCGGCTCCAAGAGCACTCTTAGGAGAAAAATGTTTTTCGAAAAGCATTTCGAACACGGAACACCCACCAAGCTCCTTCAATATCGCTCCCATCAACCAACGACCGGAGGCTCCCGAACTACCGTACTCCGATTTACCTCAGCGTATCCAAGAACTACAGAACGCCGATACGGATTTGAGCCGAATCCGGGAGTTGCTCAAGGACCCCGACACGCCTTTCACTGCTGAGGAGCTCGAGCTAACAAGAGGCTTCACCCTCAGCGAAAACGAACTGTTGCTATTCAACAATCGAATATACATTCCGCCGGATCATGCATTAAAGATATCGATCTTGCAACAATGTCATGATTCTCAACTCGCTGGCCACCTTGGTCAAGCAAAGACGTATGCCTTAGTCGCTCGTCATTACTACTGGCCCGGCCTTCGGGCATTTATCAACACCTACATCTCGGGATGTCAGACTTGCCAACGAAACAAGTCTCCTCGCCATCGACCCGTCGGACTTCTCAAACCATTACCTATTTCCGACAGGTCCCTGGAAATCCATATCAATCGATGCCATTGTCAAGCTCCCTCCATCAGGAGACTGCGATTCGATAATGGTTATAGTATGCCGCCTTACAAAAATGGCACACTTCCTACCTTTCAAGGAAGATGGATTCACTTCCGAACATCTAGCCAAGATGTTCCGATTCATCTTCCGACTACATGGAATCCCGGAAGATATAGTGTCCGATCGTGGACCCATCTTCACCTCTAGATTCTGGAGAGCCTTCACCTCAGGCCTCGGAATAAAACTCAACTTCAGCACAGCATTTCACCCTCAGACTGATGGACAAACTGAAAGAGTGAATCAAGTGATGGAACAATATCTTCGAATGTTCGTGAATTACCAGCAAGATAACTGGTCTGAACTGCTTGACAAAGCAGAGTTCACTTACAACAACACGGAACACGCGTCTACGAAGATGAGCCCGTTCTATTCCAACTTGGGCTATCATCCTCTGGATCCTTCCGTACCTTTCCTACAAACTGGAAACCCGGCAGCCCAAACACACCTTCAAGAGCTCGAAGCGATTCGGCCTATGCTGATGGAAAATCTCCGCAAGGCTCAAGCCGACTACACCAAATTCTACAACCGGAAAGTCAAGTCACACCTTGACTTGGCGGATCAGCCTTTATATTCGGTTGGAGATAATGTATGGCTCAACTCAAGAGACATAACCACCTCCAGACCTGCCAAGAAACTTGATCACAAGTTACTTGGTCCATTCAAGATCATCGAAAAGATTTCGGATCTCGCGTATCGACGCGATCTTCCTGCTACCATGGATGTGAACAACACATTCCATGCCTCCAAACTGGAACCGTTCAAAGAAGGTCATCCGGGACAACCTCAACAAGAGTCCCCGGAAATCATTATCGAAGGAGAGCGTCGTTACATCCCTGAACGGATTCTCGACGGCGGGCTCGACACTTCGACAAACCGGTACATGTACCTTGTACACTGGGAAGGCTACCCCGACTCTGAAGACACTTGGGAGCCTTACGAAGAAATCAAGCATCTTACCGCTTTCAACCGATTCCATAAAGCGCACAAGCACCAACAAGACATGTTCCCGTCTTCCCGAGCCATGAAAAGCGACAAACGACAATCCAGTTCAAGAGGCTCAGGGACTTCGCCCTAAACCGGGGGGTGCTGTCATGAACGACAGGACCAAGTACTCGACCATTGACTGCAGCAAGACCTTCAGCCGACTCTGGCTTTCCATGATACAGAGGAGCGCCAAGACGTGTTCCTGTGTGCTGTCGGTGTATGGCAGCGTACCACACATCACCGCTCATCACCACACAACACCACACAACACCACACACTACCCTACGCCATGGCAACAGCACTGCAGAACATTATGCAGTTGCCGCACTGCACAGTGGGGTGTCAGCCCAGCGGGGTGTCGGCCCAGCGGGGTGTCGCCACAGCCTCCACATTCGCCACTGTTTCGCCACCGATTTGCCACTGTATTCTCCCTAGGGCCCTTGGAAGCTCTAGGGCTGCCTAGTAGCTCGGATAACTATATAAGGAGAGCATTCTGACTCCCTTTTGCCACTCAGTTGTAATTGTCTTTGCTCCTTAGAGCAAGATCATATGTCAAGACTTCTATTACCTAATAAGTAATACAAAGTCACGTGGTTCGATCCCACATTCGTCATAGTTCTTAGCCTTGCCCTGTCCTGAGGCTGGTGTCTGCCATCAAGCCCTTGCCCATCCCTGACAAACCGAGTGTCAGCAGCTATCTCACTCGAGCTCACGTGCTCCTCTAGACGTTGCCACCCGCACGACATTTTCGTCAACATGCGACACCTCTAGCAACCTGCCCATCTACGCCCCCGTAACAAGATCACAGGCCGGTGGTGGGCTGCCACGCCGTCCAGTCATAAATCACTCTGGTACACGCAAAGGGCCTATCTACAGAATACGAATAATCATACAATGTCACCTAATCCTCATCTAACAAGCCTTTGCAACAATTCTATTTCGGCCTTGAGACCGTCCTTTGCCTGTTGACTTTTCACCCCATGCATTATGATCTCCAGGCTAGAGAGAACCTGGTGCAAATCTACCCTGCGACCTTGTCCTGCTGCATAGTTATCCAAACGTCCTTCTCGAACGCATGTCGAGATCATGCGCGCCATCAACGCAGTCTCGACGGTTGCTGCAATGGGAACGGTGAAAAAGGATCGCCAGTTCTGGACCGTCATGCACACTTGCACGCTCCCAGTGACATGACCGAGGCCGTGGAATTCCACGTGTCGTTTCGGTGGAATGTATCTATAGACGAGATGGTGAGATGCTGTCTGGCGCGATACAGCGTTTTGGAGACTCACAGCATATCTGTGGATAAAATAATGCCTGCGCCGGGAACCTCGTCTTGTTTTTGTACAAGGACGAGAGCCGAGCCTTGCCGGAGATGTAGCAAGCGACCCATACTGCCCGTGTCCAACCGAAAGAACTGGCGGACACCTCGGAACGTGGTGCAACTTTCTGCCATTTCCCGAATCAAGTCGGAGCCGTTGCCGAGACTCTTGTATACGTGTTGAATGCTAGAAAGAGGTATTCATGACAAACCATCGGATACTTGAGATCGCCACAACTTACGCATTCTCTGGAATCCATTGCTCTCGTTCTTCAACTATCCCGGGAACAAGACCCTTCCGCAGTATCGATCCAGAGTCTGTTACTTGACCCCAAAAGGTGACGGCTCAAGCGTCGTCAAACGTGTCACTGTTTGGTCAAATCAGTATTCTGCAAAACTAGATATGGTCCGGTCTGCTGCTCACAGGGCGAGATGGGCATATTTGGGTGGACGTTGGTAGACGGCCTGCCAATCCCACCCATCACCCTTGCTGACGGCATCGTACATGGCTTTGGTGACGATTGCCTAGCGAATAATCTATCAGTGGTATCCTTCGACCCGACTGAAAAGTACTTACTTGGTCTAGATGAAGAGAGAATGTGACGTATTCTCGTCCGGGTGACGCATACTGGAGTGTCACCAACATGTGGATAGCATCGGGTGCCTGTGTCGAGGGCAGCATCTCTTTTTCTTTGAGCAAGACATGCTCGACATTGTCTCCTTCTAGACGATTCAGCCCGGCGAAAACACTCTTCTCCTTGATGGTCACATGGGCGAGGGTGCGTGCGATGACGCTGGGTTCCGAGAGGACCACCGGCCGGGAGGAGATGGAAGAGAGGATTTGTCGTTCCAGATGAGTGAGCGTCGACTCTGTCGTGTTGAGTTGCTTCATCTGGGACGCGAGCTGTTTGTCGGTGCCCTTGAGTTGAGCTTGCAACTCCGCCTGCTTGCCCGTGAGTTCCTTGACGCGGTCTAGGTTCCGCTTCATCTTCTCTTTGTGTTCTTTTTTGGTTGTGTTCAAGTCTTGCGTGGCAACGTCGAGAGCCTGTGCCAACGCCTTTTTCTCCCTCAGCAGCGTCAATTCCGTCTGTGACTTGTCGGCTAGCGCTTTTGAGACGCCTGCCAACTCGAGCTCGGGTTGCAATGTCTTTTGCGCCATCGTTTGCGCCGTGTCGATTTGGCTACGGAGCGCTGTATTCGTCTCGCCCGCAGAGTGCAGTTGCTGCTTGTAATCTTCCGTGCGGGCGTTGCTTTCTTCCAACGCATTCTCTAGCTCCCGGGCCCTATTCCGCCCAACGTCCAGCGCCGCATTGGTCTCTGCACTTTGCGTGTCGAGAGCTTGCTGAGCTACCAAAGCCTCGAGGTTCAACTCGGCGATGGCCTTGACCTTTTCAGCCGCCAACGTCGTTGCTTGCGACTGAGCCGCGCTCAATTCACCCTGCAGCGCCACGACAATGCTGGCGTCGGTCTCTCGTTGTAGCCTGTGCGCCATGACCTCATCCTCGAGCGACTTTGCGGCGGCTTTCTGTTTTCCGGTCTCTTGTTGTGCGTATTCGCGCGCAGCCTCTGCACCAGTGACTTTGCGTTGGCTCTCCAGGACAACAGTGTCATACTCGATCGACTGCAAGTCGAGTTTCTTCTGGAGCGCTTCATCTTGACCGATCGTGACACGACATTGATCTTTTCCTGTGCAAGGGCGGCTCGAGCGGTAGCCAACTCAGAGGCAAGTGCGGAAAGGGACTCATCCTTTGCTTTTGCCGCCGAGCTTGCCTTGTCGATCTCCTGTAAAAGGGCAGCTCGAGTCGTCGCCAATTCGGAATCGAGTTGGGAGGCGGATTCTTGTTGTGCTTTTAGTGCCGAGTTTGCCTTGTCGAGATCCGCTTCGAGTGTCTTTTTGAACGTGGCAAGCTGTTCGGCGGCTTGCTGCAGCTTGCTTTCGAGTTCCTGTTTGCCAACAGCCATATCCTTCTCCTTGGCTGCCCGTGTCACCTCCTCCTTTAGCTTCGAAACCAGAGCTTCGAGCTCTGCCTTTTTCTTGAATTCCTCCTCTAAAGATTTTGTAAGAGTACTAGCTACGTTGTAAGTATATAGATAGGATAAGATGTAGTATGATATATCTTTTAACTACAGAGCTAGATCTTCGGTGGGTTTAGTCAAAGGTATTATGCTTTCGTGACTATAGTATCGTAGAATATAACTATAACAACTATATGTAATGAGATAGATCACTATAGATAGCGGTTCTACCTTGATTACTTAGTATGATATATGATAGCCAAGGACGGTTGCTCGGATATAAGGTTGGGAGATCAATCGTGAATCAAATAAATCATGGTGGCGAAACTATTACAACTAAAAGGACTTCTATATATAATGCATTTGCCACCAAGGCAAATGGCTCTTTCCTAAGGGCTCCTTGAGGACGCGCTTAGGTGGCACAGTGCAAGTGCACAGTCGCATTTGTGCACCTTGTAGCAAAGGCGCAATTCAAAGGCAGAATTCCTAAGAGGAAGGTACTGTCTACTTGTGCAAGTTGTGCAGACTTGTGGCACTGCATCCGCAAGTAGAGAATATCCTTATATCAACACGTATAGGTCTAAATACTACAATTCAAGGATCAACTAGCAAAGGTGGCACTGGGAATTTATTGTAGTACTCAACTGCGACTATCTACTGATACAACAGCAGCAAAATGGTTACCGATCCGGGAGTCGAACTTATCGAGGTGAAGTCGAAGATAGGAAGGTGAAGTCCGATAAGCGGAAGGTGTAAGTATTGCTCGAATGGTGAAGCTCTTGCAGATTTATTCAAAAGGTCCAACGTGATGAACCTTCCGCTGCCATGGGCCTGCGCATCAAGGGTCGCTTCGGCACTGTCTTGGCCAGGGTGCTGGGAGAGGTCGATGCCGCTATCATCGACGTGATCTGATTCTTGCGCCGGGTGATCGTCGTCGCGTTGGTGATGCTGCTGCACAGCAGTAGCGTTGTCCGAGTTGCCTTTGAGGTCTTCACTTGACGAGGGTTTCTGGGTGTCGGAATCTTTGAAATACGAGTCAGCGTCCACCACGGATGTCCCGAGTGCTGAAAACCTGTTCACTTACGTTCAGAACGAGGCGGAGGAGGCAATACAGGGCGCTCAGGCAGAGGAAAAGGCCGACCCGGCGCCGGCACAACCAGCGGCAATTGCGCTAGAGCTTGCCACCGGCGAAGCACGTCCCTGACTCACACTGCCTTCCACACATCGTGCTGCTCGGGCTTGGTCAACCAGTGCACGACGTCTGGCCAATCAGACCTCATCGGATATCTCTGCATTCTGATCCTTTCCAGTTCGGCCAGAATCTTCTTGGACGGGTTCGAACGCAGGGGTAGGACTGGGAGAGGCGCCAGTGATTCTTCGTGTCGTTCAGTCGTGGCGTTCTTGGCCTTTTCCTGCGCTTTGGAAAGCACCTTGAGCCGACCGTACCGGATTTTGCCCAAGGTCGAATACTCGAGCGCGGCTTTGATGGTGGTCACTTCGTGCGTGCCCAAAAGCTCTGCCACTTTGCCAAACAGGTCCCGTCCTGTTGACTGCGTCCACGGATTGCCAAACAGTCCCAACTCGTACATCCACAGCTCGCCGAACTGGGTGTGCAGCTTGCCTACTGGAGCCGAGAGACCGCGGAATGTGGACGGTGGTACGAGGTTGAGCTGAGACGCCCCATACCCCAACGTGTAGTACACGTACCGATACACCTCTTCGTTCTGGCTTGCCCATTCCGCCTCGTGCGTATAGCCGGCGGCCATCCAAAGTCTTCGGAGCGAGAACTGATTCCAGAGGTTCCAGACGTAGCGGCAGCGCTGGTCGTCGGACGCCTGAGAGAACTCCGAGCTGTAGTAGCTCAATCTGTCCAAAACCCATTGATACCAGTCCGAGTCGGTCAAATCGCCGGCCACGAGAACGTGATCAACGTCGAGGCTGTCAATATCGGTCGGAAAAGCATGAGTCGAGGCCTGTTCTGTATGGAAAGTCGGTCGTATTTCAAAGTCGACCTTTTTCGTCGTCGTTTTTGAACGTTTGGATGATGCCGGTGATTGGCCCGAGTTGGCGGAACGTTTTGCCGGCATGTTGTGGCGGTGCAAGGCGACTTGGCATGTAGTGGATGATGATCTCGACGGAATAAAAGAGGAAACGGATAAGGCATGGTACTGATGGTAGGCATGCTGATGCTTTGAGTCGAAAACCTTCGATCACGGGCGAATTTGACCCCTTTTTCCATAAACCTGAAACGCCGAATTGAACTTGTCCCCGTTTTTCCTTCTACGATCAACGCATCCTCTATTTTACAGTCAGTTGTCACTGTTAAACAACCTCCACTCTTTGCATCTTTACCACCTACCTGCAGCCACCCTGAACGTTGTCCCTCGAACTAGTGTATCATGCCCTCCAAGAAGACCGAAAACCAGTTTTCACAACAACCACCGAAATGGCCTTTGAGCGGCACCATGTCGTTGGTCACGGCAGGACTGATCTTTCAGTGGATCAAGGCTCAATGTCAGGACCTGCGCCACGACGAATGGCTGGATTCCATTTGTCGGATCTTTGAACAGGCCTTTCCGGGCCAGCCGGGCTTGATGGTGATGAACTTTCAATTTGCAGACGGGTCTCTACGTCTCATGCACGCCATCCAAACTGCAACTACCGGCAAAGAAATACCTGACGAGCTCTTCAACGCCTACAGGTTGTTACAGCGCAGCGAAAAACTCACTCTTGTTGCCGGCGCTGCCCTCGTTAGAACTTGAAACAGCCGCCCATCGGCGTTCCACGGTCGGAGCGGAACGCTTCCTGGTGGGAATAGCCGCGGGCGGAACAGCCGAAAGGCGAGACAGAACATAGTCCTCACTGAAGGGAAAGGGAGTATCATCCCTAGTGAAGGCACGGATGTTGTTGACGTCTGCTGTCTGCAGTTGATGTTTGTTGTTGTCGCTAGACAATTAGTTGCTGCAGCAAGCAATCGTCAAGTCCACGATTTCCGCCCACAAACTTCTACAATATATAGATATTGTTCTTGTCAACCGCCCCTTGTTAACTGCGTTGGTTGTAGCTGCAAGGCTGCGTTTAGACAATAGAAAATAGTGAATCCCGCTAATAAACCGGAATGAACGGATTTCCGACGTGTGCGAATCTGTAGATTGCCTAGGTGGAACTTCACCACCTCTAGCAAATTCTCCGTCGATGGAGTTTTTGCATCGGCTGCGCTGCGCTGCGATGTGGCGAGCTCCACCGCACCGCACCTGGTATGACTGGTAGCCTTCCTTATGTAGAGTATTCCCGTGAGAAGCTTCTCATATCTATACAAAGCCCAATAACTATATATACAAGCCTTTGCTTTTGCCACTCAATTGTAAAATCTCTAGTATGAAGACACGCAAGATTGGATTAGGTAATTCATACTTATTCTTCGATAACAACAAGGAGTCGCGACCTTACGTCATCAAGACATCGAGTAGTATTAACAAGTAGTCGATAAGACAGGTGAGTATTACATAACCACTGCGTAGCTCCGAGACGCTGGATATAGTTAGGCCGCTACGGTTACTACATTAATAAGGTAAAAGGCTTGGGAACTTGCATCTTGCGATCAAGTTGCAGTCTCCTTAGAAATGGTAGCTGTGGCACTTAACAGAATCTAGGGCTGGAGGACGCGCACATGGGTCTAATTCGGGGGGGGGGGGGGGGGGGGAGAAATGGCCATTGTAAAAGAACAGAAAGCGCGGTGCAACGGTGTGATGGCTTGTCCCTACAAACAGACTAACAGAACTACAACTGTTGCAGGGCTCCTATATGCGAAGCCTGGGGCCTGAGAAGCCACTAAGGCTGACTAAGCACTCTCAGAACCGCGGCCCGGCAGCCGGCTCTATCCTATTCTTCAACACCATGCTGTCCCTCCTTGCCTTGCTGATAGTTGTCGTTTTGAAGTTTTTGTCAAGACAAAGTGTGTCATATGAAGTAGATAATAATGATGAAGCATCGGAAAAGGGAAGTCGGTAGATTGTCGGAAAGTAATGCTACACCCCAAAGGCGGAAGTGATAACCCGTCGTGAGTTTTGCTAAGCCGGGGGCCGAACGTGGTTGGCCCGCTGTTGAGCATTGAGTTGTTGTAGAGAACTGTATGTATATAGCGCTCTTATACACATTTGGAGAGTGCTATTCTATTGTGTTACGTAAACCTCCGAGGTGGCTTTCCGACTCTGCTGTAGTACTTTTTATCACCTTACAGCATACGTCACATGCTCCATCCTCATTGACCTAAATCATAAGGCCAAACCGACTCATCAGCTGACTTGCCTCGACAACCGACTCGACAGTCTCCGGACATTAATTCTGTTACATAGACTGGATTACGTAATGTCACAGTCCAGAGTCGGCTCAAGCGCTGAGAGCAAACGCGCGACTTCTTTCCTTAAAACAAACGCGCGACCTTTTGCCCTAAGGCAAACGCGCGACCATTTTGTCCTAAGGCAAATGCGCGACCCTTTGCCCTTGCGCAAACGCACGACCTTTTGACTTTGCGCAAATGCAAGAGCATTTGCCCTTAGAACTCAAGCTGAATGCTACCATTCCCTGGTTTCTACCTCAGCCAGGATAAGTATATAAGCATAGCATTCTGACCTAGTTGTAATAGCTTCTTATGACTTTTATCTCACCCTTTGATTACCTCTTAATTCCGAAGCTACCTTGAGTGCAAGACTTCTCAAGGATTAGCTACCCTTGTCTCTCACCTTAGGTAAATAGCAGTCCCGTCTTACGTAATAAGCCATTTGATAACTTGTGCTAGGATCCCAATTACAACGGCGGTACCGTGGTACGTATATTACGTAACACTGATTACTGGCCCGCGACAACTTTGGGGCCCGGTCTGGGATATCTAGCACCTTATTACTAAGTCTGTTCAGCTTTGCTTCTATCATCGGCGTCAACTATAACTCAACCTCATCGACAAGACTTAGGCCAGCCTAGTCTCTTCTAAGTATATCAGTACTTTCATCGTATCACATCGATACTCACAGGTCCAAGCCAGCTTGACCTCGACACCAATAACAAGTTAACTTCACCTAGGTCAGTAAGTAAGGCTGTCTAGCGTGCCATCCCCTAACGCAACATCAGCAGCGTTAGAAGAGTCAAGGGTTCTCTGCAGGAATCACGACTAAGGGTAGTCTATCTCACCCTCATACAGAGCCTCGTCTCTTACGTCAGCTTCAAGCTCACTGGTTTCCAGCAACCTCTCCACTTTCATCAGCTACTAGCTTTATAGGTTGTCAGCAACCCTCAACAGTCAACATCTACCTCACGTTGTCTATATCTGAAACTAAATCGACGTAGTTATGTCTGATTTACCTTCGTCAGACCGCAGCTCGGCCTTAACTTCTATTCCTGCGACTCCTGGGACGCCCTCTCCTCAGGATAGCATTAGTAACAGACGCTCTGATACTATTCCCGAAACACCTCGACCTGAAAGGATTTCTCGACTACCTACGATGGCTCTGGACGTCGAATCTCCTATGGAAGCTATGCGTGCTACCATGTTACAAATCCAGCAGCAAATGCAAGAGCAGATGCAAGCTCAAGCCCAACAACAGCGGGATTTCGAAGCGCGAATTCAAGCTCTCCTCGTGGTCAACAAAGATGCTGTTGAAGCATCTAAAGTTTCCATCCCGCCTACTTCTGTTCGTGTCAATAAACCTGTCTACCAACCTTTGGATGATGCCGCTAAGCACATCCCTATCCCCTCGCAAGACCACCTTGGTCCACCACCTGGTTTCGAATACCAGCAGCCTAAATCTTCTCAACCTTCGTACGTTCGCGAACCTTCTTTTCCTCATTCTTATGCTGACCATGTTCCTTCTTCTGTACAGACTACTCATACTAAGATCAAGCCCTCCGACTTGCCGAAGTTTAAAGGAGAGAAAGGCGAAGACGTGGAGACATGGATCGAACAGTTGTCTGCTATCTTTGAAGCAAACAAGTGTACCAATGCCGAGATCACCGCTTTTCTGTCTACCATTCTCAAAGACACTGCTTTGAAGTGGTTCACCCGACTAGGGCCTAAAGGTCGCTCACAGTTCCCCACTTGGATTCATTGGCAAGAAGGTCTTCGACAACGTTTCTTAAAAGCTAATTACCTTGCCGAAAAGAAACGGCAATGGAAGAAACGTGACCTCCGCGCCAACGAGGACATGGCTGACTATTTCGATGCAAAAGTCGACCTACAAGCTTATGTCTTCGACGAACACACTCCTGAAGCCGAACTTATCTTGGACATACTCGACGGTCTCGCTGATTACATGCTACCTACTCTCAAGAGTTCC